>JAFIRS010000603.1:165000-626095 GCA_018342105.1 Gonioctena quinquepunctata
AAAATTTCAAATAGCATGGGGGGTTATGTGGCTCATCGTTGAAAAGACAATTCAATGTCCTTTCCAACCATCTTTTCTTTCATTTCGTTCATACGTTTTTTCATAATATGCATTTGAAATGTCAAGTATAACAAAACTCACAACGGTTATGTATGATTTTTATTTATTAAGATTAAGAAATAAAACTGTTCTGAATTAACGAATTAGGTGTTCGAAATGTCGCCTAATGCTTCTTGAAATAAAATATTTGATTCGAATTTTTTTATAATAATAATAGTAAATTTATTCACCATCATAAGTACAAATACAGTGCGCGTCAAAATTATGGAACAAATTCGATATTTCGCAATCTATGTACTTTTGACAAAAATCGTGAAATAGGTCGATTTTTATTTTGGAATGCCGATTTCTCTTATGTATATTCTAAAGAGGTTATGTCACTAGTCTTGACATAGTGACGTAATCGGTAATTTTTTAAAATTGGAATATATCTTGTGATACCTCATCTGAAAGGCCTTTCAATACTGTATTCAATGATAATAATTAATAAGATATTTTTTCCCAGGGTGAACAAAAATTAATATTTTATTTCAATAAGAGAATAACTTTATATCCAACAAAATAGAACAGTTAAATGAGATGTTCGAAATGCCATCCACCAGTCTCTTGACAATGAGCAAATCTACGGACACATTCCTCTCGCACATTGCGAATAACTTCCGGAGTAATTCTGTTAATTTCGATCCTAATTCGATTTTTCAACTCTTGTAGATTTTGCGGCCTATCTACATAGACCTTCGATTTCAAATAACCCCACAAGAAAAAATCCAGGGGCGTAAGATCTGGAGATCTTAGGGGCCACTCTATCGGTCCGCGTCTACCAATCCACCTCCTAGGAAAACAGTTATTCAAAAACTCGCGAACATCACGTGCATAGTGCGGGGGTGCACCATCTTGTTGCAACCAAATACTTTCATTTGGTGAGTTAGGATTGTTGGCGTTTGGAAAAATATAGGCAAGACTAGGTATGAGTTCATTTCTTAAAAATTCCAAGTAACGCTCCCCTGTGAGATTTCCTTCGAAAAAATACGGGCCAATAATCCTGTCGTTTATTATCCCTGCCCAAACATTGACGTTCTGAGGGTATTGAGTATGCCCGTCCATCATCCAGTGAGGATTATCCCCACTCCAATATCTGCAATTCTGACGATTTACTGAACCATTTAGGCGAAACGTAGCCTCATCGAAAAACAGAATTTGTTTTATGAAACGTGGATTGCGGTTACACAAATCCTGCATTATTTCACAGAACTTCATACGGCGATCGGGATCATCATCATTGAGTTGTTGATGTAGCTGTACTTTGTATGGATGGTACTTTTCTGCTTTTAGAATACGTAATACAGAACTTTGTGATATGTCAAGGTCTGCTGCAATTTGTCGTGAAGTATTGTGAGGATTAGTCTCTACACCCAATAGAACATCAAGTTTCACGTTTTCTTCTATTTCAGGACGTCCAGCATTCGGAATATGTTTGAGATGACCAGTTTCTCTAAATTTTTTCTCAATCTTACTGACTGTCGAACGACTGATAGTTCTATTTGGATACTTCGCATTGAACAAGTCGCATACCTCTTGCTGAGTTCTGGTTCTATCTCCGCATCCAATAAAAATTGAAATTTCTATGCGTTGGGTTCCACTTAAAGTAGCCATAGTTTACTTTTAGAACCTTTCCACTTAGAATTTGTGGAGAATATTTGTTGATATTTCAACTGACATTTATTTGACACTAACTTGCCTATTATGGCATTAATTTATGATTGTCTTTTGTTTCCATTTCAGACTAGAAGATAGCTAACTATTAATATTTGGAAAGGATTCATTGGTGTAGTAGAGCACTGACTCACTAGTCTGCCAGGGCAGTCTAAGGGATTAGAGCCTTGGCTCAAAAAAGTAAAATTTTGCATTTTTTAACACGCTTTTATTATCTTTACCTGTGACTAAATAACTCACAATGTAATAAAATCTTGGAAGTGAATATTCACCCACTTCCAATCTTCCGAATAAGCTGAAATTTGTCACACATATCAAGAACCGACAATACAAGGATTTCATAATCATAATGTAATAATAATAAAAATATATTTTTCCAAACGCCAACAATCCTAACTCACCAAATGAAAGTATTTGATTGCAACAAGATGGTGCAGCCCCGCACTATGCACGTGATGTTCGCGAGTTTTTGAATAACTGTTTTCCTAGGAGGTGGATTGGTAGACGCGGACCGATAGAGTGGCCCCCAAGATCTCCAGATCTTACGCCCCTGGATTTTTCCTTGTGGGGTTATTTGGAATCGAAGGTCTATGTAGATAGACCGCAAAATCTACAAGAGTTGAAAAATCGAATTAGGATCGAAATTAACAGAATTACTCCGGAAGTTATTCGCAATGTGCAAGAGGAATGTGTCCGCAGATTTGCTTATTGTCAAGAGGCTGGTGGATGGCATTTCGAACATCTTATTTAACTGTTCTATTTTGTTGGATATAAAGTTATTCTCTTATTGAAATAAAATATTAATTTTTGTTCACTCTGTAAAAAAATATCTAATTAATTATCATCATTGAATGCAGTATTGAAAGGCCTTTCAGATGAGGTATCACAAGACATCTATTGCAATTTAAAAAAATTACCGATTACGTTACCATGTCAAAACCAGTGACATAACCTCTTCAGAATATACATAAAAAAATCGGCATTTTGAAATAAAAATCGACCTGTTTTAGGATTTTTGTCAAAAGTACATGGCCTGCGAAATATCGAATTTGTTCCATAATTTTGACGCGCACTGTATATGAAATAGTGGAGTACACAGATTTTTTGTCATATGGTAAACAAGCAGTTTGGCCCGAAAAAGCTCTCAAGGAGCTTGTTTATGGGCAGTTTCTACACGATGGACAAGGATGGGTTGAATCTGTCGTGTGCATATTTTATAAAATAGATGGTTTCGGAGGTATACATCAAGTATTTAGTGAGTGATAAGGACGTATACATGAGCATGTGGGTAAAATGCTGATGAAAATTATAAAACAAAAAAAAAACTTAAAAATTCTCAAAAAGTGTTCAAAATGTTTTAAAAAATGGGTTGACAAACAATAATACGATTAAAACTAGGTTTATCAGAGTAGAATAGCTGAAACATCATCAAAAATACATAAAATATATTTAAAAAATTATTAGGACCATATGGGTTGAATATAAATATAAATGAAAGTTAAAAAGTATGGAATATACATGAAACGTCATCATAAAACTCTAACATAATGTCGTAGTTAGGTACAAACAAAAATCATTAAATGTGTAGGATATACTGTGTTAGTATTCTTCCTGAACATCATGTAACATATCTGCAAATATACCTGCACACCTGTTATTCGCTGTTTCAGTACTTCCAAAGAGTCTAATTGTAGTTCATATATTTTTGATTCGATGTAACCCCACAGAAAAAAGTCACAAGGTGTGAGGTCTGGTGATCGTGCCGGTCATTCGATTGGTCCACAATCCAATCCATTTCATAGGATATCTAACATCCATATACTCTCGAACTTGACGTTGGAAGTGAGGAGGGGCCCCGTTTTGCTGGAAAGTAATGTGTTCGTGGAATTCCTTTTCATTTTCTTCTGGTATTTGAAGTATGAGTGGATCTATCGTTTCTTGTAGCATCTCCAAGAATAAATTACCGTTCAAGTTTTCTTCCAGGAATAAAGGACCTACAATGTGGTTTCCTAGAATTCCCGCCCACACATTCAGTTTCTGTGGGAACTGTGTGTGACCTTTTCGAAAGATATGAGGGTTTGTGTCACTCCAATATCGCACATTTTGTGAATTCACGTTTCCGTTAAAAAAAAAGTACTTTCAGCTGAAAAACAAATACTTTAAATGTAATTGCGGTTTCCTGCTATCTTTTCCATCATAATTTCACAGAATTCCATCCTTCGGTCTGGGTCATCGTCTGTGAATTGGTGTAACAGTACCAACTTGTATGGATGGAATCTGTGTTTCTTCAGATATTTTATTTCTGTTGATGTTAATACGTCAATCGTATTTGCTACAAGTGAGGTAGTTTGTTGAGAATTAACCACCATTTCGACAATTGCAGAAACTTCCGTCTCCTCCGAAATTGATTTTCGTCGAGCTCCACTGGCCGTATGTTCTGTTGAATTCTTCAACAAGTCCCCTCAAATACTTTCGAGTTATTGGATGATCAGGGAATTGTACATAGAAAATTCTCTCTGCTGCATGGTAGTTCCTACGGACTTCACCAAAAATGTAGATTGCTTCAGTTTCATCTTCGATAAGACGTACATACCATGATAATGTTTTAAATTCAATTCAATACTTGTAGAAGTAGAATGAAACTCTCCTTCAAATAGAAATGCGATAATATAAAGAGCAGGTGAGTAATGATATAATCATTGTTACATTAGCAATTCTTAAACATCGACAAAATAATCCAATTTCATAATGGGCATTTCTATGTTACTGCTTGATTATAAGTTTACCAAATCCGATAAATAATTATGGTCATTAGAAATAAATGAGTAGGGTATTATTTGGGTATAATCTCTTGTGAAGGCTATGAAAGGCTATCGTATAGCGAAATACGTGTCGTAGTTTTGTAAACTCAGTTAAGTGAAAATCATTGAGTGAATTGAGTGTTCTTTGTTCACGTCAATTTTCCTTTACTAGCGGCAGCATCAATTAAAAAAAATGGATTACTGTATGGATTTAAAATGTATATCTAATAAAGCTCTGAAACGAATTTAAAAATTGAAAATTGTGTTTCCGTAGGACAACCATTGGTTGAAACTATAATTGAACTACATTTTCAACGGTGTGCAACTTGACCTCTATGCCTTTCGAAATTTCCAAGTTGTTATGCCCCCAGCGCCCTCTGTCGAGTCATTATAATGTTTTTTTTATCTCAAAAGTAGGATCGGTAATAATACCATTTGAAATATTTGTTGTCCCATTGTTTCATATGAAACCGCTCAGAAGTTATCGAGATAAGGAAATCATTCAAATCCGCACTTATGCTTGACATTCCAAATGCACATTGTGAGAAAACAAATCAACGAAATGATGAAAATAATAAGATGATTGGAAAGAGAATTGAACTATCTTTTCAACGACGTGTCACATGACCCCTATGCTATTCAAAATTTTGAAGTTGATGTGCCCCTCCGCGCCATCTCTCGTGCAATCACAATGTCTTTCATTTCAAAAAGTAGTATCGGTGATATCATTCAGAAAAATATGTTTTCATTGTTCTACGGCGAACCGTTCAAAAGTTATAATGGATGGAGTGGACCATAAAAAGCCGCAAAGCCACATATCAATGAAATGATAAAAAAATCATATGTTTGGAAAGTAGTATCGGTGATATCATTTGAAATGAAAAATTTTCATTGTTGTACGTCGAACCATTCAAAAGTTAACAGGGGGTGACTATAAAAAGCCGCAGTGTTTAACGTCACTTCAGTCTGTCTGTTGATAATAAAATCTTGCAACTCAAAGGACTAACTCTATTTGCATGGGATCCTGATACTAGCCAGATCCTTTTCGAATTTTGATGAATTGTATAGTAATACAGAATGATTTTGCTCTTAATGATGTGTGCATTTCAACAGGGTGTTTTGCTAGAGCGATCCAAAAGTGAATGGACTAATATTGATTGTTTTCGTCGGAAATTTATCTCGGTATGAGACGAAATGATGTTAGAGATGGTCTGAATAATTAATATACAGGATGAATGTACAAGTCCAATTTTATGAATTTCTGAATTACTACCATCTTCTTCTATGCTCATGGTAAATGGTTCCAAAGAACTCCCTCCCTCAACTTGCGCCCATTGTGCGCTCACGTGATCTGAAAATCAGCTGGGAATGCCGATTTGTCTAGCGAAGCTCAGTAGTTTCCTCAGCTGAATCTCTTCGACATCTTCTGGGTTCAGAATTAAGCTCTCCTGGTTGATCTCCCTCTGGTGCACCAACGCGGGGCACTCAGTAGGAATGTGCGACGATGTCTCGTCATCTTTCAGGCACCATCTACATATGGGATCGTTTGTGTTCCCGATGAGTTCTATGTGCCTGTTCAGCTGATTGTGTTAGGAGCCCAGTGACAGTCTCGATGTCCCGCCTGTTGAGTGACAGGATCTCTTTTGACAATTTCTTCGAAGGGCCCTTCATTTCAAGCTTCGATTGCCTCATGCATGGCGCCTCCTGCCATGTTTAAAGAACTGCTTCAGCAGCAGTCCCTCCATGTTTGAGATGGCTATAATTGAGTTTTCTGTGGGGATTTTTATTGGAAATGAATTATTCAAAGGATGGTGTGGTACAAATATGGTATAGTCGAAATAATAACTTATGATTTGCAACTTGATAGTTATGTCCAGTCGAAAATGCATAGCAGCTAAATGTATCGCCAAAGTTTTTGCACATGATATATTCCGTTTAATGAGTAGGACTGAAACATTTAAATACTAATGTCAATAATCTGGCGTAACAGAAGAAGTTTATAAAGTATTTCGGTAATTCACCTCTACTTCCGGTGTCAAAAAGCGTAAGATATTTTTATCGATTTCAAAGAAGCTTTCGATGGCGCAAATAAACAACTCTTCTAGTCAAAGCTATTTCGTTTTGGTGTCTACTCCCATATCATTTATAAGGGCATTTTACTGAAATGCAACGTGTTTAATCAACTACCGAGTTTTCTGGTTCAATTCCCATTCCTCATACCGTTTCACAGTGGAATTTATATATAATTGAGAATGTTTTGAGAGAATAGGCCCGTGGTGCTGAAACAAATGTGCTCAATATGCTCTTATATGCCGAATATATCGTTCCTCTGAGCTTTTCTGATATTGAAATGAGTGCAAAGCTCAACATTTTTGGAAATATCACTTTCTTAAGTCGTCTCTCGATTGATCATGGCAAAACCAAAATTGTAGTTACCTCCAGAGGTTCCTATGGAACATACTTTTGCTGTTTGTTAAATGGACGCCCAATGAAAATTATTGCTATTTGATTGAAACCTTCATTCTTCCCGTGATATAAATGGCGATTCCAATGCCAAAGCTCAACAAGGTCCTAGCATTACTTCCACTCGTTACCAAAACCCAGATTCAATCCATAAAAATAAGCAAACCAGACTTATCGACACTTTTGTTTCGAGTGTTAGTCTAACAGAATGTATCCTTGTATGGAGTATATGTCGACGTTGTCTAACACACAATTCTTGAAAAAATGAAAAGTGTCCATGGAACTAGAAGCGTGCGTCATAGTTGGTATAACATTCTTAAATGGACACTGAGCTGGTTAATAAAAACTATCGATATGAATAACAGCCTGATTTTCTTATATAATTCTCATACATCATTTCCAACTAACATTGACCCTAAATACAATTTGGCGTTCGGATCAATGTTTTTTTCACAGTGATAAATGTTGATGATACTTGGGACAATTTTTTTTCTGGAACTTTTCAAGTCTAAGGAGAAATGTCTCCTATTGAAATGAAAAAAGCCTAGATGAGGCAGATCTACTGATTTTGCCACGATCATCATTTCATGTATAATTCTATCTCGATTTCACAATCCACCCCAGCAAAATATTTTTTGACCATGCTCGACAAATACACAAGAACCATTGCTAACTGAAACTTAGCAATTCGATCTTTATCAAATTCATGTAAATTCGTTCAACTCATATCATTGATCCAAACGAGCTGTGCTTGAGTTTTTTTGTCAAATGGCGTAATATTTATGAAAATCAAATATTGTAATTTTTTTGATTCGAAAGAAACCAAAAAACGTTATGATAAAGTATGACTTGTACATTGTTCCCGGTATATATAGACGTTTATGCTTAAGTTTTGAATAATTTTTTTCTCATATCAAATGATTATTTTACAAAGAAAACTCATGTTTTTCCTTTTTAACAATGTATAGTAACCGTACTGAAATTAATGTTTCCTACATGTGCTACATGTCTGTAAAAAGCAATGCTTTCTCTCAACCTCAATTTTCGTGAGTAAAAATTATTTTTGGTCATTATCAATTGTACTGTAATATAACAATTGTAGACTTCCTGAAGAAGAGCCAATAGAGACTCTAAAGTTCGAACAGAAACAAGTGTTCACTCTACTTCAGTTCTATTGACTACATACCCGAATATTACCCCGAGTTTTCCTTATATATATATATATATATATATATATATATATATATATATATATATATATATGTATATACATGTGTGGCTCAGTGGTACGAGCGTTTAACTTGTGTCCACTGTTTCCACTTGGCGCGGGTTCGACTCCTGCAGCTGGCAAAAAAGGCCCCCGTTTGGGGGAAGGGGGGAAGAAGTGGGAAGTGGAAAGGGGATGTAAAAACTCTTTTATGAAAAGAGTGTGGGACTCGCTCTGTGATAAAAAAACTCCCCAAGTAGGCTCGTCTGGTTCGTACCTCCGAACGACACTTGGGCCTCCTGGCATGTTCTATCTGGCCGCTCATTCCCTTCAACAGCACCCATTCCTGTTATTTTGACCCTGCACAAGTGTGTACAGGTTTTTGCTGGAAGTGTGCTATACAGTCTCGGTTCACCAAATGGTTTCCTGACGACTGACTGTCTTCTGCGGTCCAGAGCCCCGCAGTTGCACAGTATGCGTGATACTGTTTCTAGTTCTTTGCTCTTTTACTGGCACATTTCCTGTTATTAGCCCCGTAATAATTTTCATTTGTTCCCTGTTAAGTGTTAACAGGTCTGCTGTTTTTTTCGTAATCTTTACCGTGTCTGTTTTCTGGAATGTACTTCCCAAAAGTGTTTGTGTTTTTCCTGGATCCAGTCTTCTACTGACGCTCGTACCGTACGCTTCGGTTTGCCGACGGTCCTCTTCTGGCGAGTTCGTCGGCGTTCTCATTTCCTACAAATCCCTGATGTCCTGGTACCCAAATCAGTTTGACGCGGTTTTGTTCTGCTAGAATTGTCAGTTCCTCTCTGCAGTTCCATAACAGTTGGAACGTCACTTCCTGGCTACTTAGAGCCTTCAGTGCCGCCTGGCTGTCTGAGAAAATGTGGTTCTGTTCCTCTACTATTGCCATCCTGATGTTTTTCCTCACACTTTGAAGGATTGCGTAGACCTTTGCTTGAAATACAGAGGTGTGAATACCCAGGAAATAGCCAAGCTCGGTCCTTGGGTTTCTGGAGTACACTCCTGCACCCGCACCATTCTCCATATTCGATCCGTCTGTGTACCAGATCCTGCCCTGTAGAACGTGTTGAGTTCTGAGTGATCCCATACAGTTCTGTCTGGTATAGATACCCTGTATGACTTGTCAATTCTTATAGTCGATAGCTCAATGGTAAGAGCGAATGTCCGGAAAGCATAGGCTTGAGGATGCTTTCTTTCTTTGATTTAATAATCTGTCCATTATGCCACAAATTCCTTTTTCATAATTTGATTGTTAGTATGTTATTTGAATTTTTGTGACATATACTAATCATAACAAAAGAAAACTCTCTTCTCCCATCTGTTTTCCCCTGGTAACCCTCAGTTTCTGTTATCTTATATCAATTTATACTATTCGCACTTTTAATTTAAACACATTATTCTACTCCCTACCTTTGACGTCTACACATAGTTCTATTTACTAAATTTTCTTCGAAGTTCACATGTACCATTTTTCTGTTCTCAAATTTCATTATTTTGATGATTTAAAAGTAAAATTATTTGACATTTGCCTGTCATATTTCCTTTTGGTTCTAATTTTGTATACAGGATGTTTCTTGCATTTAATATAACGTTTGGTTTATTCTGAATATTTATTTCTAAATTTGGATTTGTATATTTTTATAGGTTGTGCCAATTAAGAATAATCAAACATAATGATGATAATAGAAAAACTATACTTCCAGCCTCTTGGATTATCTGCGTCGACTAGAATATGGCCAAAGGTTTTCAAGATGCAAACTTTACAGAAAAAAAATATAAAAACAATCATAGCAGGTATTTAAGCAGTTTTTGAATATCATCGTACCCTATTTTCACTTTTTCCATTTGACATATATACGATATCATAACAATTTCCCCTTAAATTTATATTTCATAGTAGAACTGAATATCAATTGTATTACTGTACGAAGGTTATTACATTATTACTATGACTTTTCTTTTTGTTTCAGATAAAACCTATCATTGGAAATATTTATTCAAATTGGAAAATTATCAAAATGACAACATTCATATAGTTAGTTGAATTGATAAATACTTTCTATATTAAAAACTACTCTCAAAGTTTTATCATATGGATTAATTAGTCTGTAGCTATTTTTAGCCTCTTCGTTATCTATTTCATATGGTCCTTCAAATGGTAATTGTAATTTTGCACATATTCCCTGTTTAACATTAGGTACTCCTTATGCTTAAACTATAACTAAATCTCTTTTTTTGAATCTTGTTCCAAGTTTATTTTTCCTTTTTATATATTTGATTGCATTTCTTTGAATTCTTATATTAACTTTTTCCATAATCTCATTTAAAATTCTATCATTCTTTATGCATTCTCTGTCAGGCATTCTTCCAGTCATGATAGACATACCGGTGGTGTAGTAATATATGTGAGAAAAAATATAAAAGTATTGGAAATTAAAAAAGTAGTTAAAGAAAAAATTTATTGGATGGTTGCTGTAAAGATAGAACATGAAAAAAATGTATATCTAATTGTTTCACTTTATAGATCTCCTAGCAGTAGTTGTGTTAATTTTTCAAACTGTTTTGAAGATTGGGTTGATGACAATGTATGTGATAAAAGAGTTACTGTGATTATTGTCGGAGATTTTAACATAGACTGGTTGTCAGGAAACACGTACAGCAAAAGGTTAAAGGATATGGTAACTGATGCTGGGCTAGAAAACATTGTGAAGGAATGCACTCATTTCAACAGGGGCAGTGGTTCTCTCATAGATCTAGTACTCACTAATAGCGATAAACTCAAAGCAAAAGTCACCAATACACCTCAGATAACTGATCATTTTATTATCTCACTCAAGTTGATAGGGACTACTTCAGAAGCAACGGCACTGAAAATTCAAAGCAGGGGAAGAAATATTGATTATGACCATATAAATCAAAGATTACAAGAAATAAATTGGGACTTTAGAATACAGGATATTGACGAAAAATATAGGACTTTTTATTCCGTCGTAAGTAATATCCTTAACGAAATTGCGCCAATAAGACAAATGAAAATTTTTCCAAAATATAAAGAGTGGTGGACACAGCATGTTCAAGAGTTACACGAAATAGGGACATCAGTTATAAAAAGTTTATCACAGACAAAACTCAAGAGAATTGGGAAATTTATAAACAAAATAGAAATACAGCAGTGAAAGTTATGAGAGAAGCAAAACGTAAATATTTTGATAGCAAAATTTTGGAAAATAAAGGAAACTCTGTTAAAATGTGGGAAACATTAAAACTCTGTCTCCCAAAGAAATTAATAAATAATACCTTAGAGGAACTTAAAATAGATGATGATATCACAAAAGATATATATGCAATGCCAAATTTACTAAATAATTACTATGTAGAAAGTATACAACAGCTCAATAGTGAAATAGACAATACAGGCCCTGATTTTCCAATTTTACGAAGATATCGTGAACGTGTTTTAGATGGCTTCAAATTAATTGACTATGAAAAACTCAAAACTATTATTTTTTCTTTGCCTAACAAAGGTAGTCCAGATGATGTAAATATACATTTTCTGAAGAATTGTTTCGATAATATTGCACAGCCCCTGTTGAACCTCATCAACTCCTCTTTTGAAACTTGTAGAGTTCCCAGTGATATCAAAGTATCCACAATAGTACCAATTCCTAAGGTAAAAAATTCCAACGATGCTAAAGACCTGCGACCAATCAATATGCTACCTTCAATAGAGAAAATATTAGAGAAAGCTGTATATGAACAAATTTTGATTTTCTGGACCAGAACGGAGTAATCAATAGTGTGCAGTCGGTTTCCGTGCTGGCACAATTGTGAAACAGCTTTACAGTGTGTGCTTGATGATTTCAAAAATAATTCAGATAAACATTTAATGACAGGAGTAGTTTTCCTTGACCTGCAAAGAGCTTTTGAAACTGTTGACAGGGGTAGGTTGGTAAAAAAATTAGAAAGTATTGGTATTATTGGGATGCATTGGCATGGTTGGTTGATTATCTCGAGAACCGAAGACAAAACTTAAATTGAACAATATTCTATCTGATGAAATCATAAACGAACAGGGTGTTCCACAGGGTAGTGTACTTGGTCCCCTATTATTTTTAATATACATTGACGATGTGGTTAATAATGTTGGAATATGCTCAATTCATTTATTTGCTGATGACACTACTGATTCACTTTTCAAATTCAGACTGTACGACGGTAGTGAATATAATCAACGAAACACTAGAAAACATATTCAGATGGTGCTGTGCCAACAAACTAAGGTAAATGCAAAAAAAAAAATCATGTTGATAGGTAACGACAAGGAATATAAAAGTTCAGAGAAAATATGTGTGAAATAAAAAACTATTTGTATAGAAGCTCCAGATTTCTCTCCATAACAAATATTTAGGAGTAATTATTGATAGAGATTTGAAATTCAAAGAACATGCAAAAACTATTATTTAAAAACAATAATTTAAATTAAACTATTTTTACAATCCAATATTCTTAATATTAAAAACTATTTTTACAATACAATAATTCTACGTTTTTTCAAAATGAAATGAAACGATTACAGAAATTGCAAAATCGAGCAATGAGAATAATATTATCCTGCTCTAAACAAACACCCATAAATGAAATGTTGAATACGCTTGACTGGTTACCAGTAGAAAAAATGTTACTATATCAAGCACTGATCTTCATCTTTAAAATAAGAACAGGTAGTGCTCCACCATATCTGAGGGAAAAAATATCTTTCGTATCAGAACACCACAATTACAACACCCGAAATAGAAATAATTTATTCATTCCAAATGTGAAAACAAAAAAATCGCAAAATTCAGTTTTTTTCAGAGGACTGAATAAGTTCAATGAACTTTCTGAGGACATAAAAAATTCACCCTCTCTTGCTGTATTTAAAATTAAATTGAAGAGACTTCTGTTGAGTGAGTGCAAACCTCGATGATGATACCTATTATTAACTTTTATTTATGTGTGTGTATATGAATGTATATATAGTGTAGTATATTACTATCTGTTTGTTATCAATGTATTTATATGTAACTATATTTTTATTCTACTTATTTTATTTATTGACTGTACTTATATATTAGTCTTGGGCTAAATAAAGGATTCATATATATATAATGTCGGACACTCTTCTTTTATAGTGCTAGGAACTCCATTCAGATATATTTCTACTATTTTAGGTTTTAATAAATATTTTTCCACTTATATACCAACAATAAACATACATATATATATATATATATATATATATATATATATATATATATATATATATATATATATATATATATATATATATAAATATATATATATATATGAATACGAGGGCCATAAACAATTTATGCATTTTTATATGCTTTTTTGTTTTTATTGAATAAAAAAATCTGCAAATTTCAGTTTTAATAAGTATAGCACCATTTGAAAAAAAATGCTGAGCACGGTATAGGTAAATAAATATATAACTATATATACACATATATAAAACGAGGACCATGTACAGCAAAGATAATTCAAAATATATTGAATGTCGTTAAATAGTGCCGTCTGCAATAAGTATCATTTCTGTGAATTCTAACTAAAGGGCAATTCTAATAAATATTGGCTTCGAGGGATTTGAGGGGTAATAAATTCACCCCAGTAATGAACTGAGGTAATAATAACATCAGAAAAAATTCTCAACCATCTTCATATTATCAAATCAATTAGATCCATTAAATATACTTTCCAATATAAATAAAGCTGACTAGATTATTTTCTTCTTATACTACCTCTTCCATAACGATTCATCTTGATAATCTGATCTCGAAATTTTAAAACATAGGTACTTTGTCTATAATGCCAATTACTTTCCTCGCTAGTTAGAACGTTTAAAACATGACCAAATGCCTTATACTTTTCCATAAATCAAATCATCCGAACGCAAGGTGGAAAGTTACTCCAAACGATAAGTAGCATGTGAAAAGTGTAAAACGATGCAATTAGTTCAAAACTAGCGTGGATGAAGAATGGGCCCACAGACAGTTCGAATTAGAGCCGGTCACAATCGAAACGTTGCCATAGATATAATCAAGTGCACTGTGAACCCGGCAACTGCAACATAATGGTGTGCATCGACAGTGTCGTAGTCTGGAATTGAATACACGGGTGCGCTACTTATTATTCGTTACAGCAGGTTAGAACAGTATTTTCTTTGATGATTGAATTAGGTATTCCCTATTATCATAATAAATGAGTATAAAAAGGTTAATTTTTTTGAATCGGATATGATTCCAAACACTGATTTATATTCACGAGGAAATAGAGAGTGGTTTCGGATCCCACTATTTAAGGTAAGGTCCCCGTGATCTTAACTCGTACAAGTTTTCATTGACTTCTGAAGGTGGATCGAACAACTAAGAAATCGGAAAAAACAATTTTACTATAATACTGAATTTGTGTTTGGATCTCGGCTAAATTTAAAGACAGGCCAAATCGTAGTACTGTCAAAATGTTCGCTGTTGAAATATTGAAATAAAATACATTTTAATTTCGCAATGGCATTTGATAGAACTTATTGAGCTCCACAACTTTCATTTGAAAAGTTTTTTCTTAAGGTGTGCAAACAAATATATTTTTCAATGAATTGATAATGTTTGTTTGCTCTGTAGGCTCCATCATTCATTAAAGGTTCTTTCGTTATTAGATGCTACTTGACAATAGGCTTTCTTTGACACACATAAATCATCAGTCTTCCTCTTTCTTGCATTGAATCTTATAGAACAGCTGATATCTGCAAAACAAGTTATATGGGTCCATACCAATTCTGAAACAACTCTAGTGGTGGCAAGCGACTTCCGTACACGATGAAAAACAGTATAGAGAGTGCGTGGCAAAACCGATGGCGAAACTCCACCTCCACCAAAATCTACCAAAATATCGTAGCGACAAAGTGCTTCTTACCCATTTACGACCATTTCCTAAATAACATTAAATAAACCTTCTTAGTCTCAATAACTGAGCTCCCAAACTGATATAAGTAACTACTTTTGAGTCGGCGCCAAACAAACAAGCAAATGAATAAAGTAAGGCGTAAAATGATGGCTTCGAGTTGCGCGGTGACATTCTGCAATTTTTTTTGAAGTTTTTCAAATATCTTCGTTTATTGTTCATTTGGCGCCGACTCAAAATTAGTTACTTACATTAGTTAAGGAGCTTAGTTATTGAGACTAAGAGGGTTTATTTTATTTTTCACTTTTCAGTTCCGTATTTCGTCGGTTCAGTTTTTTATTAGAAAGTTTTTATTTTTCATTTTTTCGTGGCTGAAATCTACTAATTACTACCTACTTGTTCTTTGATTGCTTACAAAATACTTACTTACCCACTTTACTTCAACTATTACCAGTTAAATATGATTATCTACTTTTACTATTTGTTGTAATATAAATTATTTTTGTTGTTCTGGTTAGTTTATTCCATTACTTTGTATATTATTCCATCCTCCCATAGAATATAATGATTGTGACGGATGTAGAACAAAAATAATGACAGTAGTGATCTGTCATTGTTAACTACATATGTGTGCCAATGTTCACAAGTGAAAAATCAATTATCCCCTATTTTTCTACCCTTAAGGGTCAATGATTCCATTCGAAATCCGAATATGATCAACTATGAGGTATACCCTACTCATTGAAAGAAGAATAATCCAATTCGAAGAACCCAGTACAAAGTTATGGCTGATAGAATCGGTTAACGGACCAGAATTCAGAGGGTGAGTGATTAATATCCTTCATTTTGCTACCCTAAGCGGTGGATTTCATCTTTTATATTCAAATGGGACTAACTTCGGAGTACATCCTATCCACTGGAAAAGGAATTATCGAAATCGGACGTCTCAATGAAAAGTTATGCGTGATCATCCACAAAAAAAAAATATACGCGTCCAATAGAGAACCTCCTCCCTTTTGATTTCTTCGGTTAAAAATGAACCCATGTGCGAAACGTGTAACGAAAAATTATCAATCAATCATATCCTGATGGAATGTCCACTCTTCACTCCACAGAGAAATGCTAACGAAATACAAAGAACTTTGAAAAGAATGCTAGGTCCAAATTGTATACTGCAAAATGTTACAACTTTCCTTAACACCAAGACATTAGAAACAAACTATAAAGATGTATATATTAATGTTGGTCAATAACCAAAATGGTTGATGCGATTTTTCTCAATAAAAACAGAAAAATTATATGGTCAGAGCGTCATCCATTCGTAAGTAACTCTTAGTTGATCTTGATACATATTAAGATACTTATTCGTTTTTATTTTTCAAAGTGAATCAACATAGAGATTGAAACCCAAGTGTGTCTGTCTACATCATCTGTGTTTCTGATTAAAGATGACAGGACTTTTGTTGTTTCACATTCGTAGATATATATTTTAAACTTTTCGGTATCGTTATGGAATTTGAGACTTGAATTAAAACCAAAGGAAACCAGTGTGTACTCCTTTCTTCACATTTGCATTAGATTACATAGGAATATTAGGTAGGTTTAGGAAAATTAAAAACCAACATTTGGTTTACAAAAAAATATAAAGGATGTTGTTGTAAATTTTTTCATTGATTATTATTTCAGAATCAATAAATAAATTTTTGAATCTACTTCTCCGACTGCTCGGGCCACCAATTTCACTGCTCAATAGTAACTTCTTCGGCCTTGATATGAGATTGTTTCATGTTTTATCGAGTCTTTTGAATCATAGGTATTCTCATAGAACACTGTTTGAAGTAATAATTATGAAAAAAGGCAATTTAATTTTTGGATATGACGAGTTTACGGAGAAAATATTGTAATACTTCCTTTATTGAAGTTGAAGTTGAAGATGCAGAAGTCTCTGATATATTGATAGTCAGCTATTATATCATCAAGAATGAAAATCGTCTTATTCCTCAAGACTGCTGACTACACATACCTATAAAATAGGTGTATGTCGATCGAACCATAAAAAAACCACTACTTTCCTGGCTAATGCCTCGACGGACGTTGAATGACATCCGATGTATGGATGGATATTCGACCGACAAACACCTATTGTATAGGTTTTTGTAGCCAGCAGTTTCGATGAAATATTACCTGATGGCTATCGATATGTCACAGACTATTGTCTCTACAGACCATTGTCTCTTATTGCAGATTTCCATTCTGAGACTCAGGAGGACAATTCAGCCTGTAATGTTTTAGTTGCTCTAGTTGCGTTGAGATAGCGTTAGCTGATGATGTTGTCCATTACGCTAATTCAATCCTAGCGAGAGCTACGAAGTAGATGAATTTCAGTCGTTTCAGTCAGGTACCGCAGACATTTCTCATTGTCTGCTCGACCTACCCTGGGCTGATAATAATAATGTTCATTTGCACAATAATTGACAATACATATACAATGTAGCAAATAAACAAACGAATCTGCAAAGCCTAATGGCTGTGTGCAGAGTAAGTATTCACTTTAATAAAATAAAAATTGTATTGATGATTAATGATTTATGTTACCTACATCTACTGCAATCAATATTCAAACCTTACAATACTACTACAGTAATAATTGTAAAGTGAATAAAATGTATTGAATGAATGTGGTTTTTTGTGGAGGAACAACGTTTCTTGACATGTTTTTTGGGTAACCTTCCACAGTCTGAAAATGAAAATATAATCAGGAAAATCTATACAAGTGTAGAAAGGGCAAACTAATTAGTGCACCCCGATAAGTTATTGCGTTCACCAAATTATATTTCCTACAGAAAAATGATTCAATTTGTCAATAACTTGTCGTTTTCTGAATTTGCCTACCGAAAAAAACTTTTTTTCTCAAATTTAAAAGATCTCAATTGACATCAGTCAGTTAAAAAAGCGAAAAAGACTCTGCGAGAAAAAATCCAAATTATTAAAACAATTAAAGGAGATTTAGAAGATTTGTTGAAAATATAAACAGGATGTTCATAAAATCAGATGTGGAATCATCTGCAACTGAAAGATAAACTTTAGTCACTATCTTCCATCGTCAAGATAACCTCTTGTGGGGTATTCATGTTGAAAACGGAAACATTCTCGATTGAATATTGATAGAGAGATTTTTCTGTGAATTGAAAAATCCACGATTAAAATGAAGTTATTCAATTCACAGAAAAATCTTTCTATCAATATTCAATTGAGAATGTTTCCCTTTTCGAGATTTGGAAGATTTTGAAAACGGGGGTGGACATAGTCCCCGAAACGTCAAGCAAAAAATCTATAGAGAAGTATCTTTTAAATAAAAAAAATATATTGAATCATTTTTCTATAGGAAAATTATTGGGGTGGACTAATTAGTTTGCCCTTTCTACACTTGTATATATTTTCCTGATTATATTTTCATTTTCAGACTGTGGAAGGTTACCCAAAAAACATGTCAAGAGATGAATAAAATGTAATAATAATAATAATTCATTTACCTTTTGATTCATAGCATAGATGTAGGTAACATACCAAAGGATGAAGGGGCATACATTGTTTGCCCTACAATATATAGATGCCCAAAATGATGAGGGGGCAAATACCCTGAAACCAGTCTACAAGTGGTCAGCCTGAGTGAAGTGGTTAATATTAATTCTTTTCGTAACAAACATTCGCAAAGTACCCTGTAGGATGTCATTCAACGTCCGCCGAGGCAGTAGCCAGGGTAGTAGTTGTTTTTTGATGGATATTCGACCGATAAACACCTATTTTATAGGTATTTGTAGTCAGCTGTCTTGAGGAATAAGACAATTTTCATTTTTCAAATGGAAAGTTGAAAAATTATATTGGATATCAATGAAACGAACTTCATAAGCCTTTTTTTTGTAGGAATAATGTATTTGTAGATACCAGCAGTAATTTGCCACATGTGACGATCATACCCACCTCGATATCTTTCTTTCTTTAGTTTTATATGGAGGTGGAAGAGTTCTTACTCGTTCAGCAGTCTTGGTCTCTGGCTAAGAAGGTTCTGTAGTGTAGCCATCAAAAATCACCATCACATCGGTGATATAGTGACGTTGAACGTACTTGACGTAATCCTGCAAATCTCCCCAAAGGTCAAGCTTCTGTTCCATACAACCTTGTGAAGAATGTACCCACCATCAATAACGACCATGGAACGTTGTTTCAACTTTTATGTTAACCCCCCACTCCGTAGAATCGGTTGAAGGAGCATTTTGTAGGTAATCAAATTCCCCACAAATTTCATTCTGATACTTGTTTTCCTCGAATGGGCCATAACTGAATTACAGCGTTCGATAGTGAGAAGTATGACAAAATTTCGGAAAATGCGAATTTTTTATTTTTTCAAAAAGTGCATATCTCCGTAACTATCAGTCCCAAGAACAAAATTCGTATATTATAAAAAACTCTGTTTTTTACAACATTGAATGGAATTCTTTTGTGGCTACAATGCACCGAAACGAAGCAAAAATCTGTTTTTTCAATATGGCGGCGGGCGCGGAAGGGGAAGAATGGTGCATTTTTCATTTCAAACACCTAATGACAATCCTAGACAACATATCAAAACTTTAGAACTACAGGACCGTTTTAAGGTAACCCCCCTCTATTCACTGGATTAATAAGAATAATGTAGTAGCGTGAATTAGTAACTATCGAACATCTGAATTGTCAATATATATGCTGGCTATATGCTATTACAAAAAAAAAGAAATTGTACCTTGGTTGAATTCCGGGGCTTAATCGGCTATTATTAATATTAGTAACAAAAGCGAAAACAGTCCTGAGGTATTAGGAATCTACTTGAATGAAACATTTTCAGTTATCACCTCCATCGTTTCCCAACTCTTCATATGCCTTTTCCTTCCATTCAATAATTTATTTTCCATGGAAGATATAAATGCCCGTTACAGTTTTTCGAAACGTATCAGCACACCACTGGTGAATAGTAGCTTGAAACTGGGCAATTATCCCGAATGATTTAATACCTGAAATTGGTGGATAATGGGCTGTATTTACTCGCCAATAGACCTCTCAGATCCGACGCGTTTATTGAGTGTCCTGATATATGTTTCTTCCGTTCCAAACTTCCACACTTATTTGAAAGTTGGGGAAAATACAATTCTCGTTACAGTGAGATAGTATCTTGTGAAAATGTATAGTTGAATAATCATTTTTGATTGGAAATGATTAAACGTTTCACCTTCATTTTGGAGAAGGAACTCCCATCTCAAATATCAAATATATATATATCGAAAAAAAGAAGTATTTATGTCATATCTTCAAAAACAGCAAATATAGCTCATCAATCAAGTAAACTGCTGAAAAATTGCGAAACAATACAAAAATCGATGAGAGGCTGGCCCTTCGGCCTATTTCCACTGCGACATTTGCAGATCTATTGTGGTTCCCTTGATATTCAGATGACTTGCGCGAACTTCATTCTTTCAACCCTTTCAATCACGCATTTTTTTTGTTTCAAATAAAAAATTGGCGTCAAGTGGAAGTTAATATTTGATTTCAATTATGATTTTTCAGGCATTTCCATTTCCCCCTCATCAGAATCCCCAGAGGGGGGTTTTCACGTGTCCCCAAATGAGGACATTGTGATCAGGCGGATGCCAAATGAGACATAAATTGCAGGAATCGTTCAAGTTTATTTCATCAAAATTAAAAAGATTCTGGAATACTGTAACACATTGAGTTAGTTAATAGAACATAGTTACTGGTTTCTTGATGAGTGATAATTGATAAAACAGTTTTTGTTTCTATCAAGACTCAAATGAATATAACATTTAGCACACAAAAAGTTTGTCATTCTTTCACAACTGGGTTTCTTACATTCATCAAATTAATTTTTGCCACTGACTGAAGAAAGGTGTCTTACTTCTCCTGACTAGCCAAATCTAGAAGTTCCCCTTCTGTGAGTGGCCTTTTTTATCTCGAGGCATAGCTGAATATCCCCGGTCTAAAAATACATTCAGGATATGATTGGAAGGACTACGCCCCAAACATATGGGAAATGGCTTTCGGTCAGATTTCGTTTATTGTGGCTTTTTTAGAACCTTACATATAAAAAAACTATGAAAATCTGAGAGTTTGATTAGAAGCAGTTTAATTTTTCCTAATGGACGCCTTTTTTTATTTTATTTTTTGCCACTGCAATTTTTGCTTGGGTGAATAAAATATTTTTCTATCTAAGGATTGCAGTACAAAAGTAACTCCATCTGTCAAAAAAAAGTTACGTAGTCAATCAAAATGTGAGGTTTGGAAAAAATCTGAGAAATCCTACATTTTTCACTTTGAAACCCGATATCATAAAAACCAATGGAGATTCTGCTTTGCGACAATGATAACTTTTGTCCGAAAGGAAAATGTCTGCAACATTGACAAATGACACCAAAATCTGACCGAAAACTATTTCTCATTTGTATTAGGCGTGGTCCTCTCTGTACGCTCACTAGCGATATTCAAAAAAAAAATATCCTATAGAAAACATAGGATAGTCGGCCAACCTGTATGTACACTATTCACCTAAGCCCTTCCGATAAATCTATTCTAACAAAAACCAATCAATAGCCACTACAGAGCGTACAAACGCAATTTGTTGAACTCAAATATCTACCTAATATTTGCGTGGGTATTCATTCGAATTGCATATCACTAGCATTCAGTACCTTCACAGCACGATGTCCTCAAATGAGGACGACCAGAACTTCAGAGATAACCCACTCATCTTTTACTGTAAACAATTTCGTTGGTTCCCACACTCAAATATGCACTTTTCCAACTATCATCACAAATCGACAACAACATCAATAAACTCGGTGTATCTCAGATAGAATATCAACTTATCCAATAGCCCTCTCTGTTGATACGCATAAGAAGCTCATGCAATGATTCAACGATTCGGAAACAGCTCTGTACACACACACACGTGTGATCATATGAGAACAGCGTTGGCAAACTGTAATAAACAATTGACTTTTGATATATGAACCATGAGGACGCCATGACCGAAAGGGTTAAGTATATTTAGAATACCTGACAATGGCTCTTCAACGTAGTTTTCTATCTCTGGGTATTCCGAACCCTTCTGTGGAAACCTTGTCCCTGCTATGCCTTCGCATTCGCAGAGAATATGGATGGAGGTTTCTTCTACTGTCTAGAAAAACCTGCAAGTAGTTTTCTCTGTCACACCCATGTTTTCCATATGCTTGTTGACTTAAATGTGTCCTGTGAGCATGCCTACTAGTGTCTTCACGAAACTTCTATCCTTGCTCAGTAGGTCTGTTGTGAGCGAAGGTGATGATTTTCTGAGGAACCTTTTTGACTTCCATAGGCCTGTTTTTCTACCAAATTGCTGATTGTTTCCGCAACCTTTGCTTTTGATATACCGCAGAATGGTTCCGGGCCGTAGAATGCCATTGACAAGCCTTATCTGGTTAGTTCGTCGGTTTTTCATTCCCTTGGGGTCCCTTGTGTCCAGTAACTCATGTCAGGTCACTTTCTTACGGTTTGATAGTTCGTTGAAGGCACAGGTACAGTCGCACATGAGTTTGGATGTGACTTGTGTAGCATACAATGCTTCAAGTGTTGCCTGGTTGTCGAAGAATATGACAACGGAATGACCTATCTTAAAATGCTTGTTTATTTCTCCGATATAGTTATGTATTGCTGCTACTTCCCCTTGAAATACTGACAGGCTCACTGGGATCATTATTCCTGGTTATTGCCCGTACATTCCGGCTCGACTTCTTCTTCGATCTTCGAGCCGTCTGGGTAAGAGATTGATGCTGCGCTGATGGATGCTCCTTCCTTCCAGTGTTCCCTTTATGATATATTGACTTCGTATTCTCTATCGGTTATCATGGCGTCGCTGGACATTTCTGTAGTTGGATCAGCCCTTCGCTTTTTTTTCGAGCCTTTGGTATTCTGTCCTGTGAAGTTTGATGATGGGTGATGGTCCTTGCATCAGCATGTAGGTGACAGCTCTCGTCTCACCCTGTATGTAAATATGTAATGGTGGTGAATCAAGCGGGAGCAGTTTCAAGAGAAAGCGGGATGATATTTTTTTCAGTTTAATACAACATAATTGATCATTCTTGACACATCAGGTTGGCCCGGTTGACGAGAGTCTTGATCATATATGTGAGCGCGGTGAGGACAATCTTCTAGGAAAGACATGTAGTCATAGTATCATAACCACAGATGTAGGCGCTATATCAATGAACACGAGATATGGCGATAGATATGCTATCCTTCGGAGGGGAAGCCAAAAAGTTGGTCCCGAATTCATGGGTGTTGAGGTCCCTACCTCGAGTTGGTAACATTTTCGGTTGGGGGAAGTGTGCTCACCCGCGTCAGCGTTTAGCACTGGTCACAGAAATATGCCAAAGTTAAATGATGAAATGATAGAAAACATTGGTTTGATTTTGACACCATTATTTTGTATAATTATGATATTGATTTCAAAAGGAAACTGAAAACGCATATTAACCAGCTCTAAAACACGTGAAATGCTTAAACTACAATACCATATTTTCATTCAAAATAATATACATTTTCAGATATGCATTGTGTGTGGACATTTTTGGTGATGTGGAACTATGGCCAGAGTTTAAATAATATCTCAAATTCACCCACATTCAAATACGTTGAAAGATAATATCTGGTTGTTTTTCTAGCTAAATTATGTGAAAGATCACACGTATTCATATAGATTTCTGATTGGAGTGAAAGGCCTGAGGCAGTAATGGATCTCCTTTTTTGGAACAATGGGGTATTTATAAAAATATTGGAATAATGAAGATAGTGCGACAAAAATAAGATCAATATATTTCAGTAAACGCATCGTATATGGACTGTATGAAGATTTAAATGGAATTCCAAAGCATAGAAACGGACAAAATTATTTGTTAAAATCTATTCTTTATGAAATTATTGTTTATCTGACATAAAACATTTACATTTATTTTTTATAGACTGGAAATATTTATGGATACAATGTTCAGAATTCATAAAGACACAATTCAAAATATTACTATAACGATGCCTTCCCTAATGGTACATATCATTCGTGGTGGAGAGAAATGCCTCAATCTGCTGACTGTTGGAATAATGAAGATAGTGGGACAGAAATAAGATCAATATATTTCAGTAAACGCATCGTATATGGACTGTATGAAGATTTAAATGGAATGCCAAAGCATAGAAACGGACAAAATTATTTGTTAAAATCTATTCTTTATGAAATAATTGTTTATCTGACATAAAACATTAACATTTATTTCTTATAGACTGGAAATATTTATGGATACAATGTTCAGAATTCATAAAGAACACAATTCAAAATATTAACATAAGGATGCCTTCCCTAATGGTACATATCAATCGTGGTGGTTAGAAATGCCTCAATCTGCTGAGTGTTGTTTCGCTTGAAGATATACACCGAAATATAGCCCATAAATTGTTCTTTCTTGAGGCCAAATTTCGTAATATCACGGACATCTCGCCACTTCCTCTTAACGGATTGAGTATTGTTACCCACAAAATCAAATGTCATCTACTGATTTAATATAGAAATACTAACTAACTAAATTATAAGTATGGTTGACTGTCAGATGCTGGAAGCCTTCTTCGACTAGCCTTTCCAAGAATCTAACATGATCGTCGTCCCTAGCTCTATCCAATTTTCAGAGACCTACCAATATCGATTGAAATACCATTGTGTTTCAAAAAACATTAAAATATGTATACTTATGTATAGAGACTGATATCAATCCTTCGAGAGGTTTTGGAGACAATGCAAAAAAAATGTCATTACAATTCTCATAATAACTGAAACTTGACATGCAGAACATTACCAAAAATCTTTGCACTGAGTAACTTTCCTGTGGTTCAAATGATGAACCTGTGGGAGATACGATGTGCTGACCATAGAAAAACCAATGGGGTTGCAGGTATTGTATCCAAATGAGTGGATCGCAACACGTTGGATGACACTTTATACATTCAAAATGCAAGCAAAAGATCATTAGCAAGTAAGCGACATATTTGTAGAGTATTTGAAACCTATATTTTCTCTCTGCGTCATAAAAAACTTTTTCACATGCCACTATTGCCAATTCTAGTATAGATATATATATATATATATATATATATATATATATATATATATATATATATATATATATATATATATATATATATATATATTAGAATTGTTTTTTTCATGCATCCAATAGTCAATTAGTTAGTGAGCGAAATTTTTGAAGGGTGTTCCCATTCTAGTTTTCTTACCTGAGCAAAAAAAAACTTTCTCATATGACACGATTAACAATTCAAATAGCTAAGCGCCATTAATCATTGAATTAGTGAAAAAAAGAAACATACCAACTGAAAAGTATATAAATGATGAGACCAGCAGGGTGCACACGCAAAAAAAAGATTCAGAACCTCTTTTTTATGAATAACAAAGAAGTTGTGAATAAGCCATAGAGTAATTGGAAACCATTTTCTTGAGTTTTGTTGAAGCGGCAAAATGGACGAATCGAACTCCATCACAATTTCGCATACCTCTTAACAGAAATAAGTTGATAAAGAGCTCAACGTGATGAAGCAAATAGCTCATAATAACGGTAACCCACCAAAGTTGATTGAAAAAATAATTATCCAAGCAATTGGAATGAGTTTCTCAATGGCCAATTGATCAACAGAAAATCCTCAAAGATTCTACGAACTCTACTATTTTTCAACAGCCACTTCCATAATTATCAAAAAATTCCACAAACACAATTTCAAGATCAGTTTTAAAACCAACAACAACACTATTGGGTGCAATCTTGTGGATGTCGAAGACAAAATAGACCTGGAGTCAGGAATATATCGTTTAACCTGCCGCCAATGCCCTGTAACTTATATAGACAGAACTAGGAGAAATTTTTTCGAACGTATATCGGAACATACCAAAATTTCAAATATATTTTCCCAATACGGATATACAGAAGTTCAAGATAGGCAGAAATGTTACAGATTCTTAGCCGCAAAGAAGATCAATATTATTGCCCAATAGTTAAGAGAATAAACGTCTATATCAAGTTTCAAGAAAAGTAAGACACCTTCCCCTAAGCAATTATATTGATATGATCCTCCAAGACAAAGTTAAAATCATTATTTCTTAATCAATAAAAACCTAGTAGCCACTTCCTCATTTTGTTTGTTTCGAGTTAATATTTAGTTAGGACAGTTATACAAATGTTTTAGTATGTTTAAAGTATTTTGTGTATTCATTAAATATTTTTTAGAATTTGTATGGGCGTATAGATGTAGAAGTTGTGTATATGTGTGGTATACATTATTTTTATCTTTTAAATTTAGTCTGTATCAAGCTGAAAGCATGCTATATATCGTTCTCATTGTAACCATTGCAATGACTTGAAAATGAAAATTTAAATTAGTAAATGGACTAAATAAAGTATTTACATATACTGGTGCAATAAATGAAAAAAATTAACAATTAATATTTCATAGTTACATATTAACATATTTTAATATATACATATCAACATATTACTATAATATTCTACATAACATTTTTGTTAACATTCATTTAGATATTTTCCATGTATACATTTGTTTTGGCACATACGTTTCGTGTTATCTATCCAGCCTCAAAAGATTGTTCATATTTAGTTATGTATTTTTATCCATAGAATCAAAAACAAGTCGTACCTACTGCTTCCGTGACATTCACTTGCAGAATGTGCGTATTGTTATAACCCATCAGCTGAATTTTTTGGAAAGCAAGGTACATACATGAATCTGATTGTTATGCCGAAAGTGATCATTCGCCCTCCCATGGTTCATATTTTCTTTTTGTAATATTTGCAGTTTTTTAAGCAGTGTTGTGGACAACCAAATAACATGCCATCATTTTAATTAGCACAAATTATCCTTCGACCATCTGCAAAAACAGCCTCGACTTGTCCAGTTAACTCTTGCCGACGGCAAATTCACAACCATGGGGGGATCAAGAATTTTAATTTCACTCGCGGACTTTTAAATTGTATCCATTCATCCTGGTGACACTCTCTGTAGCATGTCAGAGGCGGATACAAAAGGTGTGAGAGCCAAAACAAAAATGTATTTTAGTGAATGAAATCAATCCTTTTAGGCATTCGAACCCTTTACCGCTTGACTTTCTGCTCATGCTATGCTTTTAACAGATCGAAATTTAAATACGTCATTTTTTGATCCAGTATGACACATAAATTGAATGCCGAAAGGTGAAATAGTTCATTCAACGGAAAAATATACGAAAGAAAATATGGTATTTTTTGTAATATCTAACAGAAATCAACAATTTTTTTCGCAAAATACACACTCTGAACGTTGAAGTACATCTGATGAATTGGATTCATAATTGAAAGGAATAATCAAAAAGCATTTTTACTGAATAAGTCCCAGTTTTATATATATATATATATATATATATATATATATATATATATATATAATATATATATATATATATATATATATATATATTATATATATTGTTGAGAATTACCTAGGCAAAAAATATTTTCACGGTATGTTTCTTAAATTTGAAGTTCAGAAAACGCAGTATGAGAAATGTTCTGCTACCTCCTCAAAAAACATACCCAACAAACATTATAGGTAAAATTTACGTCATTTCGACCTTCGAATAGGTCAGCGCCCTAATTGGCGAAGGTAATTATTACGTTATAATTACCTCAAATTTACCATTATGGGGAAAAAAATAGAAGTAATTCAGAAGTCGAAATTTGGGAAATTAAGCCATTTTTCCTTATAAGTTGAAGGCATAAATAGGTAAAATTGCCTCCAGACTAGTCGACTGATGGTAAAAATGTAGTCATTTTTACCTATTTCAGGTTATAAACACTGTAATAAAACAAACAACAAACCATGACAGGTTAGAAGAAGATAATAAAAGTTCACTGTATATTATGTATCTAAACCTACATGCTTATTCGTGAAAGCGTTGAAGTTGACATGAACATGGCGTATGAAGAAAGAACTGTCAATAAACGTATAGCAGAGAATGCAATAAGTGATGGTTTCGCATTCACACCTAGTTGTGATTTTATTTGCGATACAAACTTTTCTGTGATAATGTTGATTTTACTCGTCTAAAACAAGTGGGCCCATCAAATTATTAGATTTGTATGAAAAAAAACCATAATTTATGTCTACTTTCACAAATTTTTCCATCAAACACTTCAAAAACTGATTTTATAGATGAAGTATGTGTATACATATCATATTCACCTATTTTTTGACTACCAATCATTAAAATGTGGTCGATTCGAGAATATCATGTATTATTTTTACAATGGCGGAAACGGTTCAAACCGAAAAATATGGCGTAGGTTCCATATGGGACCTATATGTCGAAATTCCTTAAAATTTTGACTATGAGAACACATAGACTTTGTTCAAAGTCGGAAGTAACCTTTATTCCTGACTTTGAAGTCCATTCTCCTTATCTTGGGATTTCAGACCCTTTCACATTGTGGTCACGTGATGAAATACAATATATGTTATTGGATGTTTTTTCATGCATGTCTATACGTTTCGTTCTCTGGATGGATTGCGAATCGTGGATAATAAATTTAAATTCTACTTATTCTATGTTCTGTGCAGAAACACTCAAATGTCAATACGGGGTGAAAAAATAAATATTTTTTGCTAATGTTAATGGTAAAGCCAAGTAACCTATAGGCACTCAGAGAAATGGATATAGACTACAAAACCCTGTAATGAGTGTTTATTCTGAAATTAAATATCAAATCCATCAGAATGTTAATAATAGTACGCGATATTTATATTTCAGTGCACATCTTCCCAGAATAGAAACCATGATTAATTTTATGGTCTAATGAGGGAATCTCTTTCCGAAAAAAATAGCCAATCATAACATTTTGAATATAAAATGGTGTGTTGTGATTGGCTGAATGATTTTGATTTGACATTTCTGCGTTCCGCATGCGGTGCCCGGAAATATACAATTTATCAGCCAACTGTAAATACCATTAAAAAATCGACTAATTATGATTTGCCTGATTTTGACTTTTCCGGAAGCCACAATGATTGGTTTTGAAATTTTCGAAGCCATGGAAACTCATCGTTTCAACACATCAATCTCTTATTTTTGTTAAAATAAATTTTCTATTTGATTTGATTTTTTTGCGTATTCAATACCATTTTTTCATCCATTCACTTCGAAAGGATGAACTTCATTGAATTCCATTTTGTCGTTGCATCATTGAAAACGTCGCGGCTATAGTTTACCGCTGGCGACAGACGAAGCATTCTGAACGCAGCACATTCATTGTTCAGTGCATTCTGTCATTCCCATCCATCTCTTACCGACATTACCTGAGACCTAACCAAAGTTTAAGGTTAACGCTTCCATGTTTTTATTTCAATAATGGATGAGTGTTTTAAAATAGTTGCCGTCATAAAAAGACGTGGAGCAACACCCATAGTTGAGCACCAACTGCTTGTATGGAGACTTTATGCGACAAGGCCCAATGTCTGAGCTCCTCTAACAATGAGAGGTTATCTTCCAAGCTTTGTGCCTTATTCCCTTGAACTCATCGTCTCCTGATCCATATTTTCCCCGGTATCATCATCAGTAAAAGCAATTTCACACTCTACATTAATTTCTGCAGTTGATGATGACTGAGTGGAAGATGATGGCTCTGATCTCTGGACATCGGAAAGTAACTAATCTAATCTATAGGATGGTTTCGGATTATATTGTCATTTGTTCTCATTCTGGCAGCTAATCGATAATAGTTGGTGGTATACCTGTATGGTTTACTAACTCTATTCGAATTTTTGCTCGGCATTTAATAGATTTCCAAAATTTAGGGCACAATAAAAAAATTAAACGAAGTAATTGTATCATGTCATCCTCATCTGAATCGACTTGGTCTTTAATATCTGATGATAGACCAAGTTACTTTGAGGATTTTATTTTAGGTAACTTTGAATTCGTTGTAGACATTTAGTCTGATTAGACAAATATTGTGGTAATCTCGCCCTCGTTGTAGAGCAGTAGGTATAAACTAGGTCAAGAAATGTCCAGGCAACTCCTTTAACTTAATGAGTGCCAAAATAGGTAATGAAGAGTATAAAGTAGACCTGTTTACTGAATTCCCTGACTATATGAACACACATGAGGTAATAATTAGGTAAATATTCACCAGAAGGTTTTTCCTGAGAGTTCCAAGTATTTTGAACACATTTTGCTGGTTACCTTTAGGTGAAATTTAACCTAGTAAATAACTTTATTAACCCATGAGGCTGTGAAGGTATATTTGGAGTCCATAACAAGTTATTCCATACTACGCACTACGCCTATTAAGTTTTTGGTTTTTGAAGGAGATTCGGTGGTCTCAATTATGGTTTTTATAACTCCAATTATAACTTTGGAGCTAGTTAGTACTTGAAGGTAAAATATTTGGTCAGAAATGGGTGAATTCGAACTTCTTGAAGCCGTTTTACCCCATTGCTTGGTATAATTTTCCTATAATGTTAGTTGGGTATAGATGGTTATTGCAAAAAACTGTATGAGCCTCAATCAATTTCAGGTTTGTACGGATAATTATATCATTTGGAAAATGGCTTCACTTTCATACTATTATCATATTGTGTCTTGAGTGCTTACTCCACATAGTCATGTACTTGTTTTTCGACTGTGTAAATTTTGTATGTTTGATTTGTGATATTTCAAACCGACGAAATAAAAAAGAAGAAGTTCTCTAGTCGACGCGTATATTTTTTTTGTATGAGCACGCATAACGTTTTACAGGGTAGTCCGATTTCCTTCTGTTTCAATTGGATAGGGTGTACTACAAAATTGGTCTCATTTGAATTTGAAAAATAAAAATCTACCCCTATGAGTAGCAAAATGGAGGATATTGATCTGAATTTTGGGCCTTCAACCGATTCTATCAGGCATAACTTTGACTGGGTTATCCGATTTAGATGTTTCTCCCGCAATTGTATAGGGTATACTTTGAAGTTGATCTTTTTGAATTTGAAAAAGAATAATCGACCTTAAGGGAAGAAAAATGGGGGATGATTGATATTTCACGTGTGAACAGATACTCTTGAAACTTGGCACACATATGTTGTTCTGATAACACTACAACATACATTAGAGGTACCTCAATTGTTAATTGAGTAGGTAGTAGTTAATAGATTTTTGCCACAAAAAATAAAAAAAATAAAACTTCTTATTAAAAAATTAAACCGACGAAAAAAGAAACTGAAAAGCAAAAAATAACCCTCCTTAGTCTTAATAACTTAGCTCCAAAACCCATGAAAGTAACCAATTTCGAATCGGCGCCAATCAAAGAATCAACGAAGATCATTAAATTTATCAAAAAAATTATCAAAACGCTACCGCGCATCCCGCTGACTTCATTTCACGCTTTACCTAATTCAATTGCCAGTTTGTTTGGCGCATACTCAAAATAAGGTACTTTCATTAGTTTCGGAACTTAGTTATTAAGACTGAGGAGGATAATTTTTTACTTATCAGTTTCTTTTTTCGTCGGTTTAATTTTTTGTTAAAAAGTTTTTTTTTGTTGTATCATGTAGTTGTGTGTGAATTTTGTATGTCTCTTTGTGCTATTTTTATATATTTCAATCAATTTTAATCAATAATAATCAACATTTTGTACCTCATTGATTTGCCAAAAACATAACTGTATTCAAATGATTTCGATTCTATTATATTATTAGTCGCAGTCAGAAGATCAAAAATATTGATTTGTTTGAAAATATGAACATGATGTTCATAAAATCAGATGTGGAATCATCTGCGACTGAAAGATAAACTCAAGTCACTATCTTCCATCGTTCAAGATAACCTTGTGGGGTATCCATGTTGGAAAGGGAAACTATAAAACTATCTCAAATCCAATATTCATTAAGATAATTTGTAATCTCACAAATTTCTAAAATATTGTTGAGAATATTCTCTACAAAAAGCCTTTTATTCACTAGATGCATATTTTCAAACTGATCTGGCTGCTTGTTATCATGAATGTTTGTTTGTGACATTTTTTACTTGTTTTATGTGATTCCATTCTACCACTACATTTCACATGTACATCCAATGTTCATGACTTTAAACTGCTATCTTATTTTTTGTATTAGCCGCTTTCCATGCTCATAACATCTGAGGAAATAAAGTATTGTAATGTATTGCATTGTATCATTTTCATTGAAGGTACTGAACTAATGGAGATAGTGGAGAGACAAAACTACTGCATTTTTCTATAGACCACCATCGAATGATGAATCAACAAATATATAAATCCATTCAACTAGGTCCATTGGGTCAGGTGGTAACAGCTGTAATGCAAGCAATATTAATTACTAAAAAATTAGCAGCATTCTGCCCCTGCCTATGTAATACATATATATCTTATTATCTCTAGAGGAATGCTCCAGCCAATTAGGATTGAAACTACAATAATATTTCAATCTACTGCATTTTTAGACCCTTTCTCATTTTGCACATTTCTCCTCGTTAGTAGCAATATTGAGATTAGTGTTAATAATGTTAATTACGTTTTATGTGTCATATAAACTTCTAAGTGACATGTGATAGAGTGAAACGCGTAAATTGTATAGCGGATGATCATTCGGAATGGACGAGGATTGCAAGACAAATATGAATCATTATAACGATAATATACAGTGCGGCTTTTTATACCCCCGCCCTTGTTGACTTTTCAACGGTTCGACGTAGAACAATGGGATGGAAACCATTTTGAATGAAATAATCGATACTTCTTTTCGAAATGGAACACATTGTGATTGCTTGATGAATGGTGCGGAGGGGCACATCAACTTGAAAATTTCAAATAGCACATGGGGTCAAACGGTACATCGTTCAAAAGATAACTTTTTTTTCAAACATTCATTTTTCTTTGAATTCTTCAATACATTTTTTCACAATATGCATTTGAAAGGTCAAGTATAACAAAATTTAAAATGAATATTGTTAAAAAAAATGATGGACGAAATAAAAAAAATAACTGACGAAATTCAAAAAAACTATGGGCAAAAAGAGAATTGAATTATCTTTTGAACGATGTGCCACTTGACCCCCTATGCTATTTGAAGTTTTTAAGTTGATGAGCCCCCCTGCGCCATCCATCGAGCCATCACGATGTCTTCTATTTCAAAGTATTGGTGATATCACTCCAAATAGTTTTGGTCCCATTTATCTGTGTCAAACCGTTGGAAAGTCAACAGGAAGGAAGATACTATAAAAAGCTGCACTAGCATTTCTTGACATGTTTTTTGGGTAACCTGCCACAGTCTGAAAATGGAAATATAATCATACAAGTGCAGAAAGGGCAAACTAATTAGTTCATCCCGATAAAAAGTTTGCAATTCCAACCACAATCTACAGGAAGAAATAAACCTCATAAAATCTGTTCTCAAGGAATATGCATATCCGGATCAGTTTGTGGAAAAAACAATCACTGACATTGAAAACAAAAATCCATTGAACAACCAATTAACACAACCAACAGGAGTACTCCCACCACCTACACATTTCACAACCAACATAATACCTTATGTCTCCGGATTATCTGAAAAGATCAAACGAATTGGACATAGGTGTGATGTGAAAACATCATTTAGAACAACAAACACACTGAGATCCATACTTACACAAACAAAACCAAGAAACGCAGAAGAAAGTACCGAAAACTGTGTTTACAACATACCTTGTTCGTGTGGTGATAGTTATATAGGTGAAACGTCAAGACCATTGGAAGTGCGCCGGAGTGAACATCAGAGTTACATCAGAAATCGACAAGTAACCGGATCAAAAATTGCAGAACATATCCTCACATCCAATGGCGATCATACGATTGAATGGAATCGGACAAAAATATTGATGGAAGAACCACATCAAGAGAGGAGAAAATTGAAAGAAACGGCCTTCTGTCCAATAACAACTGCTTTTCAACAAATTCTGTTGAAAAGGATCATACATTTTTACCTCTACTCAGAGAGGAAGTGAGATATGGTAGAATCCTAATAAACTGATCTGAAAACACCCCATATATCAAATGAGCAATACGTCACTCTCAAACTTTTTTGGCAGATCTCAATCAACATCGGTCAAATGAAAAAGCGAAAAAGACTCTGCGAGAAATAAAAAATCAAATTATTAAAACAATTAAAGGAGATTTAGAAGATTTTGAGAACGGGGGCAGATATAGTCCCCGAAACGTCAAGCAAAAACTATAAAGAGAAGTATCTTTTAAAAGTTTTTAAAAATTTTTTTCGATTGGCAAATTCAGAAAACGACAAGTTATCGGCAAATTGAATCATTTTTCTATAGGAAATATAATTTGGTGAACGCAATAACTTATCGGGGTGAACTAATTAGTTTGCCCTTTCTGCACTGATTATATTTTCATTTTCAGACTGTGGAAGGTTACCCAAAAAACATGTCAAGAAACGTTGTTCCTCCACAAAAAACCGCATTCATTCAATACTGCACTAGCAATTGTGATTCCGTAGAACAACCTTTTCAACGATGTGCAACTCGACCTCTATGCCTTTCGAAATGGGAGCGTTTTTATAATGAAATATATAGTCCTAAAATTGCCTCGGACATATGTTTTCATGATGCACGAAATAGTGCTCTGGACCAAACTATATCTGTTGAAGAACTCAATACATCTCTAAATATGTGTAAAAATACCAAATCCCCTGGCAAGGATGGGATTATTTACGAATATTTGAAAAACCTGCCGGCAGAATTGGCGACTAATCAAGTTTTCGACTCCGAGATAATCCCTAGAGCATGGCACGAGATAAGCATAACATTACTGCATAAAAAAGGCCCCGTAGATGATACAAATAATTATCGTGGGATAGCATTGATCAATTGCATAGTATAGCTGTTTACGTTAATACTTTTGAACCGTCTGTCAAATTGGTACGAAGCTAATTCTTTTCTTCCAGAGTCCCAGTTCGATTTTAGAAAGAACAGGGGTTGTGTGGATAATATTTTTGTATTGAACTCTGTCTTGCAAATTCACCTTAGGCTTCTTGGGAAAAAAGTATATGCAGTTTTTGTTGATTTTCGTCGAGCATTCGATAGCATTAACCACAAACTATTATGGCTGAAATTGTAGAAAGTAGGCATAAGTTCAAAAATTATTAGAATCATCAAAAATCTCTATGACGGAGCATTCTTTTAAATAAAACAAGATAATATATTTAGCAAAAAGTATGATATTTCTGAAGGAGTCTTACAGGATGAGTCGTTGAGTCGTCCCCTTTCATTTTCACTATTCACAGCTGACATTGAAGACTACTTTCGAACACGCGGCTCAACAGGACTCAACATTGATGGTAAAAATGATATATTGATGCTATCGTATGCGGATGATAAAGTTATTCTCTATTACAAAGTTTTTTCCCCAATAGATCTATCACGCAAACTAAAAGTTCTGGAGCAAAACTAAAGTTATGTTTTTTGCAAAGGAGGATATATCAGTAAGTATAACGTTAGATTCACTCATAATGATCAAGCCTTGAAAGTTGTAAGAATTTTCACTTACTTAGGGACAGAATTTTCTTCATCATCCTTGTTCCTTGAAATGGCCAAAAAGACGGTCATGAAATCCAACCAGGCAATTGGATCTATCATGAACCTAATGTACCGTTCAAAAATCAATTCGTGGTCATCGAGAATCGGATCATACGAATCTATTGTGCTGTCTTCGCTATCATTTGGTATTGCTATATGGGGCCTTCGTTATGCTGATATAATATGGGCGTATTCAAGTTTGTTTTCTCAAACGTTTACTGTGCTTACCTAAAAATACCCCAGACTATATTTTGCGCTTAGAAACTAACTGCATTAAATTATCATACATGGACAACACCAGACTTTCCAAAAAGTTGAAACTATGGACACCAGACTTTCCAAAATTTGTATTCACGTCTACTTGAGTAGAGCGAATGACACCAGATTCAATTGCTCTCGCAGGTGAAAGAATACTTTTATTTGCTGACTGTGAAAACTTATGGCAGCGTTTTCTCAATTATAATTCGAAAAAGCTGACGGACGACATTCTGGTTAAATTCAAGCAAAAGCTAATTTCGCTTGACACAAAGAGACTTGCAAGTTCTTCCTATCCGCTCATATACAATGGCTTAACAGCCTCCGATCCTTCAAAATCCTTCTTAAGTATTCCCTCACAAATGTATATAACACGTATGATTGCAAACAGAACCATCAGAACCTCTAGCAAGGAGTGTTTGATGTTTTCGTTTCACGGCTCGTATTACCGTAACGATACCACAAAGTTGTAATTTGTAACTTACAAGTGACCGAGTCTTTGCAACACATCCTGTTTGAATGCCCTATCTACTTGGGCATAAGTCAAAATGTGATTCTGTCGGAAATCGGCAATATTGATGGTCTAGTACTTGTACTCAATACACAAAACATGTTACTGTTAGCAAACCTAGCGAAGTCCCTGATAATATAATGAAGCTACGTTCGTTTATTATGAACGAATGATTTGTAAATGTGGCTATTAGCTACCACGTAGAAATTTGTACAACTCTTACTTATGATCCATGTGGAATTACGCTCGCTTTAGCCGAGCCCTTGTGAATAAAAAGAAATGTATTTTTTTTCACACAATGAACTCATCTATCTATCTATCTTCGAAATTTTTCAAGTTGATGTTACTCCAGTGCCCTCTGTTGAGTAATTGTTATGTATCTTCTCCCAAAAAGTAGGATCGGTAATATCATTCAAAATATTTTATTTTCCATTGTTTCACATCGAACCATTCAAAAGTTATATCGAGGTAAGGGTACCATTCAGATCCGCACTCATACTTGACATTTCAAATGCATATTGTGAAAAAACATTTGAACGAGAATGAAAACAAAATTAGAATGGTTGAAAAGAACACCTGTTCATCGATCTGCCATTTGAACCACATGCTATTTGAAATTGTTAAGTTGATGTGTCCCCGCGGCATCTATCAGGCGATCACCAATGTCTTTCAATTTCCAAAAAGTAGTATCGGTGATATCATTCAAAATGGTTTTTTCATTTTTCATTTTATTGTTCTACGTCGAACCGTTCAAAAGTTAACAGGACAGGGGGCTATAAAAAGCCGCACTATATAATTACTGACAGTGCCAAATGTTGCTTAATCTAGGGCCCCGGTAGTTAGTTTTCATTAACATCATTAAAACTTATCCTCGATCCCTATAGTGGCCCATTTTTTAGAGGAATGAGTTTTCTTATAATGCAATCATATTTGAAAAAAAAATTGTTGGTTACTATGCCTTCCGCAACATTTGGCATTTGTATGAAAGAGTCGAAACAAAAATTGAAGTTTAATTTAAACTTTTACCACTTTTTGAAGCTATTCCAATATTCTAGGCAAAAAATATTTACTCTGATAGGGATTAGTTTTTTGAGGGAAGAAAATGGTGCAAAAAACATTTTTATGGTAATGTTCCTAAAAAAAACGAAACTCTTATATGATCACTCAACTGTCCATCTATCTGATTATATGTCACATGCATATTTCTCAGAGACCCTTGACGTAGAAAAGTGGAAATGTTGTCATAGTGATGAAGCTAATCGATCCGCAAATGTCACTAACTCAACCCAAAAACTATTTTATCGAGAACATTGGAAGAAGGAAAGTTTAGCACATTTTTCAGTCAGTCGTTATTTAGAAGTGCCAGATTGAAGAGAATTTCTGATGGAATTTGAAATGATTGTTTGATTTGTATTCTGAAAAAGACAAACTAGTTATATTGCCCCGAAACGTTGCTGCCTTTTTGTAAATTTTTGGATAAGGGAATAAGGTCATTTTGGTTTGGAAATATGTTCTGACTATGTGACTTATATTGAAAAATATATTGACCATGAATGATAAGTATAATTTAATTGGTAACGTTTCAGGATACATATCTGTTTCCTTCATCAGACCTACTGAATAGTCTTGATTTTTATATAAATATGTATATGTGTTTTTTTATTTGAGCCAGATTACATAAAAATGTTGAAACCATTCCAAGAGATTTGAACTCTACTTCAATTTCTGATTGTGGAGTTTGGGGTTTATAGAAAAATATAAATGCTAATTCTTGTTTTCCAGTGAATAAATTCACATGATTCGTTAGCTTGATTGATGACTTTTTCAGAATCAATAATTGAAATCTGAAATCTTCCTTTCCGACTGGCCACGCCTTAAGTTTTTTTTTCAGGTTGTGAAATTGTATGAAACCCAAAATTTTTGTTGGCATCTTAGAGATCTAATCAATTTCCGAATTATGACAGAACATTCGTAATGAAAGATAAGTGCCATGTGAAGTGGAATGAATAGAAAAATCGAATTAAACGGTTTTCTTCACATAAAGGATTCAATATAAAATTGAACCAGAAAATGGTAGATCTCAGGTGAAAAACAACTACTTTCCTGGCAAATACCACGCAGAACGTTGAATGATATTCACCTGAAAATCCATGCATACTTCCATATAATATCATTGGACATTGAATGCAAATGTTTCTTTCTGATAAGCTCGATTATGTTTAATTTATGTCGTGTTCACCTAACAATCCGCAAACCGGTTTCAGGCTTCTTGGCCCTCATCAGTACGGAGTAGTCAACCAGCCAAAGGTCCAAAGAACTCTGGCTGAAGTGAGACCCCAACGTAAACAATCCATCATCGAGCTTGTAACACCTATAGGTACGCCGGAAAAGATAAACTTTAACTGGCGGTACCTAGTGACAGAAAAACACTCGAAAATCTCCCACTTCGATAGGTTTCTAAATAAAAGATTCCTTCTCAGTAGGAATGGGAAGCCCGTCTAGCATATAGTGGAAGATAAGTGCCATGTGAAGTGGAATGAATAGAAAAATCGAATTAAACGGTTTTCTTCATAAAGGATTCAATATAAAATTGAACCAGAAAATGGTAGATCTCAGGTGAAAACAACTACTTTCCTGGCAAATACCACGCAGAACGTTGAATGATATTCACCTGAAAATCCATGCATACTTCCATATAATATCAATGGACATTGAATGCAAATGTTTCTTCTGATAAGCTCGATTATGTTTAATTTATGTCGTGTTCACCTAACAATCCGCATACCGGTTTCAGGCTTCTTGGCCCTCATCAGTAGGGAGTAGTCCAACCAGCCAAAGGTCCAAAGAACTCTGGCTGAATTCTCACTTGAAAATTCATAGTTCTCCAAGTAGATCAATTACCAATAGATATAAACCAAGAGAAATTCCAGATACAATCATACAGAAAGAACAGTGACAAATTAAAAAAAAAACACATTCTGAACACTCTTGAAATGAGTTGATTTTCTTTATATATGTAGTTTTTCAAGAACACAATCCTATATCGATTCTAATCAATTTCTGATAATTGTCAATTTGTGCAATTAGACCGTTTGATATGTTTCAGAATTGGTTCTATCTTGAAATATATTTTTTTTGTTGAACTCAACTATAATCGACCAAAATATCGATTTATCTCGGCCAAAAAAATCACTCTCTCATCTGTGTGAGTTATCGAATGAGAACTAACTCATTTCTCATTCGCAAATAAAAAGCTATCCGACCTAAAAAAACTAGGGAAAGTTTTGTAACTCAAAAAATATCCCCGATAACTAACCTATTCATCTTCAAACTGAGTATTCCGATACATAAAAACTACATGAACTGAAAAATACCTCTGAAATACACCCACAAGAAGTCAAAAATATAGACTGCCTGATAAATTCGTCACTCGTAAAGGACCCTTATACACTGAAACAAAAATTTATATCCCAATTTAAAAACCCAAAAAAAAAAATTTCCACACTATTGTTTTTACAATTTGGATGAATTTTTCTCCATCAATTCTAAAATTATTGGTCCTGCTTCCACTGGCCGTTGCTAATATCCGATTCCTACTGGGGTATAGTTTTCCATAAAATACACATTCATACATACTCATGTGTACGGAACATAACTATTGCCGTATATCCAATTTTCATTGGGCTTGTATATTTTCTTTTTTCTATATCATTATATCCAATTTTTTTAAGACTTGTATATTTTTTTTCGTACTTCACTCGTATTTTGTCTATATTTGAATTTGTTACATTTTTATTTTGTTCTTAACTCGATTTGATATACTTCTTGTATTTGGTAATCAAACAAATTAATGCTGCTACGTTCCCTCACGCCTTTGAGTAGGCTCTACATGTAACAATTTTTTTTTATTTATATTTTTTGTATTAGTTTATATAAGTTTCATGTTACTGAAAATAAATGCGTATTATCTATCTACCTTAAAAAAAAATAAAACAAAAAAAAACAGTTTGATAAAGAATTTGAATACTACAAAAAATAGGGACCTTCGTTCTCTTGTGCTGTAATTAAAGCTAGGAGTGAAATACAGATCCAATGATGTTCAAGTCCTCAGAACCAGTTCAGTTTTTTTTTATCATTGGAAACCATTCTCAACAACAATCCTCTTCACCTGTATAAAATCCACATACCCAGATAACGCTGTAAGTAGATATCACATACAGACAAAAGCATTCTTGTACGGTCTCCTGGGTAAGCTTTTTTATCTTGGATTACACAAAACTTTTTATGCGGCTCACTTTTTTACAATCGACATCTTTATATCCCACAATCTTGACTTGACACTTTTCTAGTCGAATGAACTCTTTATAAGCCCAAATGACATCTTTTAGGAAAGTGGTCGCATGCAATTGTAACACTATACCTACTTACTCTCCTTCTATGGGACAAAACCAGACATGGGTTCTTCTTGTAGCCATTCTTGTTGATTATGTTTGGAACTAATACCTGTCGACTTTTCGTTCGATACGAAATTCATGCTTAATTGAAATATTTGTCAGGTAATGGAGGTATTTTATGGGTTCGGTCATGTGTGAGAGACTGGTTTTGTGTTGGATTTTATGTGTCAAAGTGTCATGTTGTGAATTCGCTGTGCATTGTTGCAATAACGGAACGATATGGGATATGTCCAAAATGTGTTACCACCACTATTCTCAATGGAAATTATATCCGTATTACTTCTTTACTAAAAAATTGAATCAAGCATTTTATCGTAATCTTCAAAGACTAATTTGTGTGCTACTCTGAAAAAAATAATTTACCAAGATTAGTAAAATTCAGTGATCGCAGCAAAATATGTTTGTCGCTATAGTGTACACAACAAATTATTAACCACCATCCACTCAGTGTCTGCCACTAATGTGTTTAGTGAGTACTAGTGACTGAAATTGTATCAATAACTGACTGTAATTTTGCTATGTACCAATATTTAGTGGATATTACTAATTTGTTTAGTAGCAAGTACTGATTGTTATTTTGCTAAGTACACTTCTCAGTGGATTTAACTGATTTGTTTTGTCGTAGTCAATGATTTGAGTAGAATTCATCACTGAATATATTTATGGTGCATAATAGAAATACAGTAGCTATGACAAAAGTGAGCACTCATGAATTTGTATCTACTGCTGTTTTGTTTTGATGCCTGCCACTAGTCTAGTAGGCACCACCAATACTTTTAGTGGGTACTACTATGTAATTATTGGTAGGAAGCATCAATTCTGTTGTTTTATATACTTGGTTCATTCAGAGTTTTGGTATTAAATATATATGTTTAAAAACTATTTTATAATTTCTTGTGTATGACCGTTCCCCTATCCAAATAAAAATGAACCAAATTTGCAGGTCTGACAATAATTCGCTGCTCTCTCTCGCACTTGTAAATGTGTTTTTTTTTTGTCTCGGTGAAAGGTAATCAAGCCAGATTAATCAATAATCTATTGTAGGTCGGTTTCAAAAACAAAATATTATTTAGATATAACAATTTGATGTTCGATTGAAGGTATACAACATACTATAATAGGGAAGTATTAGGCCAGATGAATAAAAGATGGCAAATGCTTCCATTATATATAAATACATACTGTGAACAACCATACTTGAGGTATCTTAATTTGAATTACATAAATTATTATAGATGGACAAAAAATGGCAAATCTTAATTAAAAATTTTTAAAAAAAAGGTTTTTTGGGAAAAAATTTTAAACCTTGTTATTCATGGACAGCAAATGGCCCATAGTCAGTTGTTATGGAAAAAAAAAATTATCATAATATAATTCCGTTCAAAAGTAAAGCACTGTCTAAACCAAGATAACATGGATCTTCCTTCATTTGAAATGCGTCAATATACATAGTGACATCCAGATTCAACTAATTTATTCTCGCTAATTCTGTTTGGAGCATCCCTCATTCCATATCGTACTCGGCATAAATTTTTTAACTGAATCTCTCAACTACTGTGTATCAATAAATTCACCCTTCGAGAAGTAAACCAAATACGCCCCTTCAGAGATGACACAGTTTGATATGTCTGAATGTATTGAAAATTAGTGAAGAAGGGTGAGTTTAGAATGATAGAAAGTATTATAGATAGGAGATATAATATAATAATACATAAAAAAAATATTTAAAAAAAATATACGCTTCGACTAGAGAACCGCCTTCTTTTTGGTTTCGTCGGTTAAAAAATAAGCTATCACGTTACCAGGGTCTGTTGTATCACTATGTAAAAAGTGCATTCAAATCGCTTTGATACTATTTCGATGAAATCGCGGATATACATATATAGATACAAATATACTTTGTCGTATATAGGATGATCAAAAATAAGCTAAAATATTACTTGGATCTGTAAAAAATCTTGGGGAAAATATGACTGAATCTTCATTTATAACAACAGAAAAGAACTATGATAAAACATTTTCAAAATTAATAGGATCACAATACAAAAAGATGCATTCAATTCGGCTGGATAGTATTCAATAAAATCGCGTTCATACGTTGTGGTACAATGTCGAATGAAAACGCGCCAAAAATATTCCGTTAGTCGCTATGCAAGAAACTACGAAGGCGTAGAAGGGCCAACAACAAAATATTTTTTTTAACATTTGGAATTGCCACTTTAAACTGACAATTGTCACTTTGAAGTGACAATTGTCACTTTGAACTGACAACTGTCACTCACAAAAACAGCTGGAATTGCCATTTTGAAGTGACAATTGTCAATTTGAAGTGACAATTGTCACTTGAAGTGACAATTGTCACTTTCAACTGACAATTGTCACTTTGAAGTGACAATTGTCATTATGACAATTGCATTAATAATTTATGTGACAATTGTCACTTCAAAGTGACAATTGTCAGTTCAAAGTGCAATTCAAAAGTGGCAATTCCAAATGTTTAAAAAATATATTCTGTTGTTGGCCCTTCTACGCCTTCGTAAGAAACTGACTAACCGCTTTATATATAATGACTGAGAAGTACTATTATAAACTATTCTCTGGGTATGTACTAGTACCATACAGGAAGTTCGAATCGGTTGAAAAATAATCGCAAATATATTCTGACTGATCCAGTATATTATTGACATAAACGTGAGCTTTGATCCTCCTTTGAGTCTGTCGAATTACTATGCTCAACGTACATACAAATTGGTTGAACCATTTTCATGAAATCACGAACAAACATACATGCAAACATACATTGAATCTTATTTTTTCAAGTCGTTTGAAAACCATTTCAGTTAAACGATTACATTACCGATTCCGATCTCATTCATGTACCTCAATTATATATTCCAAAGAATCATTATTTCTTTTTTGCACCTTATTTATGTGCATATTTAAACAAATAACAGGTTTATAACATAATATTAGTAAAATGTGTGCGGTATCCCACCTGCCCCGTATTGCTCCCATATATTTCTCGAGTTTTGTCAGTAATTGGCATGTACTGGACATTCAACGTCTTGTTCTCGCCTTCCATTGTCGTTAATTTATATACAAGGTTTTCTATGATATAGAAAAAACTCAATTCATCACTTTATCGTACACAATAAGAGATCAACCAAAAAGGACAATATTAGACTTCATGGATCCATCTGCACATATTACTCCAACTGCATCTGTTCAACCAATGAAAAAATCAAAAATATAACGTATCTGGAAGTGATAGTTGACTAACACATTCGCTGGAATTAACACATTAATTATACTATAACAAGACTCCGAGAATTAATATATAAATATCCATTATTCGCTACTGCATTATTGTCTGGGGTAGAACTTTCAGAATTTCCCTTCACTGCTTAGAAGTTACATAAAAAATCCTACTGAAAATATTGTTTGATGAAAACAGGAGAAACGAACTGAACAGCTGTATAATGAAATAGGTGCTTTTGATTTTAAACAGTATACAGAGTGGGCCATTGAAAACGAAACAGCGGCTCTGTAGGTCGGCAGAACCGAATTATATAAAAACGCTCGGCCACATCAACTACATTTTCGAGGGGGACATCATTCGCGATTAAATTCACCCGAAATACATTCCATCCCTCGGAGCTTTGACCACCACCCCTAAATTTTTAAATGGCAATATAGGGCAAGTGATACTTTATTTGAAAGGTATTTTCCTTCTCAATAACAAACAACAAAAATAAATTGATCCTATCGATTCGTTTTCGAAATATAGGAACTTGAAGTTGGGAAATCACTTTTCATTCACTCAATCAATGAAAATAACATCTAACAATGCAACTGTTCAAAGATAATTATCATTGTCAAGGAATTAAATGATCCAACTGTTTTCCAACAAATAACATGCAGTTCCGTTTAAAATTTTCATTTCATCCTCATTTACTTGATCGAAAAAAATTTAAGTTCTTAAAATCGATATAAAGACGTTTTCTCGAATTCGACTCAAATGCAACTACAACAAAAACATGTATGAGATAATTTTTCTCGCCAAATCGCAATTTTTGACATTTGATTGAACGACATTAGAGTGAATTACTTGACTAAAGCTTCTGAATATCTTTCCGCAAGAATGGTGTCTACGATCGCGGAAAGAGTTGAATTTTTTTTTTTTTTTATATTCTGGTTCCCACGAAAAGGGATATCCTGTAATGTTCAGAGAACATCGTGGAACCAAGGGAAAGAAGGTAGGAGTTGGTGTTCTTCTTAAATTTCTGGAGGTTGTATGCCTCGGGGAACACCTCCCTAGGCAATGAGTTCCAAAGCCTCGCTGTTCGTTGGATGAACGAGTCTTTGGAAAGTGATGTTCTGCAGGTCTCCAAAGTGACCACGAAGGGGTGTGATGACTGAACTTGACGGGTTAGTCTCGAAGAGACTGCCAAAGCAGGAACGATTGTTGATATTTCAGAAGAGCATCGCCCATGAAAATATCTATAAAATAGAGACAAATCGCCAACTTTTCTACGGTGTTCCAGACAAGTGAGCGAGTTTGTAAGCGAGGCATCACCGACGAGACGAATTGCCCTTTTTGGACAGAATCCAATAGCCTCAGGATATGTTTAGGTGCCGCGCTCCAAATATGGGAACAGTATTCCAGGACAATTCCAGATAAACTTGTTGCTAGAAAATACGTTCTAGAAATAGTGCAAAAATTTCGTCAAACTGGATCAGTAGCCAACAAGAAACAAGTCCCAGAACTGAATTTCCGTTGAGAAATGAAGCTGTTCAAGTTGCACTCAGCACAAGTTCATGCAGACCCAACATTGAGCACAAGGAAATTGGCTAGTGTTACCAATATCAGTAGAACCAGTATCCGCCGCATCTTGAAACATCATAAATTCCACCCCTACAAAATACGTTTGGTACACCAATTGAATGAAGATGATTTCGATAGGCGACATGAATTTTGTGAAATTATGACTACGAGAATAGATGCTGATGAGAATTTCTTTCTCAACATCTGCTTTTCTGATGAGTATACATTATTTTTGAATTCGACTGTGAATCGTCGTAATTGTAGTTATTGATCACATGCCAATCCACATGTTTTCCAAGAAGTCCATACTCAAACTCCCCAAAAACTCAATGTCTGGGCCGGTATTTTTGGGGACCATCTGATTGGACCAGTATTTTTCGACGGTAACCTGACAGGAGAAACTTATTTGCAATTAATTAATGAATTTGTTTATCCACAATTAATAGACATAATTGGAAATGACGATCGTTACCATGAAGACCACTTGATATTTCAACGAAACGGGGCACCTCCACATTATGCACAGCCTGTTAGGGCGTTTTAGGATACAATGTTTCCTGGAAGTTGGATTGGAAGAAGAGGTTCTATAGAGTGGCCAGTTATATCTCCAGATTTAACTCCACTCGACTCTTTCCTGTGGGGTCACTTGACAAACAAAATCTTTGCTACCGTACCAGAATTTCTGGAAGATTTACGAAGGTGAATCATTGAAGAACGCCGTCGAATAACGCAGGAAATGCTACGAAATGTGAGGTCTCGTTTTGAACAGAACTTGTTCTATTGTATGGAAAAGGTTGGTAGACAGTTTGAACATTTAGTTCATTGACAATAATAATTATTGTGACAGATGCTTTATCAGATTTTGTTTTTATTGATTGAGTGAATAAAAAGCGATTTCGCATCTTCAAGTTCCTATATCTCGAAAATGAATCGATAGAATTGATTTATTTTTGTAGTTTGATATTAAGACAGAAAATACCTTTCAAATGAGGTATCACTTGCCATATGTTGCTATTCAAAAATTTAGTGATGGCGGTCACAGCTCCGAGGGATGGAATGTATTTCGGGTGAATTTCATCGCGAACGATGTCCCCCTCGAAAATGTAGTTGACATGTCCGAGCGTTTTTATATAATTCGGTTCTGCCGACCTACAGAGCCGCTGTTTCGTTTTCAATGGCCCACTCTGTATAGCTATCAACGCTTTATCTGGACAAAAAACTGTACATCTCCTCCAGAATTACATTACCATAATACCCGAAGTACGGCGAGACAGTAAATTCCTATTCCTTTGCATAAAACTACAATCACCCAGAAATTTGTAACCTATTGTAGTCCTAAACTGTTTAACCCACTACCTATCAAAATAAAAAATATAAAAAATAAAAACAAGTTTAAAAAACAAGCCAAAAAGTTTTTACAATCACATTATAAGGATATCCTAGAGTCAGCTCTCGAATAGTTGTTTTCTATTTTTCTCTTTTTCCTTTTCTCTTAACCCTTATCTAGATTATCTATTTATAGTTCCCATTTACTCTGTAGAAATCAATATAAAAGTATACAAGCTAGGCTGAGGTGGCTTTAACATTATGTTAAGATCTAATTGAATAAACTCTATTGTGTAAAGCTCATTTTTTGTGGAGCAATACTCATTCTTGACACTTTTTTTCGGAGTATAACTTTCCACAATTTGAAAACAAAATTAAATGAATAAGGGGAAGGGATATAATTCACTCTGCTCCGATAGGTTACTGCGTACACCAAATTATTTTTTGAAACACTTTATTGCAGCCCTTTGTATAATACTACTGAAAAACTATTCTCATTTTGCGTTAAACTGTTGCGAAATAGGTGAGAAATACTTGCAAACATGACCGAACACCAGCAAGAGCATGAAAGCGGCTCAGGAGTGAGGGTAGAGCAGCAGATTCATAACGGGCGGAGCGCGCTTGTTTTACTATACATACGCTTTCTAGCGACTGCTGCTCTACCTCCACTACTCAGCCGCTTTCACGCACCCGCCCATTTTCGACCATCTTTGTAAGTATTTTTCATCTATTTTGTAGCATTTTAATGTAAAATGAGAATATACGTTTTGTAGTACTATACTTCTACTCCCGAAAATGGAAATCTGACTACCTTTAACGCATCCAGGTCTGCTGCGATAAAGTGCATTGAAAAATTCAGATTGCAATTATGCCAAAACTAATGATGTGACAACGCCTGAGTTTTCCACACTTGAAGTACATATTAATCACTACTATGGCGTGGACATCCTGTACTACAACTCAAAAAGTGGCAAAGTTGTGAATTTTTTGGGAAAAGCTGATTTTTTTCCAGTTGATCCGATCCAGTCCTGCTCGAGCTCATTTCCTTTGCTTTTAATTCTCTACAATTCATTCATGGCGAGTATTGAGAGTGCATCATTGGTTTTCAAGTCACAAGATAAAAGTGATAATAAATGAAAAAAATGCTTTTAAATATTATAAGAAATTAAGCAATGACTGTTGGGAGTAGAAAACATAACAGGATATAACTACGAACCCTCTTCTGTATGATGGCACAGCCCGTTTCCTGGATTTTTGTCACAGACTCAATATTGATTGGCCTAACTGATGAATATCGTATATGATTCTATACGGATTTGCGGTTTCACTATCCAACTTTAATCTACTAAGTTTTCTTATATATATTTTTCATCAGTCTCTATGAGAAATTTTTAGCAGGGATACAATAAAAAAAGAATCATTTAAGTCGGATAACCCAGTAAAAAATTATGCGTGGTAGAATCGATTGAGAAGTAGAAATTCAGTGGGTGAACCAACAATCATCCTCCAGTTTCCTACTCTCAGGGATTTTTTCTTCAAATCCAAATAGGATGAACTTCGAAGTATACCCTATCCATTGGAAAAAGAATAATCAAAATCGGACTATTCTGTAAAAAGTTATGCGTGGTCATACATAAAAAAAAAATACACGTCGACTAGAAAACCTACTCCTTTTTTTCATCTGTTGAAAAATAACTCATCACATCACAAACTAACCATGAAATATCCCGGTTGAAATTCCTCTGTATTTTTCAGAAATCACCTACTCGACAACTTCGTTTAAGATGATTTCAAATTAATCATCCATAATTGGACAGCAATTATTCACACTTCAAGTTCTTGACACTGATACCCAATAAAAATGAAATATTCTTAATAACGCTTACGTAATTAACAGTAATTAAGAGTGCCGCAGACGCCAACAAAAAATGATACTTACAAGGGCAATTACAGGTAAAATTAGTGCCTCGGAGAATGTGTTTTACATGTAATAACACATATCATAGACGCGTTAAAAATACGTTTATTCATGTGGATTTTTATCTACCGCGACCACCTTTGCCCATTAAATTGTCGTTAAGAATAGTGTTATGAAATTAAAACATATGCATACAGAAAAGCGAAGAATCAGTAAACGCCCATGTGTTTTCTCAAAGGCAAACAATGAATTCCTGAATAGTTTCAGTTTTATATATTTAAAGCAACATACGCGTGTACCACGAAATAACAAATATTTCAAAACTTGAATAATCTATATGAGTTTTTGTGACCTCACTGGTTGAGGTAACTTGGTTGGGGTAAGATCAAAACAATCAAAACAAAGTCTCCACTTTCATTCTCAGGGTAATACAAAACATATGTTACTTGAAAATGGAAACATTCCCAATTGAATATAGCATTGAAAGATTTTTCTGTGAATTAAAAAATTCACGATGAAAATGAAGTTTTTTTTTGCGAATGTCTAAAAGAAAACAATTACCCACTTTCCCGGCTGAAGCCACGCTGGATATTGAACTACATCTGATAGGTAGATATACTAAAAGGACCCTAAATAAATCAATGTGACTTATACTGATATATTGAGCCGCATGTATAAAACTGAAGAGAATCCTAGCAAATAAAAGGTAGAAGTATAAGGTTTTGATTATGAGATAGGAGTAGAAGGATATCCTTTTTTTCTCATATGTATAACGATTACCTCATACTGGCAAGGGTATCCTTCACGTACAAGTGTCAAATGAAATCAATTGTCCAAACATAAATCGTTTGATTTGTTTGGAATTATGAACAGGATGTTCATAAAAGCCAATATCTTTGCGCACCTATTTGCTAGAAATTCCACTCTGGATTCATCGGGAAAACAACCCCCGAACATTACACCTATTGACAGTCACATGCCCGAGATCACCTTTCGCCAACGTACTATCAGAAAGATTTTGCTGGGTCTCAACACCAACAAAGCCTGTGGATCTGACGGAATCCCGCCGATTGTTCTCAAGAAATGTGCCTGAACTAACACCTGTTCTTTGCAAGTTGTTCAACCACTCTTACAATTTGGGGTATTTCCGTCCAATTGGAAAATTGCAAGGTACAGCCAGTCCTAAAAAGGCAAAAGGCCCTAACTAGCAACTACAGACCTATCGCACTGCTATCTATTATTTCAAAGGTCATGGAAAAAGCCATCAACATCGAGCTCATGAAATATCTGGAAGACTCAGGAATTGTCAACGATAGGCAATATGGCTTCCGCCATCAGAGATCAACTGGTGACCTGCTCGCTTACGTCTCACATATATGGCAGCTATCTATTGAAAAGTATGGAGAAACTTTAGCTGTGGCATTAGATATCTCCAAGGCGTTCGATCGAGTTTGGCACCAGGGACTCCTCGCCAAGCTTCCGTCTATGGCTTGCCCCCTCAGCTGTGTTCTCTGCTCGCTAGTTTTCTCTCAAACAGGTCTCTCCATGTAGTGGTCGATGAAGTTTCATCTGACACTCTACTCATAAATGCTGGTGTTCCGCAAGGATCTATTCTCGCACCAACACTATTTCTACTTCACATCAACGACCTGTTGAAAGCAACTTCATGTCCAGTACACAGCTTTGCCGATGATAGTACCCTCCATACCGCTTTCTCTTCCAGGGCCCTATATCAGCCCGAGAAACCAGAAATGAACGAGGAAGAAATGTTAATAATATAAATATGGACTTAGCAACAATTCTCGAATGGGGATCTAATAACTTGGTAGAATTCAAATGCAAACAAAACACAAGCATATCTTTTCTCTAGAAAAGCCGATCTCACTGTGCCTAACATAACTTTGTCAGGAGTAACCATACCACTGAAGTCATCCATATCGATGCTTGGTATTACTATCAGCAATAACCTTTCCTGGGAAAATCACGTGAGGTCCATTGCCAAAAGTGCATCCCAAAACTTGGTTTTTGTTTCGTGCCAAGAGCTATTTCACCCCAGTCAGCTGCTTATGATCTATAGGCACAGATCCGACCTGTCCTGGAATACTGTTCCCATATTTGGAGTGCGGCACCTAAACATATCCTGAGGCTATTGGATTCTGTCCAAAAAAGGGCAATTCGTCTCGTCGGTGATGCCTCGCTTACAAACTCGCTCACTTGTCTGGAACACCGTAGAAAAGTTGGCGATTTGTCTCTATTTTATAGATATTTTCATGGGCGATGCTCTTCTGAAATATCAACAATCGTTCCTGCTTTGGCAGTCTCTTCGAGATTAACCCGTCAAGTTCAGTCATCACACCCCTTCGTGGTCACTTTGGAGACCTGCAGAACATCACTTTCCAAAGACTCGTTCATCCAACGAACAGCGAGGCTTTGGAACTCATTGCCTAGGGAGGTGTTCCCCGAGGCATACAACCTTCAGAAATTTAAGAAGAACACCAACTCCTACCTTCTTTCCCTTGGTTCCCACGATGTTCTCTGAACATTACAGGATATCCCTATTCGTGGGAACCAGAACATAAAAAAAAAAAATCATAAGTGGAATCATCTGCGACTGAAAGATAAACTTTAGTCACTATCTTCCATCGTTTAAAGATAACCTCTTTAGCCGGGTAAGTAGTTGTTTTCTATTACACATTCACAAAAATAACATTATTTTTATCGTGAATTTTTCAATTCACAGAAAAATATTTCTATTCAATATTCAATTGAGAATGTTTCCCTTTTCACTATGAAATCAGTATTGATTGAATGTGATTTTTTGCGCAGGAACATGGTTTTCCATTCTCTTCCTTTTTTTACGTCTTGAATGTTTGCTATGTTACTGATTTTTGTGAGTTGAGGATATCTCCAATCAGCCGTTGGTATGAAACATGATGAAATCCTCGCACTGGTTTCGTCTCACAATTGGTAAATACACTATGTCCTTCCTCAAGTGGTCAGAGTGAAAGTGAAGAAAATGAAGTAACGAGTTTCAGTTCATAGCGGATAAAGTTTGCAGGGCACCGGTAATTTGAAAAAATCCCAAGTTACGAAAGTGAATAGGAGTAAGGACCAGGCTATCGAGATAATCACAAAGAAGTGGGAAATAATGTTAGGTGAGCCACTAGATACAAAAGGATTATTAAAAAAAAATTACGACATAAAATCAAGACTGAAGCCATAAAATTGATGGAATGGAAGAAAAAATTACTGAAAGCTATGCAAGGTGACTTCAAACCTATCATTGGACAACCAGTTTGGTTTTGTGGAGAAAGACAAGAGGGTAGATGTAGAAATTCCATGTTCTTCGGCTAGTGGGCAATTTACTAGCGCTGGTACTGCGAATGTTTAGCCGCTTTCACCACAGAAACGGAAATATTAGGCGACATATAAATATGAAATAGAAGACACTTGGACATTTAGTTCAAAACTACTACAACGCTTGGTGTTATCACAAGAGTAACGAACGAGTTACGTACAACACGAACATTATGACAAAAAAATAAAAATAATGCAGCGTAAAGAGTCTACTTCACAAAACACAGTTGTTGATGGAAATAATAATTATTACAAACTCTGAAATAAATATATATACATTTTGTTGATCAGTTACTGTATCTATATTTTTGAATTGTTACAAGACATGTCAAGAATCACTAGGTATGAATGCATTAAAATTGTTGATGACAATACTCAAACGTCTTCCAACTTCTTGTCCTTGTTGACGAACAGCAATTTTTCCGTGGGCATTGAGCAGGTCTTCATTTACATCATCTTCCACCTCCTCTAGTGGTTCGAAGTCAGGATCGCCCAAAGTTTTTGCAATGCTATTAAGCACAATACAGGTAACAATTGTTTTCGGTACTTCTTCTGATTTTACGCGACACACTGCAAAATAGGAAACCGGCGTTTTGATTGTCCAAAACACTGTTCGATTATTACTTTCTCTTTTTTCAGTAGTTTGTTATAGTTGAGCTCAGCACTGGGAGCAATGTGTGTAAACGAAGTCATAAGGCATGGTTTAATACCATACCCATTACACAAGTTTCTCAATAATAAACACGTGAATTTTACCATATTCTTGAATTATGCTCGAATCCGGATCAGCTTACGTCAATAATAGTGAAAATTTATCTGACGTCCAAGCATCGAGTAGGTTTTTCTATACGATTTATGTACTCATGGCGATTTGGTTTCAGTATCCCCATATGAATAGAGCAAACGGTATCAATTGCTGTTGGAAAACGAAATTTGCATTGCCATGTTTTGCCTCTATTAGTTCATTGTTGGTGGATGGAAACTTCATCCATTGGTCAGCTTGCGAAACAATGTTGTCAACTGCTCTCACAGTTCAAGGAACCGTAGTCTGATCAACACCGAATTCCTGTCTGATACTCTTTTGATACCCAGGATATGCAAGATAGCGCTGGCATATTTTCATTTTATGCACGGATGACAACGCAACTCCTCGAGTTCTTTCACTCGCACCTATAAATCTGTCCACAAGCCACTGTACGTTGTCTTCTTCCAAAACGGTATAGTTTTTCAAAATCACGAGAAAGTGTAGGTAGTGGTGTTTACCTAAATGAGCGTACCCAATTCGTAAGAATAAACACAAATCAAAAACAAGCCTAGTTAAACATGGTGTGCCTCAAGGCTCTGTACTGGGGCTTTCCTATTTTTTTTGTATTTGTACAATTTGTCTAACTCAAGATTGAGGTAGATTTACAATCTTTGCAGCGACACAACCATTTTGTGGCATGATACCGATATAAACAGCCTCCACTCCAAAACTGCCAATGATATCTCCAGTGAGAAAAGGTGATTTGACTCCAATTTGTTCTCGTTTGATGTAGATGAAACCAATCTCTTATCGTTCAAATGTAATTCACCAGATTCATTCAAGTACTGAAGATATCATTGAGCGAGCATTCACGAGTGAGTTCCTTGGAATCCATCTGGACAACAACCTAGATTTCGAAAACCCTGTGAAGTTTTTGAATGGAAAACTAGCATCTGAGTGCTATGCTCTGCGGATAGTATCAAAAAAAAGTGTTCAGTTAATGCGAAAGTAGTATATGACGCTCTGATTGGATTGGCATACCCTTTTGGGGTATCTGCAGTCACCAAAACTTCAATAGTATATTTGTTCTTCAAAATCGTGCAGTTCGTTACCTTTGTGAAGTTGGATCCAGAGTATCTTGTAAGCCGATGTTCTCTCAACAAAAAATCCGGACCCTTCCTTCGTTATTTATTCTAGAAAATGTGCAAAAAAATAAATCATCATATGAGGCAATTATTAGTATCACACGCCAAAATAATAATTCAAGAGTACCTATTCCGTTTTCAAATTCAACGAACAACTCTCCGATTTATAGTGCTATACAATCATCTCCCATCCATTTTCAAAAACATTGTTTCGCCACCTCATTTCAGGAGATCTATGAAAATCTTACTTATGGATAAGGTGTTTAGCGTTCAAGAGTTTCTTGACAAAGATTGAAATGGTTAATTAGGATGTCACACTGTTGAATCGTTCTGTGAAGTTTATACATCCTCAACTGCTCAACTGGATGACATCCTTTTGGTTATTATTGTTCTGTTCCGTGAAAAATGTTTTATAATTGCGACAATGGTATGTTACCTGCACCATATGACTTATAAACTTATTTATATACTTATTTATTCACTTTATATTTATGTGACTTCATCTATGAGATGTAATGGAGTATATATTGATTGATTGATCAATATCTCTCACGCGCAGAATGTCCGCCATTGCTGGAAAAAGCAACTCTTCAACAACAATCTGGGTCTGCTACTGACCACACTCAGAATGTTCGAAGGATTTGCTTCTAGAAGGTGAATGTTATGCATACCAATTGCCTTTTCTGCGAAGTGAAAGAGTCAACGTGAGAGGTTTTCCTCATACTTGGAAATGAAAAGGTTATACTTGAATTATTTATTCATACAAGCCGAAGGATTTCCTTCAAATAACGCGAGCATAAGCACATCCTTTTTTTTTATACATATGGCTCATCATTATCAAATTAGAAAACTGAGAAAGTTATTAGGTATCCTAATGAACTATAATAGTAGGTTTCTTGTCGTTATTTTGATTGAAAGGGACATTTATACATTCAAAGATTTTTTACAATTAAAGGATTGGTAGAATGTTCTATTGAAATTGAAATATTGGATGGGAAGTTCTGGTCTTGTGGTACTTCCAATTCACTTATTCAATGTGAATAAGAAAATGTTTTTCTTTTCAATATAGTAACTTCATTCGTATTTGTATGTTTTCTGTTTTAGATCCATCACATCCAGTACACTTTTCGTTCATTCGTTATTTTCCAAAAAGTTATATTTTTTTCGTTTTATTCGTTACTTCGAGAAGGATTTTGTGTCTCCTTTTTTCCAGTTTTCAGATATCGCCTATCCATTCAATATACACTTCTATATATTCAGCACATATCATTGCACAGACTAAACTGTTTTCGAATTATTTGGTGTTTCTGCATTCGAATTGATATTGCGTTTTTAGAGTATATCTGTTTCCGAAAGTTGAAGTGAAAGGAATATTTCTTGATATTTTTTTCAATGATCTCACGGACCATGAAATTTATGGATGTTTATGAAAAAGTATTTATCCCTTGTTTGTTCATCGATTCCTTAGTAATAGGTTTTTTTATTCGATTGAATAGATTCCTCTGAAGATTTATTATGAAAAAAGGAGTGATACATTCTTGGTGCTCCATGTTGAAGAATCAACATGATATTATGCTTTTACGTATTAGAAAAATTGAAATTCAAGAATACTCCAGAGAATTTTGGTATGTGATCCAAATCTGTGATGATAATGTATTGTGATATAAATGTCAGATAGGTAATTTGTTACCTGTACAAAATGAGGATAGATAATTATGGGAATAGTATAGTGTACAACGTGCGTAGTATGATACTCATTTCTCATTACTTTGAGAATTTTGGCATGAACTGAAGGGAAGTGCTTTAAGAAATAAATGGACATTCCATGCATGTTGTAGGTACTATATATTTTCCTACGATTACGATTTTCTCTCAAATGAACACTCTAAGTGTGAATCAACATAATTCGAAAAAAAATATATGATTTGATCAATAGAAACGAAGTTATTTGAGGAAGATTTCAATCAATATAATGTCGTTGAAATTTTGTTGTGTCAATCATATGATAAATGGAATGAATCACGAAAAACTGCAACGTTCAATGAATGATCAACTTTAGTACGGCCATATGAGCGACATTCAGCATAAATAACCGTCATGACGACTTTTATTTTTCATTATATCACCTTCTGCATTATTTTTCAATAATCTTAGGTAGGTACAATTTTGTATTATCGGGTCAACGAATAATTCAGTGGGAAAATTAAATATTAGTTTCTCACAAAAATATATCAAATTTATGGAAACATCATACGGGTGTTTCAAAAGTAAGTGTTGAACTATTATTAAAAGAAATCAAGACTTTTTAACAAAAAATTAAACCGACGACAAAAGAAACTGAAAAGCAAAAAATAAAATGAAGCTTCTTATAGTCTCAATAACTGAGCTCTCAAACAAAGTAACTGATTTTGAGTCGGCGCCAAACGAACAAACAAGCAAATTAATGACGTAAAACGTCAAATGATGGCAGTGGGATGTCGAGTCCCTTCGGCGTAAATTTCCGAGCGTTCTCGACGTCAAAATCAGCAAAATAGCTACTCGAACGGTCACACACGTGAGGGCACACGTCGTTGGGAGTGGTCATGCATGCTAACGCATTTTTGGATTGTTATTGCTCATCGCTGTAGATTCCACGTTGCATTTTGATGTTATTTTGTTTTGATCATTCCTTTTAAAGTAATTCAATCATCTTTGTTGATTGTTTGTTTGGCGCCAACTCAAAATTAGTTACTTACATCGGTTAAGGAGTTCAGTTATCAAAACTGAAGAAGTTTATTTTATTATTTTCTTTTCAGTTCACTTGTTGTTTTAGCTCCGGTCGTAGAAATAAGCCAACGTTAAATAAATCAATTTAAAAAAACAATATGATTTTCACTGTGTCGTTTTGTAAACCAGATTCTGCGGAAATAATCAAGTAAAGTGTCTTTTGTTCACTTCAAAATTAATCCCAGATTGAGTTTTCAGTAGGAGTGAGTTGGGGTTTTCACTGCTGGAAAGACGGTACCTCAAGCTCAGTAATATCTTCAGAAGGCCTCTTTATTGAGGAGCTAGATAGTTTGAATCTAACGAAAAAAAAACGCCTTGTGATAATGAAGCATCATTGGGAAATCATAGTTCGAGGCATTTGGATATGAAATTTTATATAAAAATACGTTTCAAAAACATGTATCTACTATTCAGATATTTTATAGGAATATATAATTATATATGAACAATATGTTTGAAGAAAAAAACTTTTGATATAACAAAACAATGAAATGAAAGAATAGAAATGTTGCTACAATACTGAATAATATGTATAAGTGTACAGTATTCCCGTGGGTGAATTCTAATGAAGGTAGTATCAAATGTTTCACTGAATCAATTATAAATTGAATTATTTGTCCTAAAAGCTCGTCGCTTCATGAGTATGAGAATATAAAATACATACTTATGTACTCGCAATTTTTGTCAAAGAAAATTAATGGCTGTATAAATTTCTAGCGCCTGACAAGCTTCAAGAAAATATATTCAATATACTATTTTATAACTCTTTTAATAATAACTTTCATAAGCACCCACTCACACGAAGTATGTCACTCACAAATAGTACCAGCCTTGCCCCAATGAAAAAACAATACTTTTTCCCTTCAGTTCATCTAAATAGCTTGTTTTTTAATAATATTTATTCACAAATAATTCTGATGATTTTGAAATATGGCACCTGGAAACAATCAGATAGACAATGAATAGAGCTTATATGCGAAACATGATTGTTAAATTACCTTTATCAACCATATTTTTCTTATAGGTTAAGCTAGCCGTATGAAATACAATTCGTATGAAACACAAATACATTTACTAGAATACAGAAACAAAAGATTTCCGGAAATATTTCCCACAACTGTGTTCCACATAAAAACAATACCCATTGAATTCCAATGCGAGATCACTAACATTTGGCAGAGAGAAACAGTCGATTCCACAATGGCATCAAGTACAAAATCGACCCACCCGCGGGCACGGTTTGATCAACTCCTGCAGTCATTTGTTCGACAAGGGTGCCAACAAATCCGGTAGCAGTGGCTTTGTGTGAATTTTCTTTCGAAATTTCCGGGATGCTCGTTTACCAACTCGAATTTCATGAATCATTAGTCCGGTGAAAAATATAAAAATTGATCGCTTATTGATGAATTGTATAGGTAAATACAACGCACAGACCAATTGACAGTTCCATTGAATAAAACGAAAAATTCATTCAATACGACGAAGTTAGAGAATATTTATACTGCTATCGATCTCTAACGTTCATAGCAACAATTATTGCCGATGAAAATAGTAATTCTTACGAAAACGACAATAAGAATGAAACTGTTTAAAACATTGATAATGGAAATAGATGAATTCAAAGTTTATCAATACCATATGCTTGAGCAGGATAGCGGTCAGGGTTATTATAATGGTGTCCTATTTTTTCAAGAGAAAAATTAATGGAAAACAAATAAATGAAATTAGACCTGAGAACAAACCAACAAGAGCTTAAGGAACTCGAAGAAAAATACGAATTGTCAAAAGTAGTGAACAGGGTTGTAAAAGAGATATTGGAATTCGAGAGAATAGAATGATTGAATAATGTTAGAACTACATTCAATATCGTCGAGACTGGCCTGAATATAATGTCTGTCAGAAGAACAGGACATGAAATCAAGCACTCTATCGAAAGAGGAACAGGAACAGGAGGTCGGATTGGAAATACGTTAGAATTAGGAACAAAGACATGTGAATTGGAACTAGATTGTACACTAAAAAAAAAATGGTATTGGAGAACAAGAATAAGTTAGAATAATTAAAAGAAATAATTCTCGAGAACAACGCAATGACCAGGAAATTTCAGAAAATTCAAGATAAATTACAAAAAAATTGCAGAACACAAATTTAAAAAAAAAGCAGTGAAAATGGGATACCGAAAAATCACAACCGATGAAAAAGAAAGGAGATTGGACAGGAAACAGAAAACATTGAAAAAAATACAAGAGGCTACCAACTGGCAAGGTACCCAAAAATTATTGAAGAAAGATCAAAATGAGAACACAACATGTGAGAGAGTAGTGCGGGTAAGAAAGAAGAACTAGTGAGAAAATGATAAAGAACATAGAAATATTTGGATAAATAGATCCCAAAGAGAAAGGGAGTTCACGGAAATAAATGAAAGATTCCGGATGTATTGGTAGGAAGAAGATGAGAAAAAAAGGGCAGAGGAAGGAGTTGGATTGATAATCGCTCCCAACAGATCAGAAGATGCGACGAAAGAAGGAAATGTTAACCACCGCCCACTAGTTTTGGAAATGAAACTGGCGGATGAAGACATTTGGACGATAATAACAGCATATGGAAACCACGCCGACGCAAAAAATGAGATTTTTTTGTTAATACGAGGTAAGTAGATAGGAGAAAGGGTATTGGTGGAAAAAATTCGATTATGAAATATTACATAATGGACGAATTCGAGTGTAGGGAAATCTATCACTGAAGAGAACATATTTCTGAATAACAAAAGAATACTTGTATTCCGAAATCAAACATCATAGAACAATTCTGATAATTCATTGAATGAAAAATGCGAAGGTTTATTTTTGATCAACTCTACTGGCCTATATATTCAAAAATAGAAAAATAGGATTTTGCTGCTCTTGCTTGGGATTGACTTCACTCGTGAAACGAGTCGATTTCGTGAAATGGGATTCAATTGTTAAAAGCTGGTGAATTGTGGTAGACACGTTGAAATCTGTAACGGAAAGGTTATCGGAACGGGTGGCTTATTCGATTGGTGGTTTGGGTGTAAGGTTTATATACCACATGATGCCCAGTAATTGAGAATGTAACCTATCCATTTCAAATATTTAAAATTAATATTCATAAAATTTAAAGTAGAATTCACAATTTCAGCTTTAAGTATTTCTACTACATATTGTTTTGTAAATTTTTATAGTTTTTGTATTCTCTCTGCTATATTTTTGAAAATTCAAAAAGAAACTGATAGTTGCACGTAACTTTATTCTCAATTGATTTGTTCGAAAATATCATGGATCTCACAAAATGAGATGTGGAATCATCTGCGACTGAAAGATAAACTTTGGTCACTATCTAGATCAAGATAGCCTCTAGAGGAGTATTTATGTTGTAAATATCGAGTAGAAATATTTTTTTGTCAATTACAAAATTCACGATGAAAATGAAGTTATTTTTTGTGAATGTCTAACAGAAAACAACTACTTTCCCGGCCAGAGCCACGCTGGATATTGAACTACATCTGAAATATATTCTGAACTCATATAGATGAATGGCGCAATGAAGAAAGTTTTCCAAGAGAGAGTACTCACTAGAAACAATTTGTGACATTGACGCAAGAGAAGCATCGCATGCACTAGGTCTTCGATACATTTTTGTCGATGAAAATCTATTTCACGCTTCAACGATCATCAGGAAGACCGGAAGAAATGGTAAACACATTTTCTAGAAGCAATCTCACTTTGCAAAAATAGAAAAAGGTTAGAAATATTCCTTTTGGAGAGACACTTCGGTGTTTTTCTGACATTAAAACCTGTCATGGGGTGTGATAGATTGATTTGTTTGAAAATATGAACAAAATGTTCATAAAATTAGATGTGAAATCATCTGCGACTGAAAGATAAACTTCAGTTACTATCTTCCGGTGTTCAAATAACTATCTGAATGGAAATGCAAATTTTCAATTTCATATGTTTTCTTTTGAGTTAGGGTCCCTTCAGAATATCCATCAGTTTTTTTTTTGGGAGTGTATAAAAAATCCTTCATGGACAGAGCGTGGTATTTGCTCGCGAGTTTCCGGGTTACTGTGTCCCCTCTTCTCCGGGTTATACACTGAAAAACTCACCCAGTAGGCTCGTCTGGTTCGTACCTCTAAACGACACTTGGACCTTTTGGCCCATTACATCTGGCCTGATTATTCCCTTCTACAGCACCCCTTTCCAGTAGTTTTGTACCCTGCATAAGTTGCAGGTCCTTTGCTGAAAGTGTGCTGTACAGTCTCGATTCACCAATTGATTGTCCGATGACTGACTGTCTTCTGCGGTCCAGTCTTCTAATCACGCTCGAACCGTATGCTTTGGTACCACGAGGGGTATGTCCTGGCCCTGGTCGTTTTCCGATCCTCTTCTCCTTGATGTCCTGGCACCCAAATCAGCTTGACGCGGTTTTGTTCTGCCAGAATTGCCAGTTTTTCTTGGCAGTCCCATACAGTTGGGTCGTCATTTCCTGGCTAATTCGGCCTCAGTGCCGCCTGGCTGTCTGAGAGAATGTATCTGTTCCTCAACTATTACTCCCCTGATGTTTTCCCTCAGACATTGAATGATTGCGTAGACTTCTGCTTGAAATACAGAGGGGTGAATACCCCGGGAGTAGCTAAGCTCGGTCGTTGGGTTTTTAGAGTAACTCCGCTCCCGCACCTTCTCAATCTTTGAGATCTAGCCCGTGTATGACTTGTCGAAAGACAATCGTTTCGCGATGTGGTCTGATCTCATGTCTAGCACGTCTCTGTTTACGATGCTGACGATACTCATATGTCCTGTCTCAATATTTATGTTGCCAGTGTGTTCCTCAGTCTGAAGGCACCTAGCCTTCCCTCCTCCAGTATCACCAAGTGATAGGAAGCAGTCTCAGTAGTGCCTCTATGGCTGCAGTTGTTGTTGATTTCATTGCCCCTGTGATGCCTACACAGGCAAGTTTTCATACCTTGCCCAGTTCAGCTTCAGCACTCCAAGCACACCAAGGAGGCAAAAGAGGCAAATTAGCATCTCCCCACGATTGATGTGGTCTCCGATTTTCTGATCACTTCCATCAGATGTTGGTTCCAGGTCAATTTCTAGTCTAGTATCACCCCGAGAATATTTGACCTCTTCCCCTTACTCTGTATTGTTACTCCTCGGAGTTTCATAGGACCTAGCCCCTCTAAATTGCGTCTCCGAATAAATGTTACTATGGTGGCCTTCTGCGGGTTGATGTTCAATCCCTCAAGTCCGTCCATCTGGTTACCAAGTTTGGGCCCCTTTCATCCGATTTCTATCCGTGGTGTTGAATTTTTCTTGTTCCAGGACAACAATGTCGTCACCGTATCCAAGGGTTCCGTGACCTTTTCCTTTCAGGGACCCCAGTAGTCCGTTCACGACCAGATTCCACAGGACTGGAGGAAACACTACCCCCTGTGGGCATCCTCTGGCCGCCCGAACCACTACAGTCTCTTCCATCAGGGTCGTATGTATCATTTTGTTTCTGAACATTGAGTCTATCCAATTCCTTGACTCCTTTCCGACTGAGAGACCTGGTGATTGATTCTATAGAGGTGTTATTGAAATCTCCTTCTACATCTAGAAAGGCCGCTATTAGTACTTTTTATTTTCCAGCGTGTTTTCCACTTTCTATACCACTTTGTGGAGTGCTGTTTATGTTGAGCAGCCGGTCCTGTAAGCATATTGTCCTCGGTTCAGTGGCCTTTCTACCAGTGGACCGTCCCTTATATGCCTGACCACCAGCTTGTCCAGGGTTTTCAGTCCGAAGGACATGAGACTATTCGGTCTTTTCAGGTTGTGGTATGGAGATTATCCTAATGTTTCTCCATGTCTTTGGTATGTATCCAAAAGCCAGGCTGCCTCTTAATATTTCACAGAGCCTTCTGTGCAGTAGTTCCGTTTCCTTCTGCAGCAGTACCCGGTGATTTGAATGGTTCGAATGAGCTTACTACCCACTGTACTCTGTCATAGGTTACCACGTTTGCTAATGTCCACCTTCTCATTCATCAGATGTGGTTCAATATCCAGCGTGACTTAAGCTGATGAAATAGTTGTTTCTGTTAGACCTCTACAAAAATAACTTCATTTGTATCGTGGATTTTTCGATTCGCAAAAAAATTTTCTATTCGATATTCAATTGAGAATGTTTGCCATTTCAACATGAATACCCCACAAGAGATTATTTCGAACGATGGAAGATAATGACTGAAGTTTATGTTTCCGTCGCAGAGATTCCACATCTAATTTTATGACAAATCTGATTTCAAATAAATAACTGGTATTATATTGTTCTATGTCGAAAAATAACTCTACTCTTGTCGTGGATTTTTCAATTTTCAGAAAAATCCTTCCATTCAATTTTCATTTCAGAATGTTTCCCTTTTCAACATCATACCAGTGTTCTAGAGCCTTGCTAATCTGAGCATCTTGATCAAATAATGTGTTCAGACAACAAAACATTAGGTATTTCTGATGAAAAAAATATTTTTCGGGTATGGAAGTGAAAATTATAACCAGTTCATTTTTCAGAATAAATCTGCCATATAAAACACATATTTTCGTTGAAAAAATGTGAAAAAAAATATCAGGCAAAAGTCCAATTCCAGGAAGCATGGAAAGAGGCCCCTGGCATGAGACAATCGGAACTTCACATCAAAGGAGGGCCAAAAAGGAAATCAGAATAGTGATAGGTCTCCTCACGGGGCACTGCCACCTAAACAAGTACCTCAAAATTATAGGTATCACGGATGATAATAAATGCAGATGGTGCTTGGACGATGAGGAGTCAGCCACCCACATCCTCACGGAATGCCCAGCAGTGGCAGCAATACGAGAAGCACACCTCGGGAGTATCGCTCTGAACAGGAAGTGTGTGGAAAAGGTATCGGTTGGAAGGCTGGCCTCCTTTGCTCGGAAAATAGGGTACCTTCAAAGCTTAACCGATTCCCAGCAGCGGTGGGTGCATAACGGGCCCGCTAGAGAAGCCTACATGCTAATGGTTCTGTCCGTCCACATACTCTCATTCTATCATCTATACACTTTCGAATTATCACCTGCTTTGTATATGAATCGATGATAAACTTGTGCCATGTTGCTGAGTTGGCAAACAATTATTTAGTGCCACGTTTTTTACTCATAGAAGTACTCCAGCTACTTTGGACTTTTCAGTCATTTGACCTATGGATTTGGGGTGATTCGTGTAACTCAAATGCAATGCGCCATCTTTTCGAGTCCTGGACTTCAATCAAGATTTTCATCTTGATATTATTTTATATTTGAAACTTCACTTTTGTATTTTTAAATTCATTTTTATATCTATGTATTATTCTCATTAAAATTAATTTTAATATATATATATATATATATATATATATATTGTTATGTTATGAAAACCAGAAATTGATTTATAAGGGAAAAAGAAATAATTTAAAAAAAAAAAATTTTACATATTTTTGAGATTCTATTTCTTTTATGAAGCCTTTGTATGATATTGATAGATAAAAATATACAAATACTATAATGCAATCATTTTCATACATTGTCAAGATCATTACAACCTATAATTGTTCAAAAGATAACAAAAAGGTCTAGATTTACAAAATCATCCTGAATAAAATATGATCAACAAAATTATAAGCTTGAAACATACAGTATATGAAATTGTACCTAACCAAAAATAGCCAATGGGAGAACAACAAACTTCTTGATGACAATAGCCAATCAGGGAACAGTATGGTCAGATGTAACATTTGAAATTGTGGGGAAATAAAACGGAAAAGTGTCAGAGACAATTATCAATAAATATTGTACATAGTTTGTAAGAATAGAAAAATATTTCAGTTAATGAATTTGACAAATAACCCCAAAGAGTGAAAATGTGACAACAAAGTGCGCGAATTTGAAAATTCAAATGATATGGAAAAAGGGAGAAATGGTGTCCAGGTGACAGAAAACAAAGCCACGAGGAGATTGAGGAAAGTTTTGAAAAGAACGCCATGTTCGGACTTGAGAGAAAGAAAAATTCAAAAACTTCATCAATATAAGGTAGTTTCTCTATTAGAACCCAATCAACTCAACTTCAGGAGAATTTCAATAAAAATAAATAGCAGCAAACGACATTACCTTTTATGTACTCCACATGAAACTATTTCAAAGCTGATTTCTGGATTTGTATGGTTCCTTTTTGGTATTGGAGAGCCTGAGAGCAGTACATTGAGGAGGATTCAATTTCATGGTGCATATTGTAACAGCGACAGTTCCAGCGTCAGGTATAAACTTTTCTAGTGCACATCACAAACTGAATACCTCACAAATAACTCGTATCATACCAGAAGAACTCTATTTCACTTTGATATTGAACTATTAAAGAACTTCAACCTTCAAAGTAAAAGTGAGGTTGTGTGATTTTTATTCATCATCGTTTCTCATGATTGTCTTTGAAATTTGTAGAATGACCATAGTATAAGTTATCTATCATAGGCCAGGTTAATATAAGTTTTCCTGAATTAAGGAAATATTTTTTTCGACATTTTCTCGTTTGTTTCCCACAATGATCTGCAATCGTACTTGTAAACATTGAATAGATTGAATTTGACATCAAGCAGTGGCTCTATTGCCTGATCCGGCTATCTGAGACAAAAGGCGTACCAACTGAGTTTAGTCGTGGTAAGAAAAGTGATAACAATTGGCAGCAACGTGACGAGAAAACAGTGACGTTAGCTAGCAATCATTATTACATTGCAATATATTATACAGGGTGAAAATAATTCATCTATCATATCAATTTGAACCCAAGAGGGATAAAAATATATATATATTTTCTTTTCAGTATCTTGAACCATCAATTGTATAGGACTGGAGTTTTCTTGGGATTTGGTTCGTGGTAGGAGTAAACAATAAAACTAGTGGATTTTCATCTTGTATTCGAAGGATGTGACGTTTCGCTTGAGAATTCTAAGCTTAAGAACCCAAAAAAAACCATTCAAGAAATTGGAACTCTAACTAGCCCCATATTCTCTACATTAGTTTTATAAAAAATGGCGGATGAAGCTTAGAATTCTCAAGCGAAACTTTACATCCCTTGAATACAAGATGAAAATCTACTAGTTTTATTGTTTACTCCTACCAGAACCAAATACCCAAGATATATATATATATATATATATATATATATATATATATATATATATATAAATATATATATATATATATATTATATATATATATATATATATCTACATTCTACATTCAGATAATTAACATATCTACATTCAGGAGATGGAGAGGGTTATATCAGATTGAAATTATTGACATTTAAAAGGGAGCTTCAATACAATTTTCAAATAGATAGGACGACGTATTGAATAGGTCATGTTCATGAAAGTATTTATTGAAAGTTTTAGTCATTCTACAAATTGGTGAGCTACTAGCAGAGTTCGTGTGTTTGAACGGGATATCAAACAAATTGTGATTTCTCAATGATCTTGACGCAACATTCAAATTTATCCTATTCAAGATAGCCGGGCTATCAATTTTTTCATTCAGTATTTTATGAAGATTCAATACATCGTTCATAATTCTTGATTTTCCAGAGATAATATTTTGTAATCATCACAAATAGAAGCAAGAATGTGAGGGGTATGTAATTTGAAGGACAATTATTGCAGGAATTTATTTTGAATATATTCGTGTCTTTCAACATAAACATTATTCTGAGGGTTCCAAATAGAGAAGGCTAAGTTAAGCTTGTTGAAAACGGTATGTATAATAAAGAGCTAATATGGCCTGAGGGTTAGATATGAATTTTGTTTGTCTCGTGATGTAACCTTACATCTTGTGAGACATATTTTTTACATTATTGATGTTAATGTCAAATATGCTGTCATATGTGACTCCTAAATCTCTTACTTGACTGCATCGTTTCAATTTTAGATATGTTCAAACAATTAAAATGTCTATTTCAATTAATGGAAAACTAAATGATTCAAGATATTCTAGTGATACTCATTTCCTTCTTCGTAGATGTTAGAATTATATTGAAATATCATTTTTCAATATATTAAAATAATTTTAAATTATATTATAATTTATTTTATATTATTATTATAGATAATTTCTATTACTAGTGGATATTTAACTTCATAGTTTACTTCAAAATATTGTGATTTGATTCTAGAAAATGGTATGAGATCATATACCATATTTTTCAGACAATTCCAAGAAATGAGAGAAAATGCGTTTGTTTCTCTTTATAGTTTTTGATTCATTTCTACAATTACTCTATTGTCTTTTAACTGCTCCATTTCCTTGAGAAAATCCACTCCCAAATTCCCTCTATATATCCCACTTCTCAACTCCTTGTATGTTTGGGATGAAATTTCACCCTTCTACTTTCCCATTATGTATGACTCAAAACTGAAATACTCTTCCAAAGGTGTAAATCAAGTCCTCAAAATAATTTTCAATAAAAGTTTGTTTCTATCGTATTCAAACAGATATATTTTATTGGAAATATTTCACCATTCCCAAAAAATATAGTTGAAAAAATTAAATTCACTCACAGAAAGATTTTCCGAAATCAAAAGTCAGTTCCACAATTGAATAAGACTTTCAGCTGATCATAAAATAATCATTTGATTCATCATCGGGATGGGTAGGAAGTCAAATATATTCCACAAATCTCAACTTCTATGTTACTTTTATCCCTACCCCCAATTTCAGGAATCTGATAATTTGTATAATGGGGATATGGACGTGATGGATGTAAGGATGCCTTCAAATGATGGGATTAGGAAAAATATTTCAGCCTATGTATATTAGGGCAGAAACAATAAGAATATTCAATGATATGGAAATACAAATGTAGGTTAGTCAATTTTGCACTATGCTCGACCTCTGACAATTTATGGGAAATTGATTCGATCCACTGAACGGTCTAGTCAAGTTTATGGTACATCTACAATATACGGGAAATACTTCTATTATTCACTGCGTAAAGTCAAACAAAAATATCGGTCAATAAAACTCGAGTACTTGTCATCCTCCATAATAATCAATCATAAAAAAACACGAACTATTTGACAGAAAAATACAAGCTGATCCATCAAAGAGTAATAGGGCCTCGTCCATAATTTGGTATTTGCACAAAACTGCTAAAAATTAAGTATTATGTTGGGAAAGGCATACGAAAAAATAACATATGTTCAAACAGGATAAGATAGGCATATCGAAAACAGATTTTGTTGAAAGCAATGAAAATATTTGACTGTTTGCTAGGACAAATAGAAACAACATTTCATATTAGTAGGAGCATGCCTTGTATCTCTGACATATGGATGCGATATATTTTTTGTATACAAAAAAGAGCTACTGTTTTTATCATTAAATAATTTCCATTCGAAGGCTTAGTGTCACTCAAAAGTTCATAGCCGGAGAAAATCCATGAAAACTTGTATCTCTCGAGTCATCTCATTCAACTAGTAGCAGACATTATGTACAGATTATGAATGTCGGAATAAAAATACCGAGTTTTTATTGAGTTTCAGGATTACACTTGGTTGGTTTCGTATAACAAATATCTGAGATGTCAGAATATATATTATTCCTTGGGGGATTAGATAAACGGAATGGTTGTATTTTTGATGGTTAATTTAATACGTGTGAGCGGTTTTCTAGGCCACCATTCACCCACACCTGTCATCTGCTGGCGGATTAAAATGGTAACAATAATTGCCCTCCGTGAATGTTCCAATTGACTGTACTTTAATTCAGGAAGAACCTGTTGAAAATCTGATATAGAGTGAAGATCAAATTGTCACTTCACATCAACACATCGAAAAATATTTAAATGATTGCTACATTATTCAAATTCAAATTTTATTGACTCACTTTCGTTAGCAAACTACCTGAGAGTTTTTGGGGAATTATTTCTCGTTTATTGAAGTTTCTTAAAAAAATGTTAAATTCTCAAATATTTTAGAAAATCAGAAGAAATCAAAACACAAGTTTTTAGTACTCTTGTTTCGAAAAATGTTACATCCATGGCAATGAGAATACAGAACATTTTGATGGGTAGATAAATACTTGGCAACAGAAATATAAAAAATACTATCTGAAACCTGGAACTCGAAATCAGTAGATGACTTCAATATAACAAATTTCACAGGCTATTACAATGAATCCAAGATTAAACAAAATGAAGGCTCAGTGAGTTTCACCAATAATAAAATAAATAGTGAGGTACCTATAATATCTCCAACCGAAACAAAATTACTGAGAATCGCCCTTAAAACTGCATATGTAGACAGAGAAATAACGGCTTCATACAGACCGCCATCTATAGATACTGATACATTCTCAAACGAATTACAAAGGACACTTCTGAATAAAGTTAATAAATATTCAAATATACTAACAGAAAATTGATATATCCCACACATAAACTCCCTCACCAGAGTTAATGAACATACTAGCACGACACTTGATCATATCTTAAAAGAAAAAAAGCACCTCACATACACATCTTCCACTCCAGCTATCATTGTAACAAGCTTATCAGATCTATACAACATACATATCAATGAATCAATCCAAAAAAATCTGAACAAGAAAACAATGAAAACAACGAATACCACAAAAAACAACAACTATCAAAAATAAGAAAAACTGCTCAAAACCGAAACGTGAGAAGAAGTTACAAACAACTAAGATGAACAATCTGCCTACAATCATTTCACCATCAAATTTGAAAATAATATAAAGTCAGCAACTGAAACATATATATTCCAATAGGAATAAAAACAAATTAACCTTGGACACAAACGGTCTAATTCAATCAAACCTGAAAAGGAATAAGAGGAATAAAAATTAAATTCTTGGAAAATTATTTAAAAACAAAGATTACTTGGTAAAAACGCGACAATGCTAATAACAACTGTGAAAAGAAAAATAGCAAGCAATCAATGAAATAACAAATGGGAAAAAAACAAAAAACTCTATTAGCAAACTACCGGTTGAAAATTTCTTTGCAGAAATATCAACAACCTGAGGAAGAACACGGAAAAAAAACAAATTTTGATTTACAATGTCCTAAAAGACTCTCATACAGGGTGAGTCAGAACTACTTTGGCAAACTTCAGGAGGGGATTCCTCACAATATTCTAATATGAATTGTCCAAATGAATATATGTCCGGAAACGCTTCGTTTCCAAGATACAGGGTGTTGAAGTTTTATTTTTATTTTTGTTTTTTTTAAACTTTCGAAATACTGACCTTGATTAAACGAAAATTGGTATTGAGAGGTTTTTTGAGGTGTCGACATCGAACCTAAAGTTATTATTGCTCTTACTCGTAGGGGGCGCCACCTACACTTCTTTCTCTTTTTTGAAGATTCATAACTCTTTCGAGCGTACTTCTAGCACATTTCTCAGTGGAAAAATCAATTTTTCTATTATATTTACGTGAAACAGTTACCCTTGTTGCTATAAGCAACCGTTTTCTAGATATTTGGCTTGAAAATTTCAAGTCGATTATTTGATAATCGATGCGTGTTAAAATTATTACCATCCTTTTGCATTCTTCACAACAAGGCTTAGGAAATGAATTTGAAGTAGTTTTGTTTTTTTGTAGGGAGCGCCACCTATTCTATTCATTTTTACTCGTTTGAAATAGTTATTTTTGAATCAAGGGTGCACAATCTGTATTTGTTTCAATAAAATTGGCAAAAAATATCAACATTTTATTTCAAGAAATTCCGAAATTGTAGAATAAAATAAAATAAAGAAAACTAAATTGTATTCAAATAAATTGTTCAAAGTGTCCACCTTCAGCGAAGATACAGGCATTCGGTTTCTTAGATCTTCTCCGTTCGTTACTGGAGTTTTATATACTAGTGACTTCAAATGACCCCAAAAATAAAAATCTATCGAGTTTAGATCTGGGGGCCTTGGTGCCCACGCCTGTTTAGGTTCTTCTACACCCCTACCTATCAATCGATTTGAATAGACAGTGTTAAGGAATTCCGTGGCTACAACGCTGAAATGGGCCGGGCCCCATCATGCATAAACCGCATGTGGAAACGAATTTCTTATGGTACATTCTGGAATAGTCCCGGCAATTGCTTTTCTAAAAAGTCTCTGTGAGTTGCGCCATTCAAACGGAACGGAAGAAAAAAATTACCTATCAAGTGATTATTAATTATTGCCGCCCATACATTCACAGAAAATTTATACTGATAATGTCTTTCACCAACTGCGACAAAAGTCCCGTGGCAAAAGAGCTTGTACCCTTTGAATATGGTATGGATAAAATTAATGATCGTGGATAATCCTCCAAACTGTGGACTGGGTAGAATTGAGAGCTTCAGCAATTATTCTTGTACTTGTTTCTGGATTCTCTTCGAGAGAGTTCAAAACAGCTCTTTCCAATTCTGGGGTTCGAACTGCTCGTAGTCTTCCAATAATTTCAGCTGCCCTCTTAAAGCTACATGTTTCTGTCAGACGACGAAGGAGAATGGTTAATGTTGGAGCTGAAGGCAGTACTCGATTAGGAAATCGCTCCTGGTAAATACGTCTTGCTTCGCGCGCATTGCCATCCGCAAGACCATAAACAAAATGCGTATCGGCTAAATCAGCATTATTGTTTAAATAATCCATTTTTTCAGAATTGGTATTTAAAACTTACAGAAACTTCAACAAAACAACAAAACGTTTAACTGTCATATAATATAATTACCAAAACTACTTACTTGAACGTCGAATTCATTTCCTTAGCATACTTGTGAAAAATGCAAAATAATGGTAATAACTTCAACGCGCATCGATTTTCAAATAATCGACTTGAAATTTTCAAGTCCAAATATCTAGAAAACTGTTGCTTATAGCGACTTGTAACAGAGGTAGCTTTTTTACGTAGATTTGATTTTTCACTGCAAAATGTGCTAGAAGTACGCTCAAAAAAGTTATGAACCTAAAAAGAAAAACGTGTAGGTGGCGCCCCCTGCGAGTAAGAATAATAACATTAGGTTCGAATTCGGCACCTCAAAAAACTTCTCAATACCAATTTTCGTTTGATTAAGGTCTGTATTTTGAAAGTTTCTTGAAAAACAGAATATAAATAAAACTTCAACACCATGTATCACCTCCTGAAGTTTGTCAAAGTACTTCTGACTCACCCTGTATTGTGTGTGTGTGTATCTATATATATATATATTATATATATATATATATATATATATATATATATATATATATATATATATATATATATATATATATATATATATATATATTGTTATGATATGAAATATAGGTGAAAGATAAAAAGAATAGAAATTTGATTTAATGATATTTTTACATCACATATGGATACCTGCTATGATTGTTCTTGCAATTTTTCTGTGTAATCAGAATTTCTGAAGCATTTGGCCATCTTAAAGTCATGCAAGATGATGCAATAGTTCAGCATTGGAGCTTTTCCATTATCATCAGTATTGAAAAGGGAAACATTCTCAGTCGCAGATGATTCCACATCTGATTTTATGAACATCCTGTTTATAATTTCAACAAATCAATCATCAGTATGTTTCAAACAATATATTCCATTTGCACAACCTGTGAAAGTATACAAATCAAAACTCACAAATAAAATCTTATAATTCAAATAGCCAAAAATAATTTACAAAATAAAACATCCTGTTTGCTAATCTTCAATCACAAGGAAACATGACGAAAACATTTCAAACTATTAATCATGGAAAATCATATAGATATGAAGTTTGAGATCAGAAAATTGTTAGATAAGAATTTTTAAAAACTGTATGAATGATATTATATATATAAATATAAGCTGTATATAAATTAGTATAATAGTTCAGAATGAAAAACGGTGTTTCAACAACAGTGTAAAAACAGGAAATTAGTGCCTAAAAACAAAAAGTGAAGGTTGCTACGGAAAAAGGAAAATAAAGGAGTCGACAAAAATAAAATTTTCGCGGAGCCGTGATGAAAATTAGATCACCGAAAATCAACGAAAATACAATAACAACATAAGTATATCTGCTATTAGACAAGTCATAGCAAATCAAGAAACCACCAGGCTTGAAATCGACCAAGAAACCCACTCACCTCCAAATCACATGAGATTTCGTATTCATGATGCAACCAACAGCAAGGAGGCCCAACGTTAGCGAAGCACGAACATCAGGTACTTTTTTCGGGTCAGACACTTTCCACGGTTCATTTAATAACACCTATTCACCGTATTGAACTTTTTTCCTTATTCATTCTCATAATCTTAGTATAACCTACAAACATTCATTTGCAAGTTCATTGATTGCGCATTAGCAACTTATTTGGCATTTTCAATTTCATTGGATGAATATTTTTACGTATAGAACACCTACCCGGTACTTTATACGTTCGCTAAATTGGAGAATAAATCCTGCTTTCTATTCGTTTTTGAAAGTATCATTTTTCCTTTATCAATGACATATATCACAATAAATATATTTTTGACATCATTTTCAAGACAACATCATTTTAAAGACATAAAAAACATGATAATCACACAATCCAGCACATCCTCCCACCTTGAGAAGAAACAATTTCAATTCTTCTCGGAATTATATCTCGCTGGACACTTGACTATCTTACCACTCCTTGTCGTTTTATTTTAGTTTTCTGGGACACATTTTCCACTATTATGTTTCTTTGATACTTTCGTCAATATGTAACAATCTTCTTCATCAACTTCCAGAGGGTGAATCTTTTGAATTGTTCTCAGTAGAAAACCTTATGCAGTTTTCAGACGTACCAGACATACCTCACTGTCCTTTCCAGGAAACAATTCATTAATTCGTGCTATAGGCCAATCAATTCGTTTTTTTTTGTCATTTTCTATCAGTACCACATCACCTATTTTCACTTTCTTCGAGCACAGTTCATTCCGTTTCATCGAAAATTGGGATAAATACTCGATATGAAACTTTTTTCTAAGGTCTTCTTTCAGTTTTTGTCGATATCGATACCTTCTCCTGAAATGGTTTGCTTTAATTTGATCTAAATCTGGAACTCCGACCTCCTTCAAGTCCATTAGAAACATTGCTGGTGTTGATGCTACCAACTCATTATCATTATCGGGTAAATACGTTAATGGCCTCGAGTTTACCACTGCTTCACAGTCACACAATATTGTGGACAAATCCTCTAGATTGAGAGCTGCCCTTCCAAGAACTTCACGAAGTAGTTGTTTGACCATTCGAATCAACCTCTCCCACCATCCTTCCCACCAAGGAGACTGAGGAGGACTGAACTTCCATCTGATTTTTTCTACTGAACTGAATTCACCAATTTTCTCCCAATCTAATGTTGCTAACGTATTTTGTAATCCAACAAAATTTGTTCCATTATCACTATACATGACTGGGGGCCTTCCACGTCTTGCAATGAATTTTCGAAGAGCTTGGATGAAAGATTCTGTAGATAATGATGTCACAACTCCTAAGTGTATAGCTCTATACACAGCGCATGTGAAAATGCTTACCCAAACTTTTTCTTTAACTCTCAGATACAATGGACCGAATAAATCAACTCCGCAGAATTCAAATACAGCTGCATCCTTTACTCTATCTCTCGAAAGTGGTGGTGAAGGACTCTTCAAATTTTTCGCAATATTCTTCTGACAAATGATACATTTGTAAGTTACTTTTCTGATAGTTTTCCGACCGCCTAGAATCCAGAAGTTTTCACGTTACATATTCAATAAACCTTGAATTCCAACATAACAATTCCTGATGTGTCGATCATAAATGATTCTGAAGACCACTGGATGATTAGATGGAAGAAGTGCATGAAATCGAAAATTTGTTGTATCTTCCCTTTCCGATACCTTCGTCTTCAGTCTCAGAATATCATATTCATCCTTAAATGGATACAAACTCAAAAATATCTCATCGTCCACACCTCTGAAACACTCTTTCTGAATCAGACATAAAACCTTTCGTTCTGATTCTTCTATTTCCTCCGTACACAAATTTCCATTTCTTCTGTTATCTTTGTGTGTTGCATTGAAACAAAACCGTTTCATCTATGCAATAAGTCTCAAAATTTTCTGATATTTTGAAAAATACCAATAGTACCAAGAAAAATCTATTCTGGCAGAAAACAAGTTAACGTTCATTCTTTTCTCTTCCAAGACAGATTCTTCATCCACTATATAATCTTGTTTTGGCCAATTTCCACTATATAACCAAGCCGGGCCCTCCCACCATTTTGAAGTGATCAGATGAGAGATAGAACAACTTTTCGATGGTAAATCAGCTGAGTTGATTAGGCCTGGTACATGGTTCCACGAATCGACACTGGTACACTTTCTTATTTCCTGTATTCGATTCCAAACAAACGGCTACCATACTTCTGTTCATTTGATCCATGCCAGCACTGTAGTAGAATCGGTAAAACAAAATATAGATATATTTTGATTTTGAATTTTTTTCAAAACTGACCTTAAAAGCCGATCACCAATCGTAGCAGCAAGGAGTTCAAGCCAAGGAATGGTAATTTTTCTCAAAGGTGATATTCTACTTTTGACTTGTATAAGTTGAACAGAAACACCCTGACTATATTCAGCTCGAAGGAAAATTAGCGTATGAATTTTGACTTGCGTCATAAAACAAATGTAAGCTCCAGTTAGTAATATCGTTTCCTGAAACTTTCAATAACCATCTAGGTATTTTCAAATTTGTTACCTGATTCACCGTTCTCAGCCAATTCGAAAAACTTTCTTTGATATCTGTAGGTACCTCCGAATCCCATCCAATTTTCAATTGCCATGTTTTCTGAAGGAGCAATTTTGGAACAAGAAGTACTGGTGATGCAAACCCGAAAGGATCAAAAATACGATTAGCTACAAATAGAATGGTTCTCTTCGTTATATTCTCTGTGGAAATATTCCGCAGTCCATCTAAATTCAATTCTATTGTATCTGCCGTACGATTCCAAATCATTCCCAAAACAGGTGTCATATATATCTCATCTCCATTCAGTAAAATTGTATGTTCCCATTCTTTTAGCCATTCTTCGAAAACTTGGTCGTATTCTTGTTGGTATCCATCTTTGTCTAATTTCTTCCATAAATTTTCCAGTCTGGACTTTGCTAGATGATAATTATTTGGTAAAGGTGGATGTCCTCCAATCCATGGTAAACTCACTTCATATCTTCCTTCTTTGTTTGGAACCGAAAGACTTTGATGTGATGTGGTTCAAGCTATCTGATACCAAACTGACTGTTCCTCTGCTGCCTTTACCTATCACCTAATGAACCTTCATATAACGACCTCTTTGAGTTTTTATCACTCAAACTGGACTACATTCAGGAGAACCATCCAACAGCTGAAACCATAATCATGGGAGACTTTAATGTACATAACGCTGCCTGGCTCAAATTCTCTAACAAAACAGATGATGCGGGTCGTCAAGCCGAGGCCTTCGCCATCACTCATGGTCTAGAACAACTGGTCGAGCTACCAACCCGCATCCCTGATGTCAACAACCAGTCTGCCAATACACTAGATCTTTTCCTCACCACCAATCCTGACCCGTATAGAATAAAAGTTTGTGCCCCACTTGGAAACTCTGATCACACCCTCATCTCCACAACATGCTCTTTCCATTCACCATCGAGCTGCACAATACCACCCCGTCTCATGTGGCATTACAATTCGGCCGACTGGGAAGGTCTTCGTATGTTTTTCTCAGCGTTTCCATGGAAGAGAGTTTGTTTCTCTTCAGTAGATCCAACACGATGTGCTGAGACAATTTCTGAAATCATCATGTTGGGGATGCAAACCTACATACCGAATACCGAAAGAAGAACATCATCCGATAAGACCTGGTTTAACAGAAACTGCTCTAGAGCTGTGGCTTCCAAACAGGCAGCATACCATCGATGGCTGAAAAATCCGGGCCCTGAGACCAGAGCAGCATATGTCGAGGCTAGAGGCATATGCAAAGAGACAATAGAATGCTCAAAAGATGCCCACAATGCCAAAATAAGATCAAAACTTGCTGAATGTCCTAACGGATTCCGTTCATTTTGGTCTTTCGCCAAAGCTGTGGGAAGAAACTTCACTTCCAGCTCATTTCCTCCTCTAACCAAAGAAGATGGAACACTTGCAACGACTGCCCAGGAAAAAGCCAATATCTTTGCGCACCTATTTGCTGGAAATTCCACTCTGGATTCATCGGGAAAACAACCCCCGAACATTACACCTATTGACAGTCACATGCCCGAGATCACCTTTCGCCAACGTACTATCAGAAAGATTTTGCTGGGTCTCATTACCAACAAAGCCTGTGGATCTGACGGAATCCCGCCGATTGTTCTCAAGAAATGTGCCCCCGAACTAACACCTGTTCTTTGCAAGTTGTTCAACCACTCTTACAATTTGGGGGTATTTCCGTCCAATTGGAAAATTGCAAGAGTACAGCCAGTCCCTAAAAAAGGCGAAAAGGCCCTACCTAGCAACTACAGACCTATCGCACTGCTATCTATTATTTCAAAGGTCATGGAAAAAGCCATCAACATCGAGCTCATGAAATATCTGGAAGACTCAGGAATTATCAACGATAGGCAATATGGCTTCCGCCATCAGAGATCAACTGGTGACCTGCTCGCTTACGTCTCACATATATGGCAGCTATCTTTCGAAAAGTATGGAGAAACTTCAGCTGTAGCATTAGATATCTCCAAGGCGTTCGATCGAGTTTGGCACCAGGGACTCCTCGCCAAGCTTCCGTCTTATGGCTTGCCCCCTCAGCTGTGTTCACTGCTTGCTAGTTTTCTCTCAAACAGGTCTCTCCATGTAGTGGTCGATGGAGTTTCATCTGACACTCTACTCATAAATGCTGGTGTTCCGCAAGGATCTATTCTCGCACCAACACTATTTCTACTTCACATCAACGACCTGTTGGAAGCAACTTCATGTCCAGTACACAGCTTTGCCGATGATAGTACCCTCCATACCGCTTTCTCTTCCAGGGCCCCTATATCAGCCCGTGAAACCAGAAATGAACGAGGAAGAAATGTTAATAATATAAATATGGACTTAGCAACAATTCTCGAGTGGGGATCTAATAACTTGGTAGAATTCAATACAAACAAAACACAAGCATGTCTTTTCTCTAAAAAAGCCGATCTCACTGTGCCTAACATAACTTTGTCAGGAGTAACCATACCACTGAAGTCATCCATATCGATGCTTGGTATTTCAGCAATAACCTTTCCTGGGAAAATCACGTGAGGTCCATTGCCAAAAGTGCATCCCAAAAACTTTGTTTTTTGTTTCGTGCCAAGAGCTATTCCACCCCCACTCAGCTGCTTATGATCTATAAGGCACAGATCCGACCTGTCCTGGAATACTGTTCCCATATTTGGAGCGCGGCACCTAAACATATCCTGAGGCTATTGGATTCTGTCCAAAAAAGGGCAATTCGTCTCGTCGGTGATGCCTCGCTTACAAACTCGCTCACTTGTCTGGAACACCGTAGAAAAGTTGGCGATTTGTCTCTATTTTATAGATATTTTCATGGGCGATGCTCTTCTGAAATATCAACAATCGTTCCTGCTTTGGCAGTCTCTTCGAGACTAGCCCGTCAAGTTCAGTCATCACACCCCTTCGTGGTCACTTTGGAGACCTGCAGAACATCACTTTCCAAAGACTCGTTCATCCAACGAACAGCGAGGCTTTGGAACTCATTGCCTAGTGAGGTGTTCCCCGAGGATTACAACCTCCAGAAATTTAAGAAGAACACCAACGATGTTCTCTGAACATTACAGGATATCCCTTTTCGTGGGAACCAGAACATAAAAAAAAAAAAAACATCATAACAAAATATCGCCCAACGCGGAGCAAATATATTAATTGAGAGTTGAAAAAAAAATGTTTGGAGAAACCGTGATGAAAATTTGATTACCAAAACTCAACGGAAAAACAATAACAACATAAGTATATCTGCTAGTAGACAAGTCAAACCAAATCAAGAAACCATCAGGCTTGGAATCGACCAAGGAAACCACTCACCTCCAAATCACATGAGATTTCCTTCGCATGACGCAACCAATAGCAAGATGGCCCAACGCTAGCGAAGCATCCAGTTCCAATAGCCACACAACACAACCATGATTGGTGTGCACCAACGGAACGAACATCAGGTATTTTTTTCAACAAAACTAAATAAAGTGAGAGTATTCGGGGCAGACACTCTTTACCTATTCACCGTATTGAACTTTCTTTCTTATTTATTCTCCTAATCTTAGTATATCCTACAAATATTTATTTGCAAGTTCATTGATTGCGCATGAGCAACTTATCTGAGATTCTCCGTTTCATTGGCAGAATATTGATTACAAATAGAGTAGATATCGCATACATAGGAAATTTATGGATTCTATTGAATAGAATAATCATTTCATTATTTTCTGGACTCATTATTCATCTTTTGATCATATTACAGGCTATATTTCCATAAAACAGTATATTGACTTCAAGAAAAACAACTAGATGGCGCAAATGCAATCCTCCTGAGTAAGAGATGATTATGTCTCCATAGGCGTACCGACTGAGTTGGGAAAAGGTAAACAAGAAAGGTAAATGGTATATTGAAAAAGGGTAAGGATATCATAGCCCGAGTTCATTGTTGTGATGAGTATTTGAAAAGCACATAAAATAGGAGAAACAAAATAAATAATAAAAAATAATCATTATAATCATACATAACAAATAACAAATGAAATACAATACAATCATAATAAAACATCATCATAACAATATACATTAGTATTCTAAGTAGTTTAGTTTCTTTTCATTATAAATATTAGTTTTGTCAATGCTGAAACAAGTATTCTCACACTTATCGGCTTTTGCTGCTTTGTCCTCACCATCAATCTCAATCTAATTGTAATATTTGTGATTTGTGATTCCAGTAATTAACGATTGTGATTTGATTTCATTGAGAAAAAAATATATTATTTTTATCATAAGGATAACCTACAGAAGAGGAGATAGTACCCCTCCTTGTCGGCATCCCCTACCTGCTCTAGCTGTGACTGTGGTTTCACCTATGGTTGATATTGTTACCCTGTTCACCAAACTGGTGTTGACCCATTGACACAGCAGGGATGTGACCCCTTCATTTTCTAGGGCTTTGGTAATTGACTTTGTAGATGCATTGTTGAAATAAGCCTCGATATCGATGACGGCCGCGATGACTACCTCTTTGTTGGGATTTTGTTAGTTGTTGAGATCATCCAGGGCCAAGTCTGTTAACTTACCTGGCTTGGAATCGACCAAGTGTTCGATGAGAGGGTTTGTTAATAATACTTCGTCTCTTATGTAACTGTCCATTAGTCTCTCCAGAGTTTTCAGCAGGAAGGACACTAGACTGATGGGCGGTATGACTTGGTTGTCATGTTATTTAGTCTCTTTAATGTATCGCATGGCTATTCAAGCCTCAAATATTTCACGTAGGAATGGGATTAATAAAGCAAAGGAAAATGTACTCACCAGAAATCATATGTATCATTGATCCGAAAGTGACATCGTATTCAGTAGGTCTTCAATACATTTTTGTCGACGAAAATCTATTCCACGCTTTCACGATCATCATGAAGACCGAAAGAATTGGGAAACACATGTTCAGTTGCTGATTCCATGAACATACTGTTTATATTATCTAATAAATCATTTTCAGTAACTTTCGGTGTTCCATAAGAATATCACCTGGGCCCATTATTGTTTAGTATATTCATTAGTTACATCGGAAATTGTTTCGGAAATTGGAGTTGATCATTTCACGCTGATGATTATGATTGTTTCCAAGATCTGAATATATTTCTTAACTGTGTGGACAGCATACTCGAAATCGTTGTGATCATATGTCAATGAATTATTTTCTCCAGAGCTGCCAACACTCCTCTCACTGATATTTGTCTCTATGATGAATTGATTGTTTAGAAAACTGAAGTTCGTGTTTCGAGTGTGTTTCTGCATAATAAATTATGATTAGGAGTGAGTCGCTTGAAAACCTTTCCAATCTTTAGAGTTCATTATGAGTAGTATTAAATTATTCAAAAACTGCGAAACATTGATTGATTCTGGTTAGATCTCAACTCGAATACTGTACCGTAATTTGAAATCACATATATCAATAACAAAATCGTTCAGAACAAGTCCAACGGAAGCTCATTAATAACCTGGGTTATAGGTATATCAGATATCGTCATTATCTTGAGTATGAAATGAATCTCGATCTTTCTGACACTGAAACTTTATTAATCAGAAGGGAGTTCTAGGATATTTTTGTTTGTTCGTGGAAAGGTAATGGATTTGAAGAAACTTTTTACCACTCCACTTCACTTAAAAAAATCGATATTTCGGGCAATGGGAAAGGGAGATTTCAGAATTTATTCATTGATCCTGCAATTGCTATCAGTTAAGATAACAAAATATGTATCAGAAAAAGTTGAGATATTTTCATTGGAAAACATAGACAGCATTTCTATTTTACAATCATTTATTTACTTTCACCTGTCCCGAAGTGTGTAATCAAATCTTAAAGTTAAATTGGGCACACTTCCAGATGTCCTATTAACGTGAAATTTGGCAGGTGTTCATAGTTCCCGTGACAAAGCATTATGGAATTTTTGTTGGAGAAAGTAACAAAATGGCTGATCAAGATGGCGGACAAACTTTGTGTTTATTGTCCGATTTGATTCAAAATTGGTATGAGGGGTTTTTAGGGTTGTAGATTATTAATTTTTGGAAAATTTATTGTGATTATTGTCCGATCCCATTCAAAATTGGTATACCAATTTAGAATAGAATCGGACAATCCAACAAATATGTGGGGTTTTCGGGGTCGCAGATATGAATTTTTGGTCAAAATTCACGAATTAAGATGGCGTTCCAAAATGGCGGACGAATTTTTAATTGTGGTCCGAAATTGGTATGTAGAGGTTTTTGGGGTCGGAAATAAAGAATTTGATGTCAAAATTCATGAATTCAGGATGGCGGACGATTTTTGTAATCATTGTTTAATTCTATTTAAAATTGGTGTGGGGGTTTATGGGGTCGAATATTATGAATTCAGTCTAAGATTATTGATTTTATGTCAAAATGCATGAATTGAAGATGGCAACTCCAGGATGGCAGACGAGTCAATCTTGAAAAACTAGATAGCTGAGAACTTATAGGAAAAAGGCCTCATAATAACTATGCTTCAACAAGAATGCATAGATTATGGCGTACTTACTAAAAAGTACAATATAAAATTAATAATGAAAACCTTTTCAAAAACAAGCTCTTATTCGAATGCGCTAGAAGTAAAAAATAATTGCATTTGATGTGTGATGTAGGTTATTCCGTGAGTTATAGATTAAAAAGTTTGTCACTTCTGTATTCCACTGGAAACTTTGCGCGACAAGCTTTCGAATCTATATCATCCAAACCAATGATATTCAACTTTTTGGCGCATTTGAATAAAAGCTTGTCTCTAAAAAGGTTTTTTATCAATTATTTCATTCATATAACTTCAAACTCAACGATCAAAAGTTGCAGAATGTTTCAAATTTCTCTGAACACATATTTCTATGTGATCCGACTGAAATGAAAAAAGAGTGTGTATACATAATATATATATATATATATATATATATATATATATATATATATATATATATATATATATATATATAATATATATATATATATATATATATATATATCTGATTTCCTTCGGGTTCAATGCAACTATTGACTTTCAATTCTGAAACTACAAAAGTTCCCTCAGCTATTGAACAAAGGCATACAACCAAATAGACATTACTCACTTGGGTTTCTATCTCAATATCAATCCGAAAAAGAATAACTAATGATTATTCATATAGAATGATTCCGAGAAAAATCCAATGACATTCTGACATAACATATAAAGCTGAATGACATGAACGAAAGTACCCCAATAGAAGGAACATACAGAGCAAACACACATTTTGAATTCATCGAAAGCTAATGTCAGTTTCCTTGACCAGAACCGTTCCGTGGTCTCTCTGAACCTCACATTGAGAAGAGTTTCGACGCTGGGAAGCTGTTCAAAGTCACAACTACTGAAATACGGTTCCAGAACGAATATAAGCCAAAAATCTGGAGCTATCGCCGAAGAAAGCAAAATAGCTTTTCGAATTGAACAATAAAATAATGAATAAAAAAATTTTTTGAAGACAAGCTTATATTCAAATGTCTTTAAAAGTAAGAAATAATTTCTCACGAAATTACCTACGTTACGCATCCAAAGCAATTATTTTTTACTTTTATGGGCATTTGACTGAAAGCTTGTCTTTGAAAATATTTTTCAATAATCATTTCATCAGGTGCTTTTCAGTAAGTATGCCTTAATCTATGCATTTTTTTCAAGCATCGTTATCAGGACACCTTTTTCCTGCTAGTTCTTCAATGAGGTCCATCTGAAAATTAACTCATACGCCATCCTGGAGCCGACATCATCAATTCATGAATTTTTACATAAAATCAATGATATTCGACACAATTCATAACCTTCGTTCCCGAAAACCCTGACATACCAATTCTGAATAGAAACGGTCCATAATCAGAAAACTCGTCCACCATATTGGAGCCTACATTTTGAATTACTGAAATTCATAACGCCCGTCACCAAAAACCCCCACATACCAATTTTGAATAGAATCGGACCAAATAACAAAACTTGTCCGCCATCTTGAATTTATGAATTTCTTCAACACATTCATAATCGTCGACCCCGAAAACCTCCCACATACCAATTTTGAATGAAATTGGACCATATCACAGAGATCGTCCGCCATCATGTAGCCGCCATTCTAATTTCATGAATTTTGACAAAAGATTCATGATCTTTAACCCCAAAAACCCCCACATACCAATTTTGAATCAAATCGGACCCTAATCACAAATCTCGTCCGCAATCTTTGAGCTGCCATTTTATTTCTTCTATTACAATTTATTTTGAATGCATTGTCACCGGAATTATGAACACGTGCCAAATTTCACGTTTAGGTAGTTGTTACGCTACAATCAGTGTCAAAAATTAGGCTCGATTATATCGTGACGCGATAGATGTGCAAACGCTGAATTAGAGGGATCTTTTTTAAGGGAACTGTTTACTCAGGAACGCAACTAGCATGCGTGATACGGCATATAATCCATGACTGAATTGTTGGTAACGTCGCAATCCAACGATCGCTAGCGTATTTAGTTGTTCAAGAAGAAGAAGAACTGCCACCAAGTTTTGAGATTGGAGAGTGTGCTGAAAAAAACATTTAGGACTTGAATCAATTTCAAGTGCGAAATTCAGGAACCAATGTATAATGTACAAATTCTGCAAATATAAGTTCGTTTCATTGGTAAAGAGACAACATGCATGAAATCATATGAAATGTATTTCAGAGCGACTTGAGAACGAAATAATATCTTGTAATTTACCTAATTTGAGTGCCTTAGAAAATGTTATTTCGCGGGATTTACTGAAAAATACGATTTTCTGAACAAAATAAATCAGGATGAGGGAGAAGAAGCTGTGAATGATCACCTAACTGAAAAATTGGAGAATGGAAAACCAAGAGTTAATAAAAATAGGAAAGCATTAACTAAAATCATTAATGATTTAAAAATAAATGTTTAGTCAATTATGTGATCATTCAGTATAACAATTCATAATAAATAATATTACATGCATTGTTGTTTATATTTTTTGTAGATGTATACGTTATGTTTTATCAGCCTGTTAGAAATCTGAATCATTTTTGTTTATGTTTAAAAATATTTGAATTATGTTAAACGTTCATGTATTTTACAAATGAAGTTTATTTTATATATATTCCTATTATAATATGTTTAAAATGCATAAGTACATAGGAACGCAATTATTCACATCTGTTATTTATATTCAGAACAAACCCCCGCGCTCTCGCTTATTTGAATCACGAGCCCTCGTTGCCACGATTCTCAGCCTTCCTCCTCTTGCACTTCTCATACGCAATAATCTAGAAATTTCTTATGACAATAACTCAATAACTGTATGGCTACGTTTGTTTATTTCTCGATATGAAATTTGTTACTTGCCTTTCAATAATATATTAGTTTTTCAAAAAAATCTGAATGGGGGGTTTTTAGTTATGCCTTAAAATGTGATGTCCGCGGTAGCTCACTATAGGGATTACGTGTTGAACGTTGCAACTTTGAAGCCTTATATCACGCTTTCGTTGTGTTAAATCATTCCAAGAATTCAGTATGATACAGGTAATAATGTTAACTGAAAGTGGTATGAATATAAACGCAATCTGATTGGAAGTGGATTCTACGACAACTACCTTAATCAAACAACTAGTGGGTCAAAATTCACTCGTAAGATTTGTGTGAACTAAACATACAAATGTAAAGTTAATATGAAGCTAGTGAAAAAAAACTTGAAACTGGTAACAGGACTACTCACCGAACATAATCCTCTGAGGTGATACATCAAGAAGATGCATGCAAAAACTCCGCTGAGAAAAGGTTCAAATTTCTTGGAATTAATTGAATGATTGTGATTTTTTGTGGAGGAACAAAGTTTCTTGACATGCTGTTTTGGGTAACCACGGTCTAAAAATGAAATTATGATCAGGAAAGTCTATACAAGTGTAGAAAGGGCAAACTAATTAATTCACCCCGATAAGTTACTGCGTTCACCAAATTATATTTCCTAAAAAAATTATTCAATTAGTCAGTAACTTGCAGTATTCTGAATTTGCCTTTCAAAAAAATAGTAAACATTCAATAGATACTCATAGTTTTTGATTGACGTTTCGGGGACTATATCTGCTCTCGTTCTCAAAATCTTCTGAATCTCCTTCAACAGTTTTTTCTTGCAGAGGCTTTGTAGCTTTTCAAATGACGGATGCAATTGGGACTGCCAAAAATTTTAAAATGACTATTGCTCATTTGATTATGGGGTTCAATCAGTTTATTAGCATTCTGCCATTTCTCCTTTTTCTATTAGTAGAGGTTACATGTATGTCCATTTCAAAGAATTTGTGAAAGCAGTTGTTACTGGAAAAAAGAATAGATGCCGTTTCTCTCAATTTACTACTCTCTTGATGTGGTTCTTTCTCCTATTCCATTCAATCGTATGATAGCTATTGGATGTGAGGATATGTTCTGCAATTTCTGATCCAGTCATTTCTCAAATTCTGATGTGACTCTGATGTTCACTTCATCGCACTTATAATGGTCTTGACGTTTCACCTATATAACTATCATCACACGAACAAGGTATGTTGCGAACACAGTTTTTGGTACTCTTCGGCTTTTTTTGGCTTTGTTTGTGTTAGTATAGATCTCAAGTGTGTTTGTTGTTCTAAATGATGTTCTTATATCATACTTATGCCCAATCCGTTTGAACTCCTCAGATAATCCGGAGACATAAGGTATTATGTTGGTTGTGAAATGTGTAGGTAGAGGGAGTACTCCTTTTGGTTTCGTTGATTGGTTGTTTCGTGGATTGTTGTTTTCGAAGACAGTGATTGTTTTTTCTACAAACTGATCGGGTTATGCGTTTTCTCTGAGAACAAATTTATGAGGTTTATTTCTTCCTGTAGATTCTGGTTGGAATTGCAAACTGTTTCGGCTCAAAGAGACATTTAACTATGCCTTTCTTCACACTGGCATGATGGTTTGATGGTTTGTAGTGTTGATATCGATTGGTATGTGTATTCTTTCTGTGTACAGATGTTTCCATTAGGGATGATAATTTTTGGATCATGGCATCTAAAAAGGGAAGTTGTTTTTTTGTTCTGATTCTAAAGTGAATTTGATCGTCGGTTCCTGTTCGTTTATATGATGCAAGAACATTTTCAATTCTTCTTCTTTTCGACACATCCCTATTTTGACCATACTTTCGAACCATTGTGGAATGTTTCAACAAATGATTCTTCAAAGTATTTCATGAATATTTTACTCAAAATGGGAGACAGAGGAAAACCCATCGCCAAACCAAACTCTTATTGATAAAATTCGTACTTGAATTGGAAATATGTTTTTTCTGTACATAGTTTGAGTGATTCAATGATGGCACTGATATCCAGTTTTGTTCTTGTCTTCAGTGATGTGTCATTGTCTTATCTGTTTGTCACAATTTTTTGATGACAAATTGATTACAGTTTTTTCAGAAAAAGTTTAATTGGTTGATATGTGTTGTGGGTGTATTTGTTTCTCTTCCAATAATTTATGAACTTTGTTTATATGTATTGTGTTTCTCTTCCAGTTGCATGAGTTGTAGGAATTGTGAATACAGTGGTGCAAGTATTCATAGTCATTTTGAATCAGATTTTGTTTCATGAACTGTTCCAGGATAATAATTTATGAATTCTTGTTTTTCCTGTGAAACGACCTCAGATATCAGGAACCCACCTCCTAGGGAACTAATACACCCTGCAAGGAGTGTTGGATTCCGAGTCTTGAATAAATGAAGGATAATATACGGAGGTTATGTACAATCTACCCTGAATTTCCATTACTTCCATTCTTGTATTGCAAACCTAATAATTTCTTGAATTTCATAAAAAATCATTACAATTATTAGACATCAATTCGCAAATTAAATATGAGGTGAGAACCCTTAGTTGAGAATTGTTGGGCTAGAAGTAATTTTGGTACAAATTTTTGTTGTTGTTCAATATGTATTTAATTTTTGTCACCTCGTTTCGTTAGTTAGTTAGTGATATTTTTTTACACGATCACCATGCCCATATTCATACGAATCCTGTTTACAAGCTTTTATTCAACTTGCTACGTTCGTATGTCATTCTATTATTCTGTCATTCTTTCCGGTATTAAATTTGAAATCCAGTTTTGGAGCACTTGCCGACAGCCGACAGCTGTTTGGCAGGTGTTGATAATTCCAGTGACAATGCATTATGAAATTTTCGATACAGAAAAAATAAAATGGCGACTCCGAAATGGCGAACGAGTTTTGTGATTATGGTACGATTCAATTCAAAATCGGTATGTGGGGGTTTTCGGTGTCGGAAATTATGAATTTTCTGTCAAAATCTATACATTTAAGATGGCGTCTCCAAAATACGGAGGTTTTTGTATTATGGTCCGATTCTATTCTAATTTGTATGTGGGGGAGTCGGAGATTATGAATTATTGTCACTTTATGAAATTGAAATGGCGGCTCATGGAATTTTTTAGAGAGAAAAAAAAACGCTCAAGATGGCGGACAAGATTGAGGTTTATGGTCCATTCGATTCAAAATTGGTATGTGGAGGTTTTCAGGGTCGAAGATTATGAATTTTTCTTCAAAACTCATGAAATCAAAATGGCGCTCCAAGATGGCCAAAGATTTGATATTGTCGATTCCATTCAAAATTGTGTATTTGTGGGGTTTCGTCGAGATATAATTTTTCAAAATAAATTGCCAAATCAAATGTGTCCAATGATGGAGGATTTGATGCAGACGGTAGGTGATGATTATAGAAATGATATATGGGATTTTCGAGGTAGGAGATTATGAATTTTTTATTCAAATTCACAAATTCAAGATGGCGGACGAGTTTTGTAATTATGGGCGGATGCGATTTGAAATTGGTATTCCATGGTTATTGGAGTCGGAGATTATGAATTCAGTCGAAGATTATTGATTTTCAGTTAAAATTCATAAATTGAAGATGGCAACTCCAAGATGGCGGATGAGTTAATTTTCAGATGGTCTCCTCATTGAAGGACCAGATAGCTCAGAACTAACAGGAAAGGGGCCTGATAATAACGATGCTTTAACAAAAATGCATTGATTAAAGGCCAACCTAAGAACTAAAAAGCACAAAATAAAATAATGAATAATAAACTGTTTCAAAGACACTAAAAAGCAAAAAAAAGTTGCTTTGGATGTGTAACGTAAGTTATTCCGTGAGTTACAGATTCAAAAGCTTGTCGCTTTTAACGAAAACTTTGCGCGACAAACTTTTGAATCTATAACTCACGGAATAACTTACGCCACACATCCAAAGCAATCATTTTTACTTTTTAGAATTTGAATGAAAGCTTGTATTTAAAAAGGTTTTTCATTGACATTTTTTAAAGCTTTTATTTAATCGCTTCGTTCGTATATCATTCTGTCATTCGTTCCGGTTCAAAATTTGAAATTCCATTTTTGGAGCATTTGCCAACATCCGATTAAGTTGAAATTTAGCAGGTGTTCATAATTCCGGTGACAAATGCATTATTAATTTTTTGTCAGAGAAAAAATAAGATGGTGGACGAGTGTTGTGATTATGGTATAATCCGATTCAAAATTGGTATGTGGGGGATTTCGGCGATGAAGATTGTGAATTTTTTGTCAAAATTCAAAAATTCAAGATGGCGGACAAGTTTTGTGATTATGGTCCGATTCTATCCGAAATTTGTATATGGGGGTTTTCGAAGTCGTATATTATGAAATTCATGAGAATTAAAATGGGGGCTCATTAAAAAAATTTTTTTTTTTTTAAAAACATGGCGCTCCAAGATGGCGGACGAGTTTTAGGTTTAAGGTCCGATGCGATTCAAAATTGGTATGTGGGGGTTTTTAGGGTCGAAGATCATAACCCACAGGAAAAAGGCATCATGATAACGATATTATAACAAAAATGCATAGATTAAGGCGTACTCAAGTACTAAAAATAATAATAATAATTTAGAAGTCAAATGCTAAAGGAATAATTCTTCAGGTGTGACGATTATTCCGTGAGTTATAGATTCAAAAGCTTGCGGTTTGTATTGAACTGAAACTTTGGCGACAAGCTTCAATCTATAACTCACGGAATAACTTACGTCACACATCAAAGCAATTATTTTTACTTTTCAGTGCATTAAATAGGAACTTGTCTTTAAAAAGTTTTTATTTATTATACCCTGAAGAAGAAATTTGGCATTTTCGTGATCTGTTGAGTAACTTAAACATTTGTGAATTCGAAAACAGTTCATTCATATCGACAATTCTAGCAAGAAGGGAATCATATTTGAGTTTTTTTTTTGTAGATTTAGAAAACATTCATCAGACACATATAATAATGGATAATTTTGTTGTAAACTTGTTGAAATGTTCATAATCAATATGTCAATTTGAATGGAAGATGGACAAAAATTCAAATACGAGATCGGGACAATCACAACCATCCTCTTCTCATGCATAGCCCAGCTTTCCTACCGGATTACCCTTGTTGACAGCGGGTAGCATTCTGGTAATATGATTATCTGTCAGCAGTCTGTCATACAAGAGAATAATGATAACGGAAAGTTTTTCTATATTCCAAGACTCATACATCATGTGTTTTCATATGTATCTCGACAAACGTCTGTCTCCTTCAATTTAATTTCTCAGCGTTCCATTTCAATTTCACGGACTAGCGCTGATCTGATGTAAGTGGTTTGTCGTACAATCTGAAAATTGGATCGGGGGTCATGTCAAGAAAGTGTCAGAAAGTCATAAACTGTGATATGGGGCCGACTTTTTCATATTTCATCGAACCCAAAATGGATAGGCATTCAAACGAGATTATTGACCCAATGAAAAAGACTGAATTGATTTTATCAGAATGGAATTTTATCAATCAATTGCGACTGCTGATTTTTAGAAAATTAGACAAACTCTCTGTATCAAATTTATTTCATTTCTACTTTTGATCAGGTCTGGGACTCAATTTGACGAAGCTGGATATGACATCATATTAACGACAGAATAACACATTCGGTAAAGTTATTAGTCTTTAAAAAAATATGAGCAATAGCTCATACGATTCGGAATGCAATTCTGAGAAAGAAATTTTTTTTCTGCTGACGAAAATTGCAATTGTTAGTAACAAAAAACAAAGAAAAGGAGTTCAGTTTTTTGGAAATAACTCAAAAAATATAAGCGATAGCGAGAACTAGATATTCTTAAAGAGGAGGAAATTTTCAATAAAAAAGTCCTGACTCTTGAATCTCTTTCTCCATCATTTGTAATTTCAATTTACCGCTGAAAATGGGGCTCCGCGCGACCCAACGCGTGCCCGCACCACATACAATATTTTTTTCATAGTATTAAATATCAAATAATTTTTTTTATTGAATTATGGTGTGTCTTTAACAATTGAAAGAACCGTTAGGAAAAGAATTAAGTTTATTTTTCAACAAGTAAGGCATTCGTTAATTAGTTCTTATTTTTCGGATCTCGGTTTTTATAAAAAAAACGGCATAAAAGCGTAAATGATAGCTCTAAACTTTTTTCGCGTTTGGAGCCCTTCTTATATATATATATATATTAACAATATCACGTTATGAAAAGTTTTAAAGTTCTTTATTTTGTTTATTATAATTTTTTGAACTTAACAAAATATGAAAAATTAAAAGAATATAAAAAAATATATCCATATATTTTGCTATTGCTGTTTTTGCATTAAACAAAGGCATTCAATTCAATATTCGAAAAAATATTCTTAGGTTCTTTGTTTATAAATTGTTTATAAACAAATTGATATGTTTTGTTTCTAGAGAATATAATTATTTACGAAAAAATTGTCCTAATTTTTTTTTTTTTAATCGTTTTTTTACAGTTTCACTATTGAAATAATCAGTTGAGACATTTTTTTTCTCTGAAAATAATCATTGGCATTTCTTAATAGAATAAAAAAAATATTAAAAATGTATTCGTTTATTGAGTCAACAATTTTTTATGAACAAATCTCAAATCTCTTTATATTTTTTTTCTGAAAGAACTAAAAATTACAAAAATAACTTCATATATAAAGTCCCGATTTTTTTAATTTTTTCATAAATTTTTCTAAAATTATGGTAAATATTAAAAAAAAACAGATAACTAATGATTTTACAAAAAATCTATATATATATATATTGAGTTTTTATCAACAAATATGTGATTAAACGCCGCTAGAATACATGATGAAGTTGACAGTATTCAACTAAATCCATGTGTTTCATGAACATTTAATGATAATGACTGAAACCAATTTTTTTTCAATGAGTCAAATACTAGCCTAAAAATCGTCCTGAAGTACAAAAGGGCTAACTTCCATAATTTAAAAGATATAAGCACAGTAAGAAGTAGATGACGGATTTTTTATAAACAAATGCATATAAACAGAAAACCATGACAGATACAGACTTGCCGAAAAGTTTATTCAAGAGATCATTTCGAATTTTGATAACTTTATGGTCCAAAAGTTACAGCGGTTTGTTATTTAAAAAATCAAGTGCTCGCTGCAACTTTTATACACCGTAATTTTAGAAAAATCTATAAAAATATAAAAAAAATTCAAAATGGAGGTTTGAGAAAGAAGTATTTTTCAGTGTATAATTTTTTATTTAATTACAAAGCTTGGTTAAGCTGAGCGCTTTCGGCTATTTGCCATAATCAGAGCTTCAATCTATGACAGAAAAAAATATTGAAAATTACATTATACAATCAACAAAATACATACTGTCAAATTGGGGTGAGATTCCATCTCTCAAGAGACACAAAAACACAGTGTACATAATGGATATTACAACATAAAATGAAATAAAAGTAAATACGTGTTCAGCCTTTCGACAACAAACTGGGTTTGGTAGGAAAAGTGGCTAACTTAACGTAGCAGTAAAATCAATTATAACTATTAGACGTATCACGTTAAAATAAAATAAAATTAGGTAAAATGGCAGATGGTTGACAAAATAGATAAAGACTAGGAAATAAAAGTAGGTTAATCCTCTTGAGATTCCCAGAAGTGTTTGAACATGGGTTTGAAATTACAGTTTAGGTGTATTTGTGTGTTAGAGCAATTGGTAACATTATTTTCCATTTCGCGTGAAATTTCTAAATCTTCAAGTAGATTCATTCTTTTGAAATTATAATTAGATATATTATGTAATATTCTACTGTTGGATGTCGGTGAGAAGTTATGATTGTTGAATAGAATATGAAAACCGAAATTTGATTTTTGAGGTCTTGATAGATGTTCTTTTATCCGAAGGTTCAGAGGTCTGATAGTTCGTCCAATATATGTAGTTGGGCAGTCAGCACATGTTAACTTACAAATTCCGCTTTTCATTAATATATCAATAGGGTCTTTTGTTTTGGAAAGAAGTGAACCTAAGGTTTTGACGCATTCGAACGATTTTTTGACATTGTCGACTTTATTCGTGATAATTTTAGCAATGTTATTGAAGACAGGACCTAAGTAAGGTAAAGATCTGTAAATAGGGGAAGAAGATTGGTTATGGGTCAGAGGGTAAGCTGAATTCAATCTATCTTTATGTTTTATTTTGTTAATAGTTTTAGGAATGATATCAGGGGAAAAACCATTATTAGTCGCTAATTGTTTGAGGATTTTAACTTCTTTCTCGAAGTTGGTGTTGGACATAGGGATGTTTAGTAATCTGTGGGTGTAGCAATAAATAAAAGAAATTTTTTGTTGGTACGGGTGGTTGGAATTGAAAGGGATGAGATGATCTGTTTGTGTGGGTTTTCGATAAATTGAAAACTCGAGCTTTCCGTCTAGCTTTTTTATTTTCAAATCCAAGAAGTTCAGTTCATTGTTAGTTTCTAATTCCATGGTGAATTGGATCTTGGGATGTATGCTGTTAATTGAGTGCAGAATGTTCAAGGCGTCTGAGGGAGAACCATCTATGAATGATAATATTCATCCACATATCTAAACCAAGTAATAACTTTATGGAGGGTAGGGATATGTTGGATTTCCAAGTTGTCAAGAAACAGATGGCTACTAGTGGTGATAATAGTGGGCTAATAGTGGTGATAATGGGTTACCCTCCTAGATTATACGGCCTCCCAAAAATCCATGAACTGAATACACCAATAAGACCAGTTGTTAGTTTTTACAATACTCCTTTATCCAAATTAGCAAAATTCGTGAATAATTCACTAAAAGAGTGGCTTAATTACTCTCCCAAATTCACAGTCATCAATTCTTCTGACCTGGTAAACAAAATTTCTACCTCGAATCATCCAAATCTATCTACTATGGTTACCTTCGATGTCACCAATCTATTCACAAACATTCCTAGATCTGAAACTATACCTATTATTCATAATATCCTTATGAAAAACAAGATTGGAACCGATAAAATTGATAATCTAATTTCCCTACTGAAATTCTTTTTATCACAAGATTTTTTTCGTTTTCAACCATAAATTCTACAGACAACCCAACGGACTTGCCATGGGTAACCCATTATCCCCACTATTAGCCGATCTATTTCTTGACAACTTAGAAATCCAACCCTCCATAAAGTTATTTCTTGGTTTAGATATGTGGATGATATATTATCATTCATAGATGGTTCTCCCTCAGATGCCTTGAACATTCTGCACTCAATTAACAGCATATATCCCAAGATCCGATTCACCATGGAAGTAGAAACTAACAATGAACTGAACTTTTCAGATTTGAATATAAAAAAGCTAGACGGAAAGCTCGAGTTTTCAATTTATCGAAAACCCACACAAACAAATCATCTCATCCCTTCCAATTCCAACCACTCGTACCTACAAAAAATGTCTTCTATTTATTGCTACACCCACAGATTACTAAACATCCCTATGTCCAACACCAACTTCGAGAAAGAAGTTAAAATCCTCAAACAATTAGCGGCTAATAATGGTTTTTCCCCTGATATCATTCCTAAAACTATTTGTTGTATTTTGTTGATTGTATAATGTAATTTTCAATATTCTTTTCTGCCATAGATTGAAGCTCTGATGATGGCAAATAGCCGAAAGCGCTCAGCTTAACCAAGCTTTGTAATTAAATAAAAAATTATACACTGAAAAATACTTCTTTCTCAACCTCCCTTTTGAAACAAAAGTGTATACACTTCGCTAGTCTCAAACTCTATAAAAAAAATTGTTTCGACCCTTTGTTACATATTGTTGGTTTTGTAATTCTCAGTAGTTCCAGGAAAAAATCTAATGAGATTATAAATTTGTCTATGACAAATTTAAGTCAACAATTGAACAAATACATTTTTAATAATGTATTTTTCATATTTCGTTATTTTATTGAGAAATGCCAATTTAAGTTTCAAAGAAAAAATTCTCAACTAATTATTTAAACATGAAACTATTTTAAAAAAATGATTATGAATTTAAAAAAAAATTGAAGAAAATATTTTTTTTGTGAAATATTTTTAAAAGGCAAAAAAAAATTTCTGAAATATTAAACTATTCAATTTGTTTATGAACAATGTATATACAAATGCCCTGTTTTTTCTCGAATATCATTAAATGCCTTCGTTTGATGCAAAAACAGCATAGCAAAATATATAGATGATAATTTTTTTTTTTATATTTTTTTAATTTTAATTTTTTTTAACTTAAAAAAATAATTAACAAAATAAACAACAACTTTAATAACGTGATCTTGTTGGGTATATAAAATATATATATATATATATATATATATATATATATATATATATAGAGAGAGAAAATAACGAGAATAAGAGAAATCTGTTATGAATCCAAGAGAGCCTACCATCCGTCTACAGCCTGTTTCATGGTTTCCCAATCATCAGGACGCCCTGTGGTCTCTTTCAAATTCGTATCAGATATCTCGTAGAGTTAATACCTATCGGCAAGTACAAAAATGTGAAAAGCATCAAATTATAGATAGTGACACCTATAATCTGTGCGGCGAAGCTTAGACCTAATATCGTATGTATGGTGAGCTCTCTTGGATTCGTAACAGATTTATCTTATTCTCGTTATTTCTTTTGCGTTACTCTGAACGCACTAGGAGTACGACTATTGGTGTCGTGGGTTGGCCTATGCTGACATCTGTTGGTGACCTGTTAATGTGCACGAAATATCGTGTTATTAAAATTTCACGATATTAGGTCTAAGCTTCGCCGCACAGATTATAGGTGTCACTATCTATAATTTGATGCTCCAAACAGCGAAACAATTTTAGAGGGATTATTTAAACATTAATGCCGTTTTTCATGAAAACCGAGGTACGAAAAATAAGGACTAATTAACAAATGCCTAACTGTTCTTTTCAGTATCAAAAACACACCATAATTCATTAAAATTTTTGAATGATATTTAATATTATTAAAAAAAAAGTTTTATGTGGTGGTACTCTCTTTAGAGGTGAGCGCATGCCGTAGCAGTCGTGGAGAGCCCTATTTTCAGCGTTAAATTAAAATTATAAATAATGGAGAAAGTAATCCAGAAGTGGGATTTGTTTATTCAAAAAAATTTCCCCTTTAATATAATGTTTTCCGATTTCCGCTATCGTTTATAGTTTTTGAGTTAATTCCAAAAAACTGAACTCCTTTCTTTTATTTTGGTTTCTGTTGATAACAGTTGCAATTTTCGTCAGCAGAAAAAATCAAAAAAGGTCTTTCTCGGAATTGCATCCCGAATCGAATGAGCTGTTGCTCATATTTTTAAGAGGCTTGGAACTATTTTTCGCAGGAAACTCACTTCTCGATTAGACTATATTTGGAAGTCTGGAATCGTGATGTCATCTTTGTGAATAAGTCAAGGACAAGAAAAGGTAAAATTGTCTCGATGACGGTTTCCTCAATATTTGCCAGTCTGAATTCGAAAGAGAGCAACTAAACGAAATGGAGGAAATTTGGTTTATTCTATCGACTGTTATCCTGAAACCAGTTTTAAAGGCGAATCATGTTCGCATATGTCCCATTTAGGTATTTTCTTGCAGGTACCGATCCAGGGGCAGAAACGATTCCAAGCCAACAAATAAGGAGTCTGTTCCATGAGGGAACTATCAGTCGATGAACTGTCTATAAGTTTCCCCATAACTAACTGAAACCCATTTGGTAATGAAAGAGTGTAAAATAACCTATGAATGTCAACTTTCATGAATCTTAAATAAGGGTACCTACTATGGCATTTCTACTGGCATTGATGGGGATATATTGATAGGGATTGACTTTAGGTTCTACTTTCGCAACAAATAATCAGCTCTAGATGGATTACAAGACTTTGTTTCTGCATATTTTCAGTAAAGCGCTGCCGCCCCCCCCCTCCATCCAGAATCTTTTACAATGATAGAATTTGTTTTTAGAATACAATACGTGTACTTTTCTACGAACGATATTCTTGAAGTCTCCTTTGAAACCGATTGTTGACCTTGATCATCGTAGTGGTGTAAACATGTTGACTGTGCCCTTCCGTGAATCATTCAGATTCTTATAAACAATGGTCCAGTCAGGAATCTGCAGGATTTCTATTAAAAAATAATTGCTTTCCAAAATAAAAATTGAAACAATTCATCACATGGCGATATTCAGGATATAAAAACTACAATTGAGACCCTTTTTTTTTCAAAATCCATCAGCCCCATGAGTGGAAGTGCACGATGAAATATTGTTCGTTAATAGCTCTGAAAATACCCTTATTGGGGCTATACAGGGTGTAACATAAGTACGTCAAAATATTCAAGTGACGTATTACTGAGACAATTTTAAGGAGAAAAGTCTTCATAAACTTGTGCCCGGAAATGCTTCGTTTCGGAGATACAGGGTGTTGAAATCGAATTTTTTTGTTCGCTTTTAAAAAATAACTTTTGCAAAAAATAAGTTATTTGCACGAAATTTGGTACCCGTGTTTTTTTTGACGTGAGAAATCATAATTTCGTATTAATTTTCATGTAACATCTAGAGGGCGCTGCGTACGCTCTCATTATTTATTTCAAATTGCCCTAACATTTTTGACAGTAAACTGTTGGTACTTTTCCTGAAAAAACCTTATTTTCACACCTTTTCCAAGTAAAAAAGGTACACTTCCTCAACAACGCTGGAGGTGATCGTTTTCGAGATATTTACAATTTTCTATATAGATGCATGTTACTTAGCTCCTAGGGCGCTAAGTGAAGTTGCTGCGAACATTACAAAAACTAAGTATGTGGTAGGTCTCGTCAAAATAAACTATTTTTTTCCAATGAAATGTTTATCGAAAATTGATTTGTTTTCGAAATACAGATTGTTGAAATTTTTCAAAACATGGTTGGTTTTTGTCATAAGTTATTTGCAACTGCAGTTATTTTCATCAAACTTTATAGGCAGTATACCCGGACAGATTTCTTCTAAACTGAGCATTATCAAACTGCCTAATCAGTATAGCCAAATTTGATTTCAATAATTTTTGTCACTCTCCGCTTGCAAATTAAGTTAATTAAATCCTAGGAGCTAAGTAGCATGCATCGATATAGAAAATTGTGAATATCTCGGAAACGATCACCTCCAGCGTTGTTGAGGAAGTGTACCTTTTTTACTTGAAAAAGGTATGGGAATAAGGTTTTTTCATGAAAAGAACTAGAAGTTGACTGTCAAAAATGTTAGGGCAATTTGAAATAAATAATGACAGCGTACGCAGGGCCCTCTAGATGTTACATGAAAATTAATACGAAATTATGAGTTCCCACGTCAAAAAAACCCCGGGTACCAAATTTCGTGCAAATAACTTATTTTTTGCAGGAGTTATTTTCAAAAAGCGAACAAAAAAATTCAATTTCAACACCCTGTATCTCCGAAACGAAGCATTTCCGGACACAAATAGACTTTTTCCTCAAAATTGTCTCAGGAATACGTTACTAGAATATTTTAAAGTACTCATGTTACACCCTGTATAGAGTAATTATTTCATAATTCCCCTCAAAACTTCAAGATGAATTTGTTCATGTTCCACGAGCTTCCACGTAAAGATCAAATGTGTTGTCTCTTCATTTCGAAATGTCGACAGAATACTTTGATTTGCTCCTGAGTTTTCGCTACAAATTCAATATTTTGGTGGGGCCACTCATTTAGCAAGAGAATGAATGAGCGGGGGAGTGATCCCGCCACTTCCATAGTGATCGTCTCACGTATGAAGCATATGCATTAGTTTTTGGGGTGTAATAAATTGAGATGGGGAGATAAAATGTGTGAAAAATGTTTTTGAGGTTGGATTCGTGTGGTGTTGTTATGTGGAAAAATTGAAAAAGTGAAATTTGAAAAAAAAAATTTGAAGTCGCCGTGCCTCGAACTTCCGACCTCTGGCTTAGCAGTCATACGCTTCAGTGGTTTGGCCACTGGCCTCTTGATAATGGAGTACTATGTGCTATCTACTACTCGATGAGAATTGTTGTTGATGTTATGAAAATAACGGATTTCAATTATTCATTGCCTTACTTGAAAATCTGAGATTTTTAACATGCTGAAAAGAGGTATATTTAAATTAAAATATCGAATCACTGCAATAGTGCGTTGAAAATCCCTTAATTAATGAATTTGTCTGTTGACATAAAATTCTGACAGGACCTTAGTGTCGTTTTATCGCAAAACAACATCGAATCTACCAGTGGTTTTATCAGAATAAAACAGCGAGAAGACGTTTTATCACTATAAAACTGACCTGATTGGTTCTCTAGTTTGAAATTTTGGGCATTTAATAGTTTCAAAAATAGGGAGGGGCCCATTTTTTTTTTTTTATGTTCTCTAGAAAGATTTAGAATGAATTTTATTTGTTACTATCACAAAAATCTCCATTCCGGAAACGGAGTGAAACCTACTTAAAATATTTTGTTTTGTAAAATTACTGCAATAAAAGTATCGCAATTTGAAATGAACGATGAAGGATTTGCGAACAAAACGTAATTTGTCGTCTTGTTCCGTAGTCATAAAACGTAAACTACAGACACTTATTTCAGACATCATTCGAAAAGCTGAATATTAATACAAACATAAACCATATTCAGGTTATCAAACTCAGTTTTCATTGTCTATGGTTGGAGTATAAGCACAAATGGACAAAAAGACATTCTGATTATTATTCAAATTATGCTTCACAATGCCTTTGATGTGATATGATCGGCGACATTTTTTGCATTGGTTATCCATAGTTCTTGTAGATATTTGGAATGTACATGTTAAACATAGGCCAGTTTCTACTTGGTTGTTTTGAGAAAATACTTGTTCAGGATGTGATGTGACTTTTGATGCACTATTTCTTATGCACTGTGACTTCAAAATATATGTTATCAGTTGAGAAAGTATAATCAATAAATAATATTAGATGGAATGAAAGCCAAATATTAAATGAACAGAAAATCATTTCTAAAAATGAACTTTATTTACTTTTGGGAAGCAAGGTGTCCAAACTCTGATTCTCTTGCACCAAACTGATTGAATTTCTCATCTCTGGTGGCAAACTGCCTACATTGTCTGTCTCTGATAATAAACTAGTATTTCTAGTAATAAGCTTTTTTTCCGGAGATCTCCTCCTCACGCATAATGAACTATTTGTTTGTCTGACAGCAAACTGATATTCTATTACATCTACTGATATGACTGTTCATCCACGTTATCCTGGAATAAGGAGCCAAACCGTCCATTGATAACCATCAAGGAAACTAATATCTTTCCGGGAACAAAACCATCATTTGGGAAAAATTTGGCCTCTAGGAAACTGTTTCCGTAATGACGTTTCCGAAGTGCCGAAATCTGACCAAATGATTTCTAGTTACGTGGTTCATCAACCAAGCAATTTTTATTGGTATTCCTTCCTTACGAATAATTTATATTTTAGATGAAGTTAATAAAAACTATGGGGTTATGTTCATCACTACCAGATGTCTTGAGCAATTCATCAAAAAATGCTGGAAAATAAAATAATTCATAATAATAGTTTTCAGTTCGAATACCACAGCGACAAGCTTTTGAATCTATAACCTACGGCATAACCTACGTCACACATCCAAAGCAATTATTTTTACATGCATTCGAATAAAAACGTGTCTTTATAGAGGTTTTCAATTATTTATTTTATTTTGTGTTTTTATTACTTAAGTACGCCTCAATCTATGTATTTTTGTTAAAGCATCGTTATTATTCCTGTGAGTTCTGAGCTATCTAGTTCTTCAATGAATGGACCATCTGGAGATTAACTCATTCGCCATCTTGGAGATGCCATCTTCAATTTATGAATTTTAACTCAAAATTATTATTCTTCGACTAAATTCATAATCTCCAACCCCAAAAATCCCGTCATACCAATTTTGATTCAAATCATGCCATAATCAAAAAACTCGTCCGTCATCTTGAATTTGTGAATTTTGATAAAAAATTCATACTCTCCTATCACAAAAACCCCCAGATACCAATTCGGACTAGAATCGAACCATATACACAGAATCATCGGCCATCTTAGAGCCGCAATTTTGATTTTATGAATTTTGAAAAAAAATATAATTTTCTACACTGAAAACCCCCACATACCTATTTGGATCGATTCTGACCATAACCCTAAATCTCGCCGCCAACTTTGAACGCTATTGTGTTTTTTCTATAAAAAAAATTCCATGAGTCGTCATTTCAATTTCATAAATTTTGACAAAAAATTCATAATCTCCGACTCCGATAACCCCCACATACAAATTTTGCATAGAATCCGACCCTTATCACAAAACAGCTTCGCCATTTTGGAGCCGCCATCTTGAATTTATAAATTCTGGAAAAAATTCATAATCTCCGACATCGAAAACCCCTACATGGAAATTTTTGAATCGAGACAAAGCATAATCACAAAACTCGTCCGCCATCTTGAATATTCAAATTCTCAAATTCTCAATCTCTGTCCCCTAAAACCCCAAGAAACCAATTTTGGATAGAATCTAACCATAATCACAATACTCGTCCGCCATCTTGGAGCCGACATTCTGTTTTTTTTTCCAACAAAAATTTCCTAATACATTGTCACTGGAATTATGGACACCTGCCAAATTTCAGCTCAATCGGATGTCGGCAAGTGCTCCAAACATAGATAACAAATTTTGTACTGGAAAGACTGTCAGAATGACAGAATGACATAATGACAGAAGGACAGAATGACAGAGTGACAGAGTGACAGAATGACAGAATGACAGAATGACAGATTGACAAACGAACGAAGCAAGTTAAATAAAAGCTTGTGAAAAGAACAGTATTATCAACACACGTTCCGAATTGATAAGGAATAAGAGTACGCAAACATAATCCGCCTTCAACAAATTTATAAAAAAAAATATGGATATTTACGAAAACTCACTGGTATATCTGGCCCAAACACATCACGAGCTGAACTATAGGGCACATGTGTGGAGATATGAGGTTGATGGACGCGAGATATTTCAATAGGTTTGTTGCGTTTCCGGAATGATAGATCACTGACTGGACTCAAAACAATGAACTATTACACTTCATATTGAAAGATGATCGGAAAGAATCTGTTATATATGGGTAGTAGATAATTTGAAAATTGTTTCAATAATGATTTTAAATAATCCAACGAAAATAAACCACATAATAATACTAGTCGAAAATTATAAATCGAGTTTTGGACAGTTACCGGAATGACGACTTCGATCATACATACAGTGCTTTTCTTCTATCCCCTCCCTTCTTTATTTTTGAACAGGTTAACTCAAAAAATTTAAACTTGGGATGATGAAATTGATGAATGAATACTATTTTGGAATAGAATTGACAGATGAAACATTCAAGATGGCGACTGGGCGGCATCTGGGGAAAAAAATTAAATTGAAAGGTCTTGTGACATATCCTTCTGAAGCACCTGACGAATACTTCACAACCCTAGAATATAAAGTCAATATCTTCACCTACTACAAAATGGCAGAACATTCAATAATTGCCTGAATACATCGACGTTTAACTTCATAATTTGAGGAAAGAAGCTGAGTTCAGTTCAGAAGATACTCGAAAGGGTTGCCTTGAACTGCTTGAGATGAGAACAGCCTATCCGATATTTCACGCCGAACATTTTCGAACACAGTAACGTCGATATTTCTACAAATATTTATTATTATCTGCCGTATATCCAATATTGAAGCAGGTTCAGTTTCGTACACCTCTTGCTTCAAATAGCCCCATCGAAAAAAAGCTACAGGTGTCAAATCTGGCGAACGGGCTGGCCATTCCGTGGGACCTCGACGGCCAATCCAACGACCGGGGAAAGTATTATCCAAATAGTTTCTTACTTGTCCGTAGTAATGCGGTGCTGCTCCATCTTGTTGGAATACAATATCCATATCGAAATCATTAGGATTCGCTTCGACGATTTCGATGAATAGAGGGTCAACAGTATTTTCCAGCATATTCAAATACAGTTCCCCTGTTGAATTTTGTTCAATGAATAGAGGTCCCACAATATGGTTTCCCAATATTCCTGCCCAGACGTAAATTTTTTCTGGATATTGAGTATGAGTTTCCCGGAAAATGTGAGGGTTGGTGTCACTCCAATAACGGCAATTTTGTCTGTGAACCTTGCCGTTGAGGTAAAATGAAGATTTGTCACTGAAACAAATATTGTGGAGATAGGTAGGAGACCTTGCAATGGTTGCTGTCATAATTTCGCAGAATTCTGTTCTTTGATCAGGGTCATCTGCAGTTAACTGGTGTACCATTTTGATTTTGTATGGATGATACTTATTCCTCTTCAAAAGTCTCCTCACAGTAGAAGGACACACCTCACAAAACCTCGACGGCCAATCTAATGACCGGGAAAAGTATTATCCAAATAGTTTCTAACTTGTCCGTAGTAATGTGGTGGTGCTCCATCTTGTTGGAATACAATATCCATATCAAATTCATTAGGATTCGCTTCGACGATTTCGGTGATTAGAGGGTCAACAGTATTTTCCAGCATATTCAAATACAGTTCTCCTGTTAAATTCTGTTCAATGAATAGATGTCCCACCATATGGTTCGCCAATGTTCCTGCCCAGACGTGAATTTTTTCTGGATATTGAGTATGAGTTTCCCGGAAAATGTGAGGGTTGGTGTCACTCCAATAACGGCAATTTTGTCTGTGAACCTTGCCGTTGAAATAAAATGTAGATTTGTCACTGAAACAAATATTGTGGAGATAGGTAGGAGACCTTGCAATGGTTGCTGTCATAATTTCGCAGAATTCTGTTCTTTGATCAGGGTCATCAGCAGTTAACTGGTGTACCATTTTGATTTTGTATGGATGATACTTATTCCTCTTCAAAAGTCTCCTCACAGTAGAAGGACACACCTCACAAAACCTCGACGGCCAATCTAACGACCGGGAAAAGTATTATCCAAATAGTTTCTTACTTGTCCGTAGTAATGTGGTGGTGCTTCATCTTGTTGGAATACAATATCCATATCAAATTCATTAGGATTCGCTTCGACGATTTCGGTGATTAGAGGGTCAACAGTATTTTTCAGCATATTCAAATACAGTTCTCCTGTTAAATTCTGTTCAATGAATAGATGTCCCACCATATGGTTCGCCAATGTTCCTGCCCAGACGTTAATTTTTTCTGGATATTGAGTATGAGTTTCCTGGAAAATGTGAGGGTTGGTGTCACTCCAATAACGGCAATTTTGTCTGTGAACCTTGCCGTTGAGATAAAATGTAGATTCGTCACTGGAACAAATATTGTGGAGATGGGTAGGATGCTTTGCAATGGTTGCCGTCATAATTTCGCAGAATCATGTTCTTCGATCAGGGTCATCTTCAGTTAACTGGTGTACCATTTTGATTTTGTATGGATGATACTTATTCCTCTTCAAAAGTCTCCACACAGTAGAAGGACACACTCCACAAGCATTCGCGACGGAGGAAGTAGACTGTTGAGGATTTACTATCATCTCACCAATCATTTGAACTTGCTGTTCTTCCGAAATGGACGGATGACCTGGAGGCTTTTTGTTGTGTACACTACCGGTAGGTGTGAATTTGGTTACAAGTTCCCTTGAATATCTTCTACAAATAGGACGCTTAGGGAAACGATCATTAAACATTCTTTCAGTTTTGTGAAAGTTACATGTCGCACCGTGAATAAAAATTACTTCGATTTTTTTTCCAATGGACGAGAATTGGCCATTTTAGAGATAATTCACGTGGTACATATTTACTAGTAAAACCGAAAACTAAATGAGAATATTCTAACTGAACAATGATGTTCGTTGTCGTACTGACATTCCTTGTCATTTTTTGTTTAAACAAAAAATAACCTATCAAACCTTATCGGGTTGTTGGTATTGCCATATGGCATAGAAAACAAATATTTCTAGATGTATCGATATTAATGTGTTTGTATGCAGGTAATCATTAAATGTTCCGCCATTTTGCAGTAGGTGAAGATATTGACTTTACATTCTGAAATTGTGAAGTATTCGTCAGGAGCTTCAAAAGGATGTGTCACAAGACCCCCTTTCAATTAATTTTTTTCCCAGATGGCGCCCAGTCGCCATCTTGAAAGTTTTATCTGTCAATTTCACCCCAAAATATAGTATTCATGCATCAATTTCATTATCCCAAGTTTCAATTTCTTGAGTTGACCCGTTCAAAAAATAAAAGGTGGGGGGGGGGGAAATTAAAGAAAAGCACTGTATAAATTCTGGTAATATATATCTACATACAATTGAAACCGTTATGATTATGCCATTTAGATACCCATTTGAGTTTCTCTCAGGTGTTTGATTCATACTTATAGGCCCAATAGTTCACTAGAAATCGCTTCGGACATGCGATTGTCCCGTCATAAAAATAATACCCAGTGCGTTCATAAAGTGTGGAAACGCTCCATTATCGCAGGAGTTGATTATTTTCGGAGGTAAAGCTGACAGGTCAATTTTCAATTCCAGTTCTCGACTTGAAAAAAAAAATTAACCCGACTACTTTACAAACAAGATATGACGTCATCGATAGTTTTTTGGAATTGAAAGGCAATATTTTCATATCAAAAATAAAAAGCCCACACTTTTCTGAGTTCAACCATACCACAAACGTTGTATAAGTTATAGTATACTGAGTATAAAGAAAACAAATGGTCATATTTCTTAACATTCATTTCATTATTTATTTTGCAACGAAAATATTAAAAGTAGTCACTACCTAGTAATAATCAACGAATAACATATTCATAACAAATGCTCGAATTGATCTCCTTGAGTTACGTTTGACAACATCGACAATTGACAATTCGTTGAATTTCAGTTCGATTTCTCTCTTTAAGGTCTTCCAAATTGGTAGGTCGGTTTATTTATACTTCACTCTTCAAGTAACCCCAGACAAAAAATCCATAGGAGTTAATTCTGGGGACCTAGCAGGCCATTCAATGTGACGAATTCGTCCAAACCAGCGATTGGGAAAGGTTTCATTCAGAAAATCTCAAACCACTACAGCATAGTGTGGACCAAATAGTAGAATATATTTGCCAAGGATGAATAATGTCTGGAAATGTTGCAGTTGAATATGGAACTACATCAGTTTGCTACATTTCTAAATACTTTTCACTCGTCAGAGTACCGTTAAAAAAATGTGGTCCTACAATTTGCGTACCGTTCATACAAAAATTTTATTCGTCAGAAAATGAGACATTGAATTCAAAACCATTATTTTGATCACACACTTCATATGGATATAATCTGGCAAAAGATCTCATTGTTGCCAGATAAAGTTGTAATTGAACGATAGGGTTATTTTCAATTCCAAGTAATACATTTTATTGAATATCTTAGGTAACGGTAGGTCTACCACTCTTAGGATTATTCTCAACATTGCCGATTTCATTAAATTCATGCTCAATGTCGATTTGTTTATTTGTTCTCGATCAGGATATTTTTTCATTAAATATGTCGCAAATTTGCGCCATCCTTTTTTTTCGATCGCGTATCCTAAGACTATCACAACTTCTATTTGCTGTTTTTCTGACAGTGCCTATATCGTAGTTTCAAATTATTTCTTTTCGGGTAATATTTTTCAGAAAGATTTTGAAGACAAAAATCGATATGCTACACAACAAATCCATTTAATAATGAAGAAGAACTTTATTTCAAGTAGGCGAGCCAGTTATGGGAAGAGCCGTTATACAGGATCCCACGATTCCAGCAGGAGTCAGCAGGAATTAGACACCTCACCGACTTCAATAAAACCAAGAGGAAGGCATTCTCTCAAGCTTTTTGCTACTAGATTTTGAACAGTTAACTTGTATTTCATGTACTTAAAGTTCCTTCTGAAATAAAATTGTTTTTTAAAAAGTCATTTTCCGAAATCGAACTTATTTTTGGCGCAGTCGTTGTAGGATTTCGTCCGGTTTTGACGACAAAAATCGCGTTGAACCGGTCTGTTTCTACAGTTTGTGGACGAAAACGGACATTTCGTGAAAGTGACCAGAGAAGACAATTCAGAAGTATTCTGCGACCGAGGACAACATCGCCCAAGGTCCAGAAACCTGGTAGAGGACCAAATCGCCAAAACCAGCCATAATTTTAAGAATTCCAAGGACCAGGGACGGACTCGCCCACATCTCATTGGAGTAGGATAAGAAAAAGCAATGAAAATCATCATATTACTGTGAGTTATTTTTGCTCTCCTTTAGTGCATTTTTCCTATTTTTATTTGTAGTCGTATATTTGCTATTTCCACATTTATTTTATTTTTTACGAATTCCACAAATTTTGTTTTGAATTTATTTTTATGTCAGAAACCGATATAAATAATTTAGTCGATTTATTTCAAAACTCGCTAACTACCGGAAATTCAGTTGAACCTATCAATATGGCACGCCCAGTAGATTATCAACTTTTGAAATTGTATGTTGACGTGATTCCAAGTTATGAAGGAAACCCAAATACATTAGGTATTTTTTTGGACAGTTGCGAAAATTTAATAAGAACTTTTTATGATCAAGCTCATCCTCAAATCAATACATACATTTTGCGAGCTATCATTGGCAAGCTAACTGGTAGGGCTCTCAGCCTCATTGGTTCACGAATAGAATTAAAAAATTGGGAAGAAATTAAAAATGCTATTGAACTCAGTTTCGGAGATCAGAGAAATATTGATTGTTTGATACAAGATTTGATTGCTTTATTTCCATTAAAAAATGAAGCTCCTTATAATTTTGGTATGCGCTGCCAGGACGCAAGAAGCCTCATTATATCAAAATTAAATTCATCAGGTTTGAACGCAGCTGAAGTAAACATTAGGCTCAAAAATTACAGTGATTTAGCTCTGAAAACATTTATTAGAGGTTTAAGTGGTCAACTCCAAAATAATGTGCGACTAAGAAATCCCTATAGTTTAGAAAAAGCCATATCTCTTGTAATAGAGGAAGAAAATTTTCTTTATAGTCATAATAGAGGAAATTCCTTGAATTCACAAAACTTATTCCAACCATTGCAAAGAGTGACACCAGTCAATGCAAAAACCAATAATCAGATACAACCATTCAATACACCAAGATTCACCTCCACATATCAAAATAATCAGCCCAATTTTCAAAACAACTTCCAACAATCAAATTTTCAGAGACCACCATTCCAGAATAATTATCAAAGGCCATCCTTCCAAAATAATCCCCAGAGACCACCCTTTCAAAATAATTTTCAGAAGTCACATTTTCAAAACAACTTTCAAAGGCCAACAATGCCCCATCAGACACAATTCAGACCAAATAATTTCTCGACCCAAAAACATCCATACTTTCTATCAAGACCCAATCAATACCAAAACCAACCACATTCAATAAATCAAAATGAGCCAGAACCCATGGACACTTCGTCCGGTAACACCCGAATGCAACCCCGAAAAACATGGACTTCAACCGAATTATTTTTCCAAGATGTCAATCGACCCGAAAATCAATTTGATCCAAACAATTTCGAATATTCAGAAAATTCCACGAACACTGAATATCTAACAAATGAAGAAACAGCTTATTTCCAAGAAAACAATTATCAGCCTTATAATGTAAATAATGAACTCGAACAATATCCTGACTTACCGTACTCGCAACAATACTACGAACACGATCCGCAGATATCAAATTCCGCTCATACAAATTTTCACTTAGCAGAGACTTCACACGATCCCAACATAATCAATTTGAATCTTATGGACATAAAAGCAAATTTACCACACATTTTTATTCCTGAACTGAATGCAAATTTTTTAATTGATACAGGGAGTACCAGAAGTCTGATGAATCCAAACTTAGCTAGGAAATTTTATACCCAATTCATTCTCAATGAAGATTTCAATATACAAACTGCCCATGGCATGAGCTATCACAATGAAGTTATGAATATCCCAATTTTCAAAATTTTTAGAGTTAGTGGCGTACATAAATTTCATTTATTTAAGTTCAGTGAAAAATACGATGGACTGATTGGTATTGATCTGCTTTATCAGCTCAATGCTTCGCTAAATATGGGTACCGAATCTGTTATCACTCCATTTGTCGAAATTCCTATTATTTACGAATGTGAGAAGGCAGAAAAAGCAAACAATTGTTTCGAAATTGCAAACTACAATTTGTTGGTTTCCCCAAGAACATCAAAAGTAGTCAAACTACCCGTGAATCGAAAGAAAGAAACATCAAATACAAACGTGGATGCCCTGTCTCGAATTACCATAAATGCATTAGAAACTGAATCAGTCATTAACAACCCCGGAGATATCGTCCAAGAAACCCTAGATTACCTCCGACAGCTTGCTGAACACCCAGTTCAAGACAAACATCCCACGACATCACGAGATATTGATAAACCCATAGAAAATACTATTTCATGCGACAGACCAACAACGCCAGAAAACATAAACAAACCTGAAAAAACTATTGAGATCATTACAGATGTACAAATCGAACCTCGGAACAATATCGAAAATAATGACACTAGGTCATCGACCCAACATTCCACTATCAACGAAACGACGAATAACGGAATAAAAATTTTAGATGAAATCATCAATAATAAGGTCAATCAAGTTTTGGTTTTTCCTCAACTTATCATAGATTGAAAATTAACTTGAAAACTACTTACACCATAAAATAATCACCCTCGAAATTTCGGAAAATAATAACGAAGATCTAATAATTGAATTTCTGAAAGACTACACCACTTCTGATAAAACGTATTGTATGTATTTTCACACTGATCATCTTTACAATAGCTTCTTCAATAGAACATACATTCAACATTTTCCGCAAAACGGACCAAAATTGATAAAATGTACAGAACGAGTAAATACCATGACCGATAGAGACGAACAAATTCTCCTTATGAAAACCCATCACGAAAGTAAGACAAATCATCGTGTTATCAGTGAAACTTTAGAAATACTTGAACGCAACTATTATTGTATAGGTATAAAAAAAACCATCACGGAGTATATCAATTCGTGTGAAATCTGTCAGGTACTAAGTACGCTTCAAAGCGTTTCAAATCATTCATGTAGATCTTTTCTTTATGACAAGCCTAACAAATACAAGGAAAACAGCCATTCATATAAGTCAGAGTCTCATTAACATACGAAATCACAATAATTTCAGAAAAAATTTTTTTGATCACGAAACAGAAATACCCAAAACTGTAATAAGAAAAATAATAAATTTCTTAGCCCATACGAAATCACAATAATTTCAGACATGAATCGTGTCGAAATCACTAGTAAACTTAAAAAAATAGAAAAGAAATAGTGCACATCAAAGAGTTGAGAAAACCCCCTCTTGTTACAGGTGCTTCTTCTATGCAAGTAGTCAACTGACCTACCCTAAATTCCATGACCTTTCCAAAAACCCTGGTTTACTTACTCTCAAACTTGGCAATGCCCAAAATAAAATTGATTATTGGTCTTTTGTTCAAATATTCGATATTACCAATATTGTCGAAGAATTTCAATCTCTCCTAATAAAATTTCATAATTTAATAATTCTACTGGAGAACAATGTTCAGAACAAAACTGAACACCTCCTTAGAATGGAGTATTATAATTCATATCATTTAGCAACGAATCTTGAAAACAAAATATCACTCCAAATAAATCAGCTGAACCCTGCAAATAATCAGCCCCGACCGAAACGTGGCCTCATAAATGGTTTTGGATCTATCATTAAAACAATCACTGGAAATCTTGATGAGGAAGATGCTGAGAAGTATAATGAAGCAATCAATAGACTCTCAAATAATCAATTCAAAATTAAAAATATAGTAAATGAGCAAATAACGCTTCTTCAGAATTCTATGGATATTTTCAATAAAACCACTCAAACTCTTGCTCACAACCAATTAGCTCTCCAACTCAGAATTATACAGCTCGAAGAAATACTGAAATCAAAAGAACTCCAAAATATGGAAACATATCACTACTTTCTGATATATATTTTGATAAATCAAATAATTGTAGCCTTTCAAACGATGTCCAATATACTTGAAAAAATTGAAATTGCCATCACTTTTTCCAAACTCAACATACTTCACAATTTTATAGTTGAACCTAATGAACTGCTCAAAGAAGTCAAATCAGTAAGTTACCGCTTATCGGAAAACAAACTACCTTTTGAACCAAAATTGAAAAACATACTCAATTTCAAGAAAATTATAGAAATCAAAAGTTTTTCGAAAGGAAATCAAACAATATTTGTCATTGAAGTACCAATTGTGGAAAGAGAAAACTACGACTATTCCCACCTTTATCCCTTACCAATCCTGCGAGAAAAAACATTCCGAACTATTTTACCACAATCAGAATTCCTCATCCTCAATGAGCAAAATTACATGCCACTCCACTCTGAATGCCAAGAAATCCAACCCGAAGAATTTCTTTGCCATGAAACTACCCCGATCCAATTGAAGGAAGATGCCCCCTGCGAAGTACAATTATTGAGATTCTCCAACAGTGTTTCCAACTGCAAGCCTATTCCAACCGAAATTAGCCAATTGAAAATACAGAAGATCGAACGAAGCAAATGGATCATCATTTCACCAGAACTGATAATAGCCAAACAAAAGGCGGACTCAATAAAAACAATGTACCTCTGCAAGGAACTTACGTGCTAGAACTTCAACCCCAATGTGTAGTGCAGGTGAAAGACTTTCGAATACGCAGTTACCAAAATACGCGAAGTGACTTTAAAGACATTGAACTGCCAAAACTGAACATTGACATATACAAAAATGAAAATTCTCAAATCGACTTCAAACCTCTGCAATTGAACGGAATCAACCTAGATGAAGTGAAACACATCAAAACCTCTTTAGAAGTGCAACATAAAAAACTTGACGGACTTTTAGAGGACCCGGTTCACTTCAACAACATTAGTGTCTGGACTATTATTATCTATATTTTCATTTTTATTGTAATGGTGTACGTTCCAGCCCACTTTTATCTAAAAAGGATCAAGAGAAGAAGACAGCTACAAAACGGCACAGAACTTCAGGAGATCCCCAGAAGCACATCTCCAAATCCTGTTGCAACCCCCAGGATTTCACTCTAAGGGCGGAGGAGTTATGGGAAGAGCCGTTATACAGGATCCCACGATTCCAGCAGGAGTCAGCAGGAATTAGACACCTCACCGACTTCAATAAAACCAAGAGGAAGGCATTCTCTCAAGCTTTTTGCTACTAGATTTTGAACAGTTAACTTGTATTTCATGTACTTAAAGTTCCTTCTGAAATAAAATTGTTTTTTAAAAAGTCATTTTCCGAAATCGAACTTATTTTTAGCCTAATATAAACATAATTAATGAACTTCATCTATACGTAATACACAAAAAATCAAAACAATGAAAAAAAAATCAATAAAATAACAGTAAATAAGAAGAAACTACTTTGTACATACTCTAGAATACATTTATAAATCTTAATTCCAACAAAGACCTATAGTTATCATTATATTTCAAGTATAGATTAGATTTAACTTAATTTAATTTGTCGTTATAAATATTATCAAATCCCTCTTGAATATACGGATCGAAGTAGATTTTTTTATATTATTTGTCAATTTGTTGAAACTTTCTAAACTCTTGAAGATAATGAGTTCTTACTACATTTGTCGTTGGAATGTGGAAATTGGTGTTCGAACTGGTATTATGATGAAATAATTCATTATTTGGGATTAAAAGGTTCCCTAAATATGTTGGTTGCAATTTATTAAATTGAATATATATATCATAGTTAGGTAGAAAAGTCTTTGGGAAATCATAAGCCATCTAAATCTGCATAGCATATCTGGTATAGGTGTCATTCTATTGCAGCGTAGTATTATTCGCATTCCACGATTTTGCAATTTTTGTAATTGGTTCAATTTGTTCTGGTTAATAAGATATAAGAGAGTACCGCAAAAATCATGATGGGGTTTTATTATGCAATTATAGCACGTTATCCTAGCATACATTGATAATGAAGATGACACTCTAGAGAAAAAATACAGGTTTTTTATACTTTGCTATAACATAGTCAGCGTGGTCATTTGAAGAGATTGTGTTACCTACAATAAACCCTAGATACTTAATTTTGCTCAAAATGTCTAGATTATTGTTATTGATTTTAATTCTGACTGGATTCCCGTCAATATTATTTTGTTTATATTCTGTTGTGATGATCATAGCGTTAGTTTAAGTGATATTTAGTTTCAGTTTTTTGTTCTTATGTATAACTCAATATTTTTCAATGAATTATTCATCCTTTCAACTGCCTCTTGCGAAGATTTATCGTAGGGATATATCAATGTGTCATCTGCACATAAGTTAATTATATGATCTCCCTGTATATAATGTATATCATTTGAATGAATTAAAAAAGTAAAGGCCCTAATACACTACCTTGTGGTACCCCAAGATAATTTTCTATCTCTTGTGAGTAGCACCTATTAATTTTTTTCATTTGACTGCTGAAACTGGGGTGATTTTTCATTCACTTCAGCACTACATCACCAATACCATAATATTTAAGCTGCTGGATTGATATATTTCCATCTATTGTTTCGAAAGCCCTCTTTAAATTGGGGAATGTACTAACAATGTGAATATCTTTATCAATTTCTACACGCTTTATATTAGCTTCACTTGTATGTTTGTTTGTTTGTTTGTAACCAACTCCTTTGGACTTGATTTTCACCAACTTCCAGATGTCCGAATGATTTGAAATTTAGCGGGTGTACATAATTCCGGTGAAAATGCATTAAGAAATTTTTTTGTGGAAAAAAACAGAATGGCGGCACCAATATGGCGTACGAGTTTTGTGAGTATGGTCCGATTCGCTTCAAATCTGGTATCTGAGAGTTTTTGTGGTCGAAGATTATGATTCTTGTGTCAAAACTGAAAAATTCAGGACGGCGGCTCCAAAATGGTGGACGAGTTTTGTGATTATGGTCTGATTCTATTCAAAATTAGTATGTGGGGGTTTTTGGGGTCGAAATTATGATTCCTATGTGGAAATTATTGAAAATTCAAGATGGCGGCTTTAAAATGGTGGCCGAGTTTTGTGATTATGGTCTGATTCTATTCAAAATTGGTATGGGGGGGGTTTCTACGGTCGAATATTATGATTCTTTGTAAAAATTGAAAATTCGAGATGACGGCTTTGAAATGGCGGCCGAGTTTTTGTGATTATGGTCTGATTGCTATCTCAAAATTGGTATGTGGGGTTTTTGGGGTCGAAGATTATGATTACTTTCGTAAAATTAGAAGAAAATTCAAGATGGCGGCTGTAAAATGGCGGCCGAGTTTTGTGATTATGTTCTGATTCTATTCAAAATTGGTATGTGGGGTTTTGGGGTCGGAGATTATGATTACCTAATTTTATAAGAAAATTCCATTCTTTAATTTTGCAAAATATTAAATAATAGTTTAAAAACTAAAACATCTTTCATAGAAAACCAGACTGAAAAAATAAAAATAAGAAAAACATGTATTTTATTTAAAAAAAGCGTAGGTGATGATATCAATAATTATATAGTACATTACACATCTAGGGCAGTAATGTAAGAAATGTCTCAGATCACAGGTAATTGTTGGCCAAGGCGTTACCATGCAACCCACCCTTTTTAAATTTTTATTTTTCAGTCTGGTTTTCTATAACAGCGTGTTTTCAGTTTTTTAAACTATTATTTATTTCTTTCCAATTTCTGTTTTTCAAGGGTTGTTAGATTGATGGGCGAAAATTACAGGATTCTATAGTATTATTCATTTTCGGCATTGGTATTACTGTGGTTGTTTTGAAGTGCTTGGAAATTCCCAGTTTGGAGAGACGTATCTATGAAGTTGAATATTACATGTCTCAAGGTGATGAATGTCACTTTCAGAAATTGACTGTTTATTATCTCCGATTTATTCATCGTATCTATTGAAAATATTATATTTCTTAGCTGCGGTAAGTCTAGTTGTTGAAATGAATTCAATTTGCAATTCACTTTGTCAAAACCATTTGCACTCCAGTCTGAATCCGAATTATTATTATTCACAATTTGACCCACACTATCGACAAAATACTCATTGAACCCATTTGAAATATCAATTTCTGTGTTATATACTTTTATTTGATCACCCACTTTGAATGATATCCGCTCAAAATTATAACTTTCAATTGGATTTATAATCGTTTTTAAATATTCTCACATTTCTTTAGCATAATGCTTATTCTCTGTTCATAATAACGCAAATTCTTTACTTTTAACATATTCACATAGGGGAAAGTTGGGTAAAACGGGATACTAAGTGTTTTAGGGCTCATAAATTTTTTAATAAAGCAATGCTGGGGACTATTTTTCGACGCCAATTTCCATTATAAATGGGCTTTTGATTTTTTATACAAAATACAGAAGTCATATGAGAAAAAAAAATGTATAATAAAAAAGTAGCAAGTATCCCGTCTTAGCGACCTAGTTTGATAAAACGGGATACTTAAGTTTGTTCAGGTTCCATAACGTTTAGCCCCCAGCAAATAAGACACAACATGGTGAATGAAGAAAAATGATTATTATTATTCTCAACAATATAAAAACAAAACAAGTACTCTTCAAATATTTTCTGTCCCAGTGATGCCAATATACCATTTTACTTTTGTCGACATGACAGACATTACTGGGGAAGGTGAACTTAACAAAGAAATTATTAAAATATGTCACTGACAGAAGTCACAGATAAAAACTTCGTCTTTGTCTTCCCCCGTCCGCACAAGCTTCATGGACCCACTCGCAATGTTGGCACCTTATCCAACCTTCTTCTGCCTTAGAATTGGGATAAAGTTCGCTGCAAAATATGCAGGTCGCTTCTTCGCTTCCATCTCCTGTACTGGAATCATTACTTTCACTCGATTTCCTTCTGTTTTTATTGTTTTTACCCTTGGTATACTTTTGTCTTTCTTCTCTCACGCTTGTTTCTTCTGAACTACTACTGTCTTTCCTAGTTGTCATCTCATTGTCATTTATTTTGCCTTTTTCATTCAGTTTGACTATATGGGCTGCTTTTTCAGTATCTCCAAAGTTTAACTTTGGCTTCCTTGAAAGTCTTTCACAGATTGATTCCCAACACTGCAGTTTCACCTCTTCTTCTATCATTGAGATTCAATTTTATTTCAGAATGAGGAACTGGAACAACCTGTTGTGGCGTAACAACAAAATTCTGGGTGGTATGTGAACATGAAGGAGTTTTCAAAAAAACTGGTCATCATTTCTTTCACCTTGGTGAATCCTCCCTGTTAAGGAAACCCTGTTTAGTTTTCTCCACCCTTGCTTCAATAGTTGTACGAGAAACCTATTCTCTAGAAGCCTCAAGATACCCCATTTTTCCTTCCAGTATCTCCTCAACAGCCTGACGCATACTGTTTCCATCCCAAGACTGCCTTTGCGTTTTTCTTTCATACTTTCCCATTGCAATCCTAGCTTGAAAAATACATTGACGATGTAGTTGGGTAAAACGGGATACCTCCCGTTTCACCAAACTACACAGTGTCCGGTTTCACCCAACTGTGGATTGCTAAAATATGTGACCATATTTCAATAAAAAACAAAGCAAATTCCAAAAACCTATTGTGCATAACTATAGTAAACAAACACAGTATTCTCCAAATCTACTCACCTTCAATTAATTTTGCCTGTAAACTTAAAAATCACCGTTTGAAAGCACGCTTAATATTTTAGTTCAACGTCACAATTCGACACGTCCACCTGTTACGCCGTCTAGAGTGGAACTAGGGTTGGTAGATGACTTGCTGGGAATCGGTGGGCACCGAGAGTATCAGTTCAGGTCATACTCGATAGATCGTACAACTTGTTTTGAATTAAAACAGGGTATCCTGTTTAACGAGACCATCCTGTTTCACCCAACCTTCCCCTAGTCATCCTTACTCTTTTATAATTTCCCCAATTGTGATGATTACTTGAATTCGTTCTTTGTTTAAATATGACATATACAATGGTAACTAAAAACTTATTGTCCCGTTGCTAAGGGCTTTCAGATGTTTTCATAGCCTACTTGAGGTTTGGAAATATACTCGAACTAACTACTGAGTAATTTTCTGGAATTCATTATAAAATAAATGATGGAATAAACATTGAGAAATATGAGCACATGTTTCCTTTGTACTCAGTATACTATAACCAGAAATGTTTCATATGCCATATTTGGTTGAACTCAGAAAAATATGGGCTTTTAAGTTTTGATATAAAAATATACCCTTTCTATTTTAAAAAAAATATCGGTGACGACATATCTTGTAAAGTAGTGGGGGAAAAATTATTTTCTTGTTGAAAAAGCTAGAAAACTTGAATCTAAAATCGACCTGTCCGTGTTTTAGCTCCGCACTGTATACCAACATCCATTTCTATATATACACTTTGCAAATGTACGTATGTATCTATATATGGATACATGGGCATGTATATATGTGTATGTGTGTATACATCTGTGTTTTTCATTGCTCAATTTGTTTTTTTTCAGTGTATCTGAATAAATTACAATGTGACTTGAAACAAATGTTCCCACATAATGTAATTAAATAAAACATATATCTATCAAAGTGATTCAGTTGGAAATAAAATGATGTTTGTTAGTGGCATTAAGTTGTTTCTGCAACTCTTCTGTCGAATGGGTCCCTCTGTATATGCCATCCAACTACCTACCATCTCACTAATTACGACATGCAAAGCCGTTCGACGTGTATGAGAAGCTCTCAAAACTAATTGCCGCCCCAAGTTGCTTGCTAATGGCGCGCCGGAAGCAGGCTTCCAGAATAAGAACATCCATCCACGTAACGTTCAACAATTGTCAATAACGAAAGGAAATTCGAGGAAGATGATCGCGCAACAGGTACGTGTTCTTTGTTTGGATGACGTGCAGTTATTTCTGAATGTTATTTCCGCGATTGCAAACTTGAGAGTATACATCATTACGAATGTATCAGCATTCAATGGCGCACCCAGGATTGAATTCGGGGAGGGGACGGCCTAAATCAACATGTAACATTTATGTAAGAAACTAATTAATTTATTCATTAAACATAATATAAAACAAATCATATATTTACCTTGATTTGTTTGAAAATATGAACAGAATGTTCATAAAATCAGATGTGGAATATCTGCGACTGAAAGATAAACTTTAGTCACTATCTTCCATCGTTCAAGATTACCTCTTGTGGGGTATTTATGTTGAAAAGGGAAACATTCTCAATTGAATATTGAATAGAAAGATTTTTCTGTGAATTGAAAAATCCACGATAAAACTGAAGTTATTTTTTGTGAATGTCCAACAGAAAACAACTACTTCCCCGGCTAAAGCCACGCTGGACATTGAACTACATCTGATAGATATTCTAAAAGGACCCTATCTCAAAAGAAGAAATCTGAAATTGAAAATTTGCATCTTCATTCAGATAGTTATTTGATTTTATATTCCAGTCCTAATTGAGAACTCATATAGATGAATGAGGCAAAAACGAATGTTTTCCAACCGCCAGAAATCATTTGTAACATTGACGCAAGAGAGGCATCGCATTCACTAGGTCTTCAATACATTTTTGTCAACGAAAATGTATTTCACGCTTCCACGATCATCAGGGAGACCGGAAGAAATGGAAAACACCTTTTCTAGAAGCAATCTCACTCTGCAAAGATTGAAAAAAGTTAGAAACATTCCTTTTGGAGAGACACTTTGAAATTAGTGTTTTCCTGACATCAAAACCTGTCATGGGGTATGATAGATTGATTTGTTTGAAAATATGAACGGATTGTTCATAAAATCAGATGTGGAATCATCTGCGACTGAAAGATAAACTTTAGTCACTATCTTCCAATGTTCAAGATTATTTCTTGTGGGGTATTTATGTTGAAAAGGAAAACATTCTCAATTGAATATTGAATAGAAATATTTTTCTGTGAATTTAAAATCACGATGAAATGAAGTTATTTTGATCTAACGAAAACAATTCCGTAATACGCTGGAATTGAATAATTGATAGATATTAAGATTCTAACTCAAAGAATCTGAAATTGAAAATTTGCTTTTTTAATCAGATAGTTATTTGATTTTCTATATGAGTTCTTAATTAGGACTAGAATAGAAAATCAAATAACTATCTGAATGAGAATGCAAATTTTCAATTTCAGATTTTTCTTTTGAGTTAGGGTCTTTTCAGAATATCTATCAGATGAAGTTCAATGTCCAGCGTGGCTTTAGCCGGGAAAGTAGTTGTTTTCTGTTAGACATTCACAAAAAATAACTTCATTTTTCAATTCACAGAAAAATCTTTCTATTCAATATTCAATTGAAAATGTTTCCTTTTTCAATATATTTACCTATTATAGAAGGGCCGGACTGAAAATAATGGGTCCTAGTTTTAGGCTTTCAAAATTCCTAGGCGAAGCCCCAACAATTTTCCAAGTAAAAATCTATGGAATAGAAATTTGCGCCCAAGAATGCCTTGCAAGAGGCTTCAAGAGGACAAAAAACTATATTCTATCAGATTGAAAGCTCTAAAGTCACATACTCGTTGGTCTAGATTGACTTAGGACTGTAAATCATCCCAATGACAACTGGCTACGAACAATGAGGTCACCCTGATGTGAGTGCCAAGTCACAAGGGAAGCTAAGGCAATGAAGAAGCAGACAGCGTTGTCAAGGAATGGACAAACACTCCATTTTCTGGCCCAGAACCCTTCTGTGGTCTCTTCAAAGCACACATTGAAAAAGAGTTTCAGCGCTGGAAAACGAACCAAATTAAAAACCTCTGGAACCACAGGACAAACACAAGCAAAAAGGCTTCTGAGCCCATCGCCAAGGAAAGCAAAACTGCTTCTCGAGTTGGACAATAGAGACTTGAAACTGGTAACGGGACTGCTGGACATTGTCCTCTGAGATATCACCTCAAAAAAATGGACAGATCAGACAATGAACTGTGCCGTTACTGCGAAAACTTCGCTGGAACTGCAGAACACCTGCTTTGCCATTGCCAAGCATTGTTTTGCAAAAGTTCCCCGAAGGGTTTTCGATAACGCCCTCACCGAATATAAGTTCAACTAAAACCTTCCACATGTCTTCCACTTCCTATGCAAGAAGTCTACCAAGCTTTAGTTCAATTACAAAATATGATGATTAAAGCCTAACCATCTCACCAGTAAACAAAATGAAATATCTTGGTATATTTATAGACTCCAACCTTAAATGCGCATGCTAACTGTACTGAATAAAGATTATTATTATTATTATTATTATTATTATTATTATTATTATTATTATTATTATTATAATTATGCCCTTTTTGAACCCACCTCTCATACGGTATGTCAAACAAATTCAAAAATAACTATCAAAAATCATCTTCTTGAAAAAAGTACATACCCCACAGACACATTATATAAAGAAACATCCTTTTAGATATCAGACAATTTTATTTTCCAAAAATTAACAACAAACGCAAATATGAAACACGTAACAAAATCAATTCATATGTCCTGAAATCTCAGAAAACTACCGTATCACATCCTAGAGATCCTATTCTTATCTAGCTCTTCGGCTATGTAAAGAAATCCAATAGAAATCACAACTATTGGTAGAAGAATGTATTTAAAACTAGACTTGAAATCTGGAGCTCAAACTTGCCAAGGATGCAAATACACCAATATGTTGACATGCAAAATATATACTATTATCTAGAGATGAATAGAAACTGTATTCTGTATTTTTAATTATTCATACTATCTCAAACTGTTGATGTGCTTTATTATTCTAACACTTCCAGTTCTAGTAATTCACTGTATGTACAATCGATTTACTTCAATTCTAGTATTTCATTACATTTATAACCAATTAATTCTAGTATTTTAACCTATTAAATTCTAGTATTTTATTACATGTATAACCCACCCTGGATTATTTCCAAATGAGAGTTTTATATTTTATTATAATCATTGATTTGTAAACTTATTTATCTTCATAACTATTATGAGCTATATCCATCCCACGCACAGGTCCTTCTGTGGGAATCATTTATTGGTCACAGTGAGTTCTGTAGAATTGTTGAATTGTCAACGAATAAACATTATTATTATCAGTTGATGAATGAATGATTCCTAAAGTGATTATCCCTTTATTGATCACAAAACCTCATTCTTTATTTGCATGAGATTTTTGGTAAGTACCTTCTGAATAGATGAAAATTGATCAAAAGAGACATAAAAAGTTTTGAAGGCAGATATCTAGTATACTCCACTACGTTGGTTTACCCGACAAAATATCACAAATATGTGAAAAACTGCATTTTTTCAAATTATTTTTCTCTCGATTCTGAAAACAGAGAGATATATAATCACCAAAACGTTATCCGTGTATAGAGAAGTCCACTAAACATTTTTTTTTTCTTGAAGGCAATACAAATTACCGATCATCTGAATAATACAGCTGGAAAATAATTATTTTTAGGCATGAAGTCATTCGTCGATGTGGAGCACTCCAATTGGGTGAATTTTCTTGATAAATTGTTATTTTTTCAGATTTTTTATGGTTATTATATCAGTAGAAACCAGTCACCATATCCCAAAAAAAAATATTTATAGATTCCATAGAAAATTTCCGGACATGAAAATGATGTCTACATTTCAACCAACTGAAACAACATTTCGCTCGGGAATATTTTTTCCTATTCTCAATGAAAATGAAAAATATCTTCTAACTCAAGCCTGCTGACCACAAATACCTATACAATAGGTGTATGTTGGTAGAGTAGCCATAAGAAAACAACTACTTCCCTCACTAATGCCCCGACTGACGTTGGATTACATGCAAAATCCCATGAGGTTACTTTGCAATGATTATTCTCCCCTTGAAACCTTGAGAAAATAGGAGTTCTGCTGGGCACCATTTCTTTTTTCATCGGTATTAACTCGTTCCTATCACCGATGATAATCATAACACTAGTTATATTACATCCGATTATGATGCAATGCGGTGCCTTTATATTCGAATTTGTTCAATAATAAAAATGCAGAACTTTGACCAATATTTATGTTCAGAATATATAATCTTGAGTTCGGTTATATCCCAGACAGCACTGGATATTCCATGAATATTCATAGAATATTATTTTCGGGATATTGGAATATTCTTAAATGTGCCAGGGATTTACATGTCTTTTTTGGAATATTCCTAGAATGTGCTGGTGGGGAAAATTTCAGATATTCCTTGAATATTCCATGAGGAATATTCCAGGAATATCCAGAATATTCCATAAATATTCTAGAAAGAATACTCCTGGAATATCCTCTGGGAATATTCCCTGTATATCCAGAATATACCTAAAATATTCCAGAAAGGATAATCCTAGAATATTCCAGAATATTCAGAATATCCAATATTCAAAGTAATTCAGGAATATGCTAGTAATATTCCCTAAATATCCTGAAGGGTTTTCAGAACAAGATAACCATTCCTTGAAATTTTAGAAATTAAGAAAATAAAGAAAAATACAACTGTTTCCCCACATGAGTATCCTCAAATAATAAATCTTGAATGACACTTATACTTCTATAATATGAACTTCTACAATTATGCCTGACAATTCAAACAATGTTTTTGCTTACATTCGCCAAGAAACAAAACTTCATTTCAAAAATTATGTAGTAGTGCAACACGTAATTGTTCTCCTCAGAGTATTTGCAGGTTTCACTTAGAAAAAAAACATTTGATTTCCGCAGACTGCGCATCCCTTCCCTACAATGGAATAAAATAACATGAATTCAAACAGGTCTATTTCTATATAGTTATAATAATAATAACACATACATACATACACGTTTCTTCTCTCACTACAGGGATATCTCTGAAAATCAAGAATTGCAAGATCGAACTACTGCTATCTGAATCACAAAAACTTGAAGCCATTCTATCACTTATAGTTTCACGTTGATTACTTAACTGTCCTTTTGCATGCTGTGACGGAGTTTGTGTGAAAATTGTATTGGGAATATTTTCAGTTTCCTGGTGTACTTCCTTATACCAAGCACTGCTTCTTTTTCTCTCAGGCACTTTGTAGCAAACGCCTTGAAAATGAAATGATCAATGAATACAAATGAAATTTTTATGTAATGAAATGAATGGAAACATGAAAGTGTACTTACCACACTGTGGTGATTATTAAGAATATTTGTTAAACAATTCCAAACACAGTAGTTTCACATACAAATATGCAAAAGTAACCCATACCAGTAAAACAAAAGATGTCAAATGTCAATTTGAAGTGCATTCAACTTTACAGCTCTGCTATCGGGTTAAGCTACGATTACCGGATGAACGACAGACTCTGACGCGCGCGGAATGGTTCTGATTGGTCGTGAAAGTGCACCTCGATATTTTCCGACCAATTATAATTTGGTCAGTACACTAGTGTATTTTTGTCAGCTTGGCTGAACAAAAACTCTGTTTGCAAGTCAAATACATATCTATTCGCACTTTTCCTCATACTTTTCCCATATTTTGAACTCGAAAATGATTATTAGTGTTTATTCCATAAAAATAAGGGAGAATATTCCATGAATATACAATACAGGCAGAGATTCACGGCTTGACTTGATATTCAAGCTACTTGACTTGACTTGACTTGAAATCAAGTCAAGTTCAAGTCAAGTAGTAGTTTTTAATGTCGAGTCAAGTATTTATTTATCAAGTACTTGAAAAATCGAGTACTTCTATCAAGCTACTTGATTTTTAGCAGTTTTATAAATGATGAAAATAATGAGAATGAACGTTGCGAAAAACACTTTTATTTATGAATCTTATTGCATAAAAGAACCAAAAATATACACTATTTTAAAATGGAAACACAAATTAAATCGCTATAAAACATAACAAAATACAAAATATTAGAAAAAAATTGTTTCTTTATATTGAGAAACTTCCAAGCACTGTTTGATTTCATCATTTTTCATCCAGGATTCAAGGCACATGAGGCATCTTATGGATTTGTCACCTAATCTATTGCGAGTTTTTGTAACAGTCAGATCAGCTCTGGAGAACTGTCTTTCAACAGGAGCTGAAGATGCTGGCGTTGATAAAAAATCTTTGGCCATTTTGGCCAAGTTTGGAAAAATGTTTTCGTGTCTTTTCCACCATTCTAATATGTCTTCAGAACTGTTAGCTCGTGGTTCGGACAGGAATTTGTCTATTTCATAACGCCCAGCCATTTCATTTGCTCGATTCACAGGAGATTTCTTGAATAAACTTAGGAGATCGATGTCAAACTCACTGTATTTATTCTTCGAAGATGAAGATGATGCTGTTGTGCTCTGTAGACCTGGCTGAAAATATTTTGTTTTAAAAATTTCTTCAAAGTGTTTGACTGCTTCCTTTCCCAAGTCTTTTCCCCAACTTGTATTGGAGAATGTTTCCACTTCATGCCGGGGATCTAAGATTAATACAACACAGTACATCCAGTTGGTTCTTTGGTAATGTTTGATTATTTTATCTTTAGCCGCTTGAATACTGTAAATGAATTTTTCATCAGTCTCATTTCTACTTGGATTATTATCGAGTTCAATAGCCCATTGTTCTAGCTTATCCAGGAGCATATTTATACCAATTATCACCATCGGAAGTGTGCAATATGCTTCACCCTCTGATGTTTTGGAAATTGTCTTGAAACTGTTCAGATATTTACAAACTCGATCTATTATCGACCACTCCGTGTCTGTAGGCTTCAAAGTTTTCATATTTTCTGTGTGATCACAAATAATGAAAGATAAGTGCCATGTGAAGTGGAATGAATAGAAAAATCGAATTTAAACGGTTTTCTTCACATAAAGGATTCAATATAAAATTGAACCAGAGAATGGTAGATCTCAGGTGAAAAACAACTACATTTCCTGGCAAATACCACGCAGAACGTTGAATGATATTCACCTGAAAATCCATGCATACTTCCATATAATATCAATGGACATTGAATGCAAATGTTTCTTTCTGATGAGCTCGATTATGTTCAATTTATGTCGTGTTCACCTAACAATCCGCATACCGGTTTCAGGCTTCTTGGCCCTCATCAGTACGGAGTAGTCAACCAGCCAAAGGTCCAAAGAACTCTGGCTGAAGTGAGGTGAGGTGTCACTAGGTACCGCCAGTTAAAGTTTATCTTTTCCGGCGTACCTATAGGTGTTACAAGCTCGATGATGGTTTGTTTACGTTGTGTCTCACTTCAGCCAGAGTTCTTTGGACCTTTGGCTGGTTGACTAATCCGTACTGATGAGGGCCAAGAAGCCTGAAACCGGTATGTGGATTGTTAGGTGAACACGACATAAATTGAACATAATCGAGCTTATCAGAAAGAAACATTTGCATTCAATGTCCATTGATATTATATGGAAGTATGCATGGATTTTCAGGTGAATATCATTCAAAGTTCTAAGTGGTATTTGCCAGGAAAGTAGTTGTTTTTCACCTGAGATCTACCATTCTCTGGTTCAATTTTATATTGAATCCTTTATTTGAAGAAAACCGTTCAAATTCGATTTTTCTAATCACAAATAATGTTTATAGACTTTTTCATATTGAGGCCCCATCGCAGCATTTCCAAAGTTGAATTACATCTTGTTATGACATCTAATTTTGGCATAGCCATTGTTAAATTCAGAGTAGTGCAAAATTTTTCGAAATCATTGCGCAGATTTCAAGAATTTTTCAACTTCTTTCCAATACAATGTTTTTTTTTTATTGGAGATAATTTAGATCTCCAGTTATTTCATCACTGTCCGATAGGGTAGCATCTGTCTCTGTCTCTTGAAACTCAGAATTCGAATCAAGTATTTTTATAAAATCTCTTGCCCCCAAATTCAAAATATGCGCAAAACATAAGAAGTGACTATTTTTAGGAAATAAAGCCTCTACGCTCATTCATAAATGTGAAATTGCTCTTTGTATTGTCGGTTGTAATTCCTTGCACAGCATTTGTTGAATCGTAGAATTCCAATGTATCAGCAAAAAGCTTTGCTATGCATCTGCCAGTATGTTGTCCATGCGCCGAAACAAAATCCAAAAGGATGGCATGCAGTTTCCAATTATTATCAATGAAATGAGCAGTAATTCCGTAGTATCCTTACATACTAAAAGAAGACCAACCATCTATTGTGAATGAGATGTTTGATTTATATTTCTTAAGTGAACTTTTGAAGGTATTCTGTGCTGACCCCAACATTTCCATTGCCAAAGAATTTATTTTATTCCTACCAGGCAAAAATTGAACGGCTCTTGCACAAGTTCACGATTTTCGGATTGAGAAGTATTTTCCTCTAACACATATTCTGACTCGCTGGTCTCTGATTCCATTATTTCCGATGAATTACTCATTTTTTTCCTGCAGGGCACAGGTTTAAATAATTTTGTGATGTAACAAGTCACACACTCGGACAAAACTACCATTCACCTAGGGCGTGTATGTATGCATGCATAATAAGCAAGACTGCGCGATTGATTCAGTCAGCTCGGAGCTCGGGGAACCCCCGTATTTTGTCTAAGCGCGAGCGAGCTCGCTGAAATATACGGCGTGCGACACGTGCGTATCAAGATCAAGTAATATCAAGTTGCTTGATTTCAAGTCAAGTAATAAATATCTCAAATCAAATCAAGTCAAGTATGTAAATTGTCACGAGCTTGATTTTCAAGTCAACTCAAGTAGTTTGTTGAAATATCAAGCTACTTGACTTGATGAATCTCTGAATACAGGATATTCAATTTTGATTATTATATGAAAATTCATACATGATTATTCCATGAATATTCACACAGGATTATTCTATGAATATTCATACAGGAATATTCTCACGAGAATATTCGTGGTACATTCTCCCGAGAAAATTCCAGGAATATGCATATTGGAATATTCCTGCAATACGCTAGAGGCATGTGAATATTCTAGGAATATTCCATGTATAGTCGGAATATTCCCTTCTCTTCTCGGATATTTAGAGAATATTCTAGGGATATTCCGTGCTGTCTGGGATCGGATAGTAAATAAATGGAGTGAACACGCTTGAGCAATTTATGATACCCCAAATGAACCAAGCCACTCAATAAATAAAAACAACATGTCCGACATACCCGGATATGTTAGTTCGTTATAAATCAAACTGCCGGTCTTGAACCTAAATATTTATGAACAGCAAAAATGCGAAGAAAAAGCGGTTGCGATATTATCGGCTCTTAGGTGGCTGTTGGGATATAAAAATGCCATTTGGATTCTTGATGATGCCAATTAATGAATCGATACGACCATCATTGATTCTGGAGGACTGATCAGTTTTGGTCAGGTCATAACCAGTATTTTATATGATGTTTTTATCATAAAGGATAATTAAATATCAATACTCAAAAATCAAGCCGACCACTAAAAAAATATATTCAACATAAAAATAATCATATGTTCAGGTTTATACAGTGCATTCCATCTAAAACGAGCCACCCTGAATAACTTTTGGTACAATGATTTTCAGGAAAAATAAAAAACACGTCAACAATAGTATACAGGGGGACACATTTGATGTTACTTCCACTATCGCACCCCCAGAGCATGTCACCATTTTTTCAAAGGATCACCCTATATTGTTTCGCACTATCAGATGCTCCATGATGAGCAGATTTCAACAAAGTATAAAATTATGGTCTGACGCATATGGTTCGGGAGCTACAAATTATTTGAGTTGAAAACGAGCCACCCTGAATGAACTTCTGTACGAACTGTTACCTGGTTATATGTTTTTTTAAGTATACTTCAAAAAATTTTCCTTTTTAATTGGTGTTTTTGTGTTTGTGAATTCTTGAGAAGCAATGGTTTATACGCTTCGAGAACGGATTGAAATAGTTAGTTTGTACTACCAGAATGGAAATAGTGCTAGAGCTGCTGCCCGTATGTTCAATGATAATCATCCAGGAAGAAATGTACGACACAAATACGTTTCGGAATTATTGAACAAATTTATGGAAACTGGATCTGTTAGCAATAAAAAGCATAACCGTTCAGGAGTTGTCAACGATAAAGCTATTTCTATTGCAGTTTTGGAGCACGTTGGACTAGTGGAAAATACGCAATCTCTTACTAAGTTATCTCGAGAATCAGGAATCAGTCGTACAAATGTTTTCAGGATCCTTCATAAGTACAAATTTCATCCATATAAGATTAGACTAGTTCATGAATTGAACAAAGATGATTTCGATAGACGTATCGAGTTTTGTGAAAGTCTCACTGAACGGATCAACTTGCATCAGAATTTCTTGAATGAAATTTGTTTTTCGGATGAAAGTACGTTTAGTTTGAACGGAGAGGTGAATCGGCAAAATTGTCGATATTGGAGTGATACGAATCCTCATTTATACCGTCAAGTTCATACCCAACGACCTCAAAAACTGAATGTTTGGGCAGGAATTTTAGGTGACCACATCATAGAACCTTTTTTATCGATGGTAATTTGACTGGTGAGAAATATTTGGATATATTGGAGAATCGAATAATACCGTGCATCAATAGGGCAATTGAGGAGGATATCAATTTATTCGAACAAGAAATAGTTTCTCAGCAGGATGGTGCACTTCCCCATTATGCAGCTCTAGTGCGACAATTTTTGGATGATCATTTTTCTGGTCGCTGGATTGGCAGAAGAGGTCCTACAGAATGGCCACCAAGGTCTCCGGATCTCACTCCTGTAGATTTCTTTCTATGGGGTCATTTGAAGTCTGAAGTGTATGAGATAGAATCAACAACATTGGAAAATTTGAGAGAGAATATCATTAGGCATTGCAGAGAAATAACTCCCGAGATTCTCAACCATGTGAGGGCGGCAATGGAAGCTCGTTTGTACCATTGTATAGAAGTTGGTGGAAACGTTTTTGAACATTTACTATAGAAATGTTTTTTCTTCTCATTGTCAAGTCATCAGATTTTGATTCAAGAATTTAATAAAAAATCTCTTTTTCTGATTTATTGCCTCATTTGTCTCTAGAACGAATATTTCAAAATGTGGCCTCCTGTATGAATTGTTGACCTGTTTTTTTATTTTACTGCAAATAATTGTTTCAAAAGTTATTCAGGGTGGCTCGTTTTCAACCAAATAATTTGTAGCTCCCGAACTATATGCGTCAGACCATATGTTTTATACTTTGTTGAAATCTGCTCATCATAGAGCATCTGATAATGCGAAACAATATAGGGTGATCCAAAGAAAAAAAGTGGTGACATACTCTGGGGGTGCGATAGTGGAAGTAGCATCAAATGTGAATCTGTCAAAATGTGTCCCCCAGTATACTATTGTTGACGTGTTTTTTATGTTTCCTGAAAATCATTGTACCAAAAGTTATTCAGGGTGGCTCGTTTTAAATTGAATGCACTGTATATGAATGCACTAATATATATTATTTTCAAGATAAGTAATAAAAAGAATCATATGTTTAGGTTTATATATGAATACACCAATAGATATTACTTTTAAGATATTTTTCGCGGGGAATATAGGTTGGTGATATATCCAAAGGCTTTTCGCGCAAAAATATAAAGGGTGAGCCAGTGGTACGTGTATGCTCCATAACTTTTTTTCTGTCTAAGCTATCGGTAGGTCCAACAAGTAAGCACATGTTACTATTTATATACAGGAAGTCCCAAAATGAGATACCAACCAGCATTTTTGTTACATTCTTCGATTCGCCATTGAATTGTCGATATAACGTGCTCGGGTTCTTTGTACTTATCCGCGATAGTTTTTGACTTATGTCAATTTATGTGTCAAAATATTGTCGTACATAGACCCACAGCAAAATTCATAACTTCAGAACCATTTAAGATAACTCAACCAACTTTTCTCCAGTCGTCTCCTCTAGCGCATCTTTTGAGATGCAGGCGAACTGAAAAACGATGTTCCAACGCCTACAACGTTTTTTGAAAATGACAAATTAGAAATGGCAATAACTCGTCTTTTTATAATTCGACACCCTATATTTCATGGCCTCAATGCAAGGCATTATTCAAGCGTATTTTGTCCATAAACAAAACTCTAGCTGAGTTTCTCAATAAACCATCCTTAATCAAGAAATTCTTCTTGCCCTTCCCTACAAATAAGGTACCCATGGAAGAAAATTAATTGCACTATTACAATCATAATGGCAAAGTACGTTTCTTTGAGTTATTTCGTTTCACTATTGTTGTTACTGAAGAGGTAAAAGAACATATATTAGAAATTGAATCTTAAGCAATAGGTACAGACTCAACATAGAAATGATCCTCTCATGTTGTCCAATAATTCTGCCTTATTTAACAAATATTTCAACTCCTGTCTGTTAGCTGGTATTTTTTCGGGTGGGTGGAAAGTGGCACGGGTGACTCACTTGCCGAAAAAAAAAATCACCAGTAAATATTTTGGTGTCTTTAGAAAAAATTTAAAAAAAAATTATTAATAAACAAATACACCTGAATTTGGAAAAATACTCAATACTGCCAATTATCAATAGGGTTCTAGACCCGGATTCAGTGGCACCACTGCTTTGTTGAACATAACGGATAACATAATCAGGGCCACTGATTTCGAAAAAAACTCTTACGCTTTCGATACTATTAGTCATGAGCAGTTATGTGGTACCTTATAGTTTGTAGAGTCTTCTAATAAGGCGATTGCTCTCATTGCTACTTACTAAGATGTTGAGACTTCTATAGGTCAATTCTCTGAATGAAATATATGTTATGGTGGGCCTCAGGGATCTATTTTTGGGCCACTATTATTCAGTATCTATACAAATAATATAACAACATGTCTCATGCATTACAACCGACATATTTATGCAGATAATACATAAATATTTCCTTTTTTTATCCTGATAATTGTAACAATTCCGAGAAAATTATTATTGATGATCTCGACAGACTGATCGAGGAATCAGTGCGTCATAATTTGCGAATCAACTCATTAAAATCATCCACCATATTCAATAAGAAAAAAGACATATTGAACAAAAATAGGTATGAATGTTGGTGATATTAATTTGACTTGCATATATAGTGTGAAAAATTTCGGTCTAACGTTACATGTCAGTTTGAAAACATGCCAGTCAATGCCTCCAAAGAGGATATGCGTAACTTAAAATCCTCTATTCTCAATGGTCTCTACGTTCGTGAAATCTGAAAATTAAGCTGACAGAGACTCTGGTTCTCAGTCATTTCAATTATTGTGATGTTTTATATGGCCCATGTCTAGATAATATTGAGATGAACCGTATTAAAAAAATTCAAAAGTCATGTTTACGCTTCATACTCATATGGAATCAGGAAGTTTGATCCTGTCTCATAAAAGTTGAGAGATTCTAAATGGCTCAACATGCAAAAAAGGCGCAAGCTTCACTTCCCAGTCTTGTATCATAAAATTATTAAAAATAAACGTCCTGCATATCTAACTAATAAAATTCAGTACCGCACCGATGTTCATGATTTATATTTGGGATTTAGAGGTCTCATTTCACCACCACCACATAGAACAATTTTTTTTAGTAGATGCTATTCTTATAATATATACTCTTTATATAACCAACTGTCGGAAGCATTGGAATATGTTGAGCTATCTGTTTTTGAATCAATATTGAAGGAACAACTGCTCAAAATGTTCTAGACCTGCAAATATATAATTATTTAAATATCTCTCCTGTTATTTCCCAAGCGAACATTTCGTAAGGGAATATAAATTATCATTATAATGATAGTTAAAGATGATTTTCATTCGTTTTCAATTCCTTTCATGAACGAACATATGTAATTTTTTCATTAAAGAATTAGAAGGAGCTTGACTAGATCTTCTTTGAATTGTTTTCAGCTCCTTTTTTGTTTTGTATATGTTCAATTAATGTAATGTGATTACTCGACCATGAATGCAAAATAAATTTAATTATATTATATAGGTTTGTGAAGTCTACATTGTGGAGTTTGAGGGATCTGTAGCAATATAAAATATTTTGAAGGTTTTTTTCGAATAAAAAAAGGAATCGAGTAGGTCTCTGTCGTAAAATTTGACACATCCGTGTACTTTCGATAATTGTACTCGTTTAATTGAATTGAATTTAATTTACTCTCGAATAATTAGTGAATATGGTCTGTATTGACGAAGCTGTAATAATCTATCAGCCAGTGGAATCCATCAACAAAAATATCCAGAAGCAAGAACTCCACGGGTGTCTTCATTCCAACAGTTAAGAGATCTGTTGGAACCCACTGGTAGTATGTCTAATACCAAAACAAAATTGTTGGTAATTACATCGAAGAGGATAATTAGTTGCAAGTTCCATCGATGGTGAAGGCAAGCAGAAAGCTGTGCTGGCAGGGATAGGTTCTCTCCCGAGGGCCGATCTCCTGGAAGTGCTGAGCACCCTACACGCCTCGTTTGGAGAAGATCTTTCGGAAATTCCTGCCGTAAGGGCATTGATAAGTTCTAAATCGACTGATTCCGATGCCCAGAATGGACGTGACCCTGCCAAAGAGACATACAAAGGAGACATTTCCGGAACTTTCAGTGCCTAAAGATAATTCAAATCCCTCATTTTCTACTCATGCTTTCCGTAGAAGCAATAGAAATGTCATATATGAAAGACCTGTTAGAAAAAATGCGAATTCTGTTGTAACTTCCAATAAGTTTGATCACTTGTCAAATCTGACGGACGGTGACTTGCACGTTCCCACGTTTGAAATTTCTACAAATCCAGGGTCGGAATCAGCCAATATGAATTCAATCAAATCCTTCAAGAACTATCGTGGATGTCCCAAATGTCCACGCATAAGGCGCAGGGTGAGCCCCGCTTCAGTATCGCAAAATCGACGATATTTTCCCAAAAACAGGATACGGGCGGGGGTAACATGCGGCGGCGGCCCGAGACGCTTCCCCTCCTCAGCCAGCTCAAATTTCAATGCCCAAAGACATCCATAGCACTTTAGACCAAAGGAGGATGTTGTTTGCGCCGTTGGCTGGAGCTGCTGCAAAGTTCTCAACATGTTTTAATCCCAATTGATGGGTGAACAGCAGCTTCCGAATTTCATCAAAGCCGTGAGTTGGAATTGGGACAGACTTCTCCAGAATAGACTTGAGTTTCAATAGTTTCTCGTAGAGAACAACTTCGAAGTTTTCTACAGGAGACTCATCTTAATGAGGAACCTGTTAGATTTCCTAACTACAAAGTGCTTAGAAATGACCGAATTGAACGTCCGGGTGGCGGTGTTGCCATTTCGGTCGAACGTTGTCACTCGCATTCAATTTGGCATTTCCAATGATGATACCCATGGTATTGAAGCTGTAGGTATAATTTTCAACACGAGGGGTGGTCCTTTGCGTTTAATCAGTGCTTAGAACCGTCCGCGGAATCAAATACTTCCTGAGGCACTTGATGTGCTCCTGATGGAAACGGACCAACCTGTTTTGGTCATGGGTGATCTGATCTCCGCATAAGTGAACAATTTAATGTCCTGACCAACTGACTGACATTCGATCAAAGCCTCAACCAAACGCTGGACCTAACGAGCAGAAATTTCGAGAACGTATTCCAATGATAACAAAGATAACCACTGAGAAAGGATTTTTGATATTTTATCCCTGAAGGGGCGATAGGGAGGCTAGGAGAGGGGGGGGGGGAAAGTATTGTTACTCCTTGAGTTGGGGTCATACAAATTGGTAGTTGAGGTCTTTGGTACGAATAAAGTAAGACGTGTTTTAGTGTTTTCAGAGATTTAACAATTAGATTGGAGGTTTGTTTAGTTTTTAAGTAGGGATAATGGAAAGTGGTATTTGAGATCTTTGGTACCAGTAAAGAAATATGTTTTCAAGTGTTTCTAGAGATTTGACGCCCAAAGTGGAATTGATATGTTGATGTTTGGTATTCCTGAAATCATTCCCGATATATCTGAATTTATCAACAAATCCTGGACTACAGTTATTCCTGACTTGTATGTCCGTTGTATCTGGCAAAACCGATAGGGAAAACAGCCAGCTATCAAAGCTCGTCCAGTAACAATAGATTTTTCCAACAATCGTCATGATCTGTTCATGTTGAAGAACAAACCAAAATTTGAAAGCTATAAATGGGTACGGAAATTTACGAACTGAACCGCATTTACTTTGAACCAGCGAGAACACATTGGATAAATTTGAAATGAATTGATTGATCTCCGCACTAATGGCGAGAAAGAGGCTTATATCTATACGTATATCCTGACTGACTGACATACGATCAACGCCCAGACCAAACACTAGACCTAACGAGCTGAAATTTCGAGAGATAACATAAATAACATAAATAACCACTAAGAAAGGTTTTTTGAATTCCATCCCTGAAAGGTTAAAAAGGAGGGTTATAAGGGGGTGGAAGAACTGTTATTTCTCAAGTTGAGGTCATTAAAATTGGTATTTGAGGTCTGTGGTACGAATAAGGAAATGCGTGTTTCAGATTTTCAGGAATTCAACTCCTGAAGGGGTGAAATGGGGGTGAATACTTTTATAGAAGTTTCGTTAGTTTTTGGGTAAAGGTCATAAAAATTGGTATTTGTGGTCTTTGTCGACAATAATGAAATACGTGTTTCAGTGTTTCCAGAAATTCAACGCTTAAAGGAGTGAAATGGTGGGTGAAAGCTTGTATGCGGATTCCGTAAGTTTTGAGTTAGGGTTCTTCTTTTCCGCACAAGGTGGGCCGATTCCGGAAAACCCCTTACACGTATGCCTCTCTATTTGGGCCCATCGTGCGCCCACTTGCTCTGTCGTTCAGCTGGGCATGCCGATTTCTTTGACGAAATTCAGTAATTTCCTCAGTCGAATCTCCTTGGCGTCCTCTGGGATCAGAATTATGCTCCCAAGGTCGATCTTCCCCCTAGTGCTCCACAGCGGGGTACTCAGTGAGGATGTGCGACGATGTCTCGTCATCTTCCAGGCACAATCTGCATAGGGGATCATCTGTGATCCCAATGAGCGCTATGTGCCTGTTCAGGTGATTGTGTCTAGTTAGGAGCTCGGTCACAGTCTTTTTATCCCATCTGTTGGATTATGTAGAGCTGTGATTGCCTCATGCATGGTGCCCCTTTCCATTTTCCGATTAACTTTTTTTATAACAGTTCCTCCATGTTTGATATTGCCACGTGGCTGGGTATTCCCAAGATTGGTTGCAGTCCGACTGGGGTCTTTCATGATCCTATATTGGCTAATAGTCTGCCTCTTCAATCTAGAGGACACCAGAGGGTCCTGTGACCCACATGAGTCTGACTCTGCTTGTTTTCGATAAATTTTCTATGGCGTTTCTGCACTCGGACGACAGTTTGGATACACTCCTATTTGGCACCTCACGCCATAATAGATCTTTTGCTGTCCCAATGGATAGCAGTAGATCCTTTACGTTTACTGTCGAATTTTTCCTGGACGCAGGTGAGTATAGCATATACTTCAACCTGGAACATTTAGGCAGATTTTCATAGGGGAACTGATATGTCTCGTTTTGTTCCTTCCTCGTGAACCCCTGCACCGGACATTTCCCCAAATCTTGATCCATCTGTGTAACTTAACAATAAATAAAAAAATTAAAAAAAAATTGTAATTTTTTTTTTATTCATATATTTTGCTATTGCAGTTTTTGCATCAAACGGAGGCATTTAATAACATCCGAGAACAAATTGTTGGGACAAAAATATCAATCTAGTGGCTCAGTGGTACGAGCGATAGGCCCGAAGGGTGATTTCGGATCCCACTATGAAAGGAAAGTCCCCCGTGATCTTAACTCGTACAACTTTCTGAGGGTTGGTCGAGCGCTTATATACAATTTTACAGAATAAAAACCAATATAATCATTCCAATAAGATTTTCATAGCCTTCATAACGTTTAAAAGAGGAAACAAATACACTATACAGATTCTCACCATGTCCTTAAAAAAAAGCTTTTTATGGGAATTACTTCAAGCCATCGATTTCATTTTTCAGAAATTCGTGAATGTATCATTGAATAAATAATAATTTAAAAAAACTAAAAAACACGCTTTCATAGAAAACCAGACTAAAAAAATAGAAAATAAGAAAAACATTTATTTTATTTTCAAAAAAGCGTGGGGTGCATGGTATCGCCTCGGCGGCCAACAATTACCTGTGATCTGAGACCTTTCTCACTGCCCTAGGTGTGTAATGTACTATATGATTATTGATACCATGCACCCCACGCTTTTTTTAATATAAAATAAATTTTTTTCTTATTTTCTATTTTTTCAGTCTGGTTTTCTATGAAAACGGGCTTTTTAGTTTTTTCAAACTATTATTTATTTCCTACTTTTCAGTGTGGTTTATTTATAAAAGCGTGTTTTTTTAGTTTTTTCGAAACTATTATTTTCATTATTTTTTGCAAATTGAAAAATGGAATAATCTTATCTGATTACGTGATCATAATCTCCGACCCCAAAAACCCCACATACCAATTTTGAATAGAATCAGACCCTAATAAAAAAACTCGGCCGCCATGTTAAAGCCGCCATCTTGAATATTTCAATTTCCCAAAAGGATCATGATATTCGACCCCAAAAACCCCCACATACCAACTTTGAATAGAATCAGACCCTAATCACAAAACTCGTCCGCCATTTTGAAGCCGCCATTTGAATTTTTCAATTTCACGGGAAAACCATGATATTCGAACACAAAAACCTCCACATACCAATTTTGAATAGAATCAGAATATAATCACAAAACTCGTCCACCATTTTGCTGCCGCTATTTCGAATTTTCCAATTTTGACAAAATAGTCATAATCTCCAACCAAGAAAACCCCCAGTTACCAATTTTGAAGCGAATCGGACCATAATCACAGAACTCGTCCGCCATATTGAAGCCGCCATTTCGTTTTTTTCCCTCACAAAAATGTCCTAATGCATTGTCACCGGAAGAATGTACACTGGCCAAATTTCAAATCATTCGGACGTCTGGAAGTGGGTCAAAATCGCGCCCAAAAGAGTCGGTTACAAACAAACAAACAAACATACAAGTGAAGCTAATATAAAGCGTGAAAAAAGACAATCGATTCACAAAACAATATTTAATCCCGATGTCACAGATATTGAGTGGAAACGACCATAACGAAAATCTCATTTAAATTGGAAAGGGAGTTATCGTTCGATAGAAAATTGTTGATAAACCTCAGCCGTAAAATCTTGAGGACATCATTGCCTATCAAAACATCTACAATGAATTGTATTTTGGGTAAAGACTGGCTGATGGATAGTAAAACCTACATGGAAAATATTGCTAAAATGTAAAACTACGAAAATTGCCTGTTCCACCCATTCATCAACATGGTTATACGTGAAAATATCTGCAAAAACTGTAGCAAGTCGATAATGATATTCACAGAAAAATGTACAGAACGTTTTTTCTCCAATTTAGGGGCTACTTGGTAGAGCAAAAATATTGTAGTGAGAGAACTTGTATTTCCACCGAATGGACAACACAGCAGCTCAAATGTCCAGAACATTTCCTGTTGCAAAGCAAAAATATCAAAAACTTTTTATAATTAGCGTTATTCAGGATTTTTTTGGCTGTGTTTTCCATTCGAGCATTTCGCTTTTTTATATTTCAACTCGAAAGTCAGTGTTTTGTGGCCAATTCACGGATAGAAATTTATGAAGGAAAAAGGGTTAATGGATTTGTAATAGTCATCAAAAAGCATAACCTCCGCTGTTGAATCATTTATGCTACCCAAACAAAATAACGGGTTAATGGGACCCTTATATATTTAGAAATTCAATTTTCTTGGGCTAGGTCCAAATGAGACAGTGTCATTACGACATTTTGTGTTGTTTTTTTTTATTTGACGTTTCGGCAGCAGACTCATGCTTTTCTCATACAAATCTTCACAACTGTTTGTTCCGTACCACGTTCCGTTTTTATTACCCAAAGTATGTTGAATGTTCCCCCCCTTTTCTACCTCAACCGGGAGGAAAATTGTTATAAACAAATTACCAACAATATTAATGCTTTGGGTGATCAAAAATATTTTGAGAAAGGCATGAGTCTCCTGCCGAAACGTCAAATGAAAAAAAACAACAATAACAACAGTATGTCGTAATGACAATGTCTCATTTGGACCTATCCCAATATATATTCATACAGGGTGAGTCAGAGTAAGACAGACAAACTCCGACTACAGATTTCTCACCTTATTTCGAGGTGAAAGTATAGAAAGGTATAGAAAGTACGAAAAAAATCAAGATTCAATTTGTTTTCTCCAAAATTCCTGAAGGAAAAATTTTTAAACTTGGTACACTAATCGAGGTTTATTAACGTGCTAATTTGAAGTTATAATTTTGTGTTTTCGTAAACCAGTGGCATAGTTACGATGGTATGATCCTTCATATTTCCTTGGATCAAGTGAATGAACAAATGAGCGTTCAACATCAGTTCAGCTCATCGATACTCAACCACGAAGTCATAACATTCCATGTGCCTGAAAGTGGAGGTTTCTGAGATAATTGAGAAAATCTCCTTAGTCCTTAGTAGACATAATTTCCTGTGTGCAATAATCGCATAATTCTAAATTCTAACAACATATCGGAATATGTGTCAATTTCCTGAACATTTTTTGATCTTGGGGGAATCAAAAACATAGTACGGGTGAGTCAGAATGAGACCGATAACTTCATTTTTCCATTCATCATATTAGTTGATCGGATCGATGTCGCGGATTCACTGATTTGTTACCATACATTCTTGCATAGGATTTTTTGGCAGATCAACTGACAAACAAACCCAACCTCAAAATCATGATACTCCACTTAGATAAGAGTTGAGGTCTGAAATATTTTTGTGAGAAACTGAAGATAAGTACTCTTAATTCGTTGAAGTTTATTTTGGAGTATCATCATCAAAACCATTTCTGATTGAATTATCTAGGAAAATATCATCCAATCAACCTGTGTTTGATGAAGAAAAACAATTATTGTGTATTTATATCCACTAAAATGATAGAAACGGTTTAGTGGGTTCACTACATAGAGACAAACAAGGCATTGAAGCGAATGTTCACATGGGCCACCTGGGTTGACTCTCAGCTCTCCGGCAAAACACCACTATTCTACTCTGCCAAGAGCTGTCATAATAATTTGATTGGTCTAGAGCCAGCATGACTAAGTCTTCTGTATACGCTTGTGTCTACAGTCCTGAATCATTTTGTTCTGTGAGAAGCTCGTTTACTACTAAGCACCATAATAGGGGTAAGTTAGGGTTATAAAAAATTGGTAATCTGGCTCTTTGTTACAAATTTATGAATCGTATTCAACATTATTTGAAAATTCCGTCCCTTACAGAAGAAAAAGGGGTTGATGGATTCGTAATTGTCATCAAAAAGCATTACCTCCGCTGTCAAATCAATTATGCTACACAAACGAAATAACAGGACAATGGATTTAAGGGAAACGGCATAACGGAAAACGATATAACAAGATAATGGGGTAACGGGAAACGGGATAGTGGGATAACAAAAAGCGGGCAAAGCCACATAGATAAGCTTGATGGAGTTGAACTGTCCATCCAACAAGCCAAATATAACTAGAAGTAAAATTGTCTCAATATATTAACATAATTATTGGAATCACAGAAAGCTGAATTGGGGATCGTTCCTGATCATACGGTTCTCGAGGTGGTGTTCACATCCGGTCGACAAGAACTATCATGAATGTGAACATTGTGTTATCGAGTGTCCTATCCAATCTATTGATATATAAGATGTAGAGTTGAAAATTGTACCAGAGAATTACCAATTCATATCATCATATATTAAACTTGACTTGCAGAATAAAATGAGTTATTCGAAATGAGGATTATATTGATGATTCTTTAGTTTTGGAGATGTCAATAGCACTGAATCACAACATTTCTACGATTCGAAAGGGTTGTCAAAAAATCAATTTTCAATATACCTATGATAACTTTTGGCCAAAGAATTTCTATCTCCCAAATTATATAATTGAATGTCAAATTATAAAGAAACAAAAATAAATTTGTAATTCTTTCGAATACTATGAAAAACAATGGAAAACTTTGAAATTCTTGCAATTGATAAACATTCTGTCAGTGTTCAATTCATCACCTTGTATATAATTTCATTACTTTGTATCTAATGTTCTTCGGTAATATATATATATATATATATATATATATATATATATACAGGGTGTCTCTGTACTTCCTCTTTTCCTCCCAGGAATGTATAGATGAGGTCAAAATATCACCAGTACTTCATATAACTTTTGTTCCTAAAAGCCTTCGTTACCAAGTCACGGGCCCTCAAAGTTACAAAATGAAAAATGTTTTTCTTTGATAACTTTCAAATTGAATATTCAAAATCATCTAAATTTCTGTGATTGACTAACCAAATGAATTCCTTCGATGAGCTCTCGTGCAGGAGTCAGTTGTTCTGCTACAAAGTCAGGAACGGACTACCCCCGATGGTCCACACCCCAAAACTTCCAAATGACTGGGATTTGTCAATATGTTTTAACAAAACAAGGTTACCTGGACAATTTCCTGAATGAAAGTACTTGTGTGGAAAATCGATCGGAGCAACTATTTTTGATAGAAATGCATTTTTGTTCGACGACATCCAACTCAGATGTCTACCATTATTCGAAAAGATGAATTTGTAATGAAAATAGAAATGATAGGTACAATGTTCATAACGAATTTTTATCATGCAAACACGTTTACCTTACAAAACTCATGGTGTAAATAATCAATCGCAAGTCTCAAGAGCAAACAGAAATGCAAAATCCGCTACAAAAACTGCTCGATATGACCCCCGTCTCTCTCAATACATTATCTTAGTCGTCGCAAACACCCTCTCTGAACTTGAAATAGCATGCCAGGGTCGTTTCGTATGGCTTCACAATGTAATGTAATTCTATTCAACAAGGCATCTCTGGTGTGAATAGGTGTAACGTAAACGAGGCTTCATGGATGCCCACACAGAAACAAATCCAATGGATTTCAATCCGGAGACCGCGGTGGCCATGAATATGGCCCACCCCTACCAATCCATCTATTGAGGAAAATCTGTTTCAGATGGTCCCGCACAATCAAACCAAAATGAGGAGGAGCGCCATCATGCAAAAACCACATATCTCTTCGGGTTTGCAATGGAACATGTTCCAAAAGTCCATTCAAATCATTCTGAATGAACTCCAAATAATGTTCTCCATTCAATCGGTCATGTAGAACGAATGGTCCTATGAGATGGTTTCCTATGATACCAGCCCAAACATTCACGTTGAATTTCCGTTGGTGTTTGGTTTGCAATATCCCATGGGGATTTTTTTCGGCCCATATGTGGAGATTCATATGCAGCCGTTTTTGTAGTTTATTCGTTTGCTTTTTATTTGTTATGTCTTCCGATGTGCGTTTTTTCAGCTAAATTTATCTTCGGGTTAAAGATTTTCTCCCATGAAATTATATTTATCAGTGAAACTCCTCAACATTTAAGCTGTGAATACGAATTTGCAACATGCGAATGTTGAGTTTCATGAGATTCAGATAACACAACACGAAACGCGTACATACAAAATATGGACTGAATTCGATATTTCATAGTGGAGTAGCTTGTTAGTTCAAAAACACCACGAATCTACATAATTTGATGTTTCATTTGAAAAAATAACTACATTGTGAATGAAACTTTCAACTAGGTACTGTACTTTTTGTTTACGACTTTATTTTAGCATATTTTATATTATCCCCGTTATAAATGCTGTTGAATTGACGTTAGCATTAGTATTTCTACCGTGAAAATTTTTCATTTCAAATAATGGTGGACGATCGGGTTTGATGTCGTCGAGTAAAACTGCATTTTTATTAAGAATCGTTGCTACGATCGACTTTCCACACGAGTATTTTTATTCAGAAAATTGTCTACGTAACCTTATTTTGTTAAAAACTATTGAAAAATTATCTGTCATTTCAAAGTATTGGGGTAGTCCGTTCCTGACTTTGTAGCAAAACAACTGACTCCTGCATGAAAGCTCATTCATTTGTTTAGTCAATCACCAAAATTTAGATGATTTTGAATATTCACTTCAAAGAAAAACATTTTTCATTTTGTAACTTTGAGGGCCCGTTACTTGGTAACGAGGGCTTTTAGGAACAAGGGTTATATGAAGTACTGGTGATATTTTGACCCCATCGATACATTCCCGAAAAAAAAAGAGGAAGTCCAGGGACACCCTGTATATATATATATATATATATATATATATATATATATATATATACATATATGTTTCGGTACTTTTGCTTTAACCCTCATATATTTGGAATTTCAATTTCCAAATGAGACATTGTTATTACGACATACTGTGTTGATTTTTTTATTTGCCTTCCTCATACAAATCTTCACAACTGTTTGTTCCGTACCACGTCCCGTTTTCGCACAAACTATGTTAAATGTTCCCCCCCCCCAATTTTTACCTCAACAGGAAGGAAAATTGTTATAAACAAATTACCAACAATATTAACGCTTTGGGTGATCAAAAATATTTTGAGAAAGGAATGGGTCTTCTGTCGAAACGTCAAATAAAATAACAACACACTATATATTTATAAGGTTTTTTCCATGCGTCAGTAGTTATCATGATTATTCTCAAACCACACTCCATATTTTCAATGTACATTTTCGAAAATAAACATTATTATTATTATATTATATGGTAGGGAGATTACCATTTCCATCTCCATAGTCGGGGTAAAATAATACCGAGTGAAAACAATACGGAGAACGTTAAAAACGTCAAAACTTTAGAAGTTTGCAGAAAAAAAAAATAGGTTCACCATGATAAACCTTGCATTTAGTTTCCAGAATAATCCACCACTCAAAACAATGCATTAACTGAAATGAAATATTCTATAAATATCGAAAACAACAGACCCATGTTCACGTTTATCGAAATTAGCGAATGGAAAAATATATCGAAAATAATGTTGTATATGACCGTTTAAAACCCAACCGAACTTTATCAATTATTCAACAAAACCGTTGAGGGAACAAGGCCCCACCTTTTCCATAAAAATAATTGAATTACGTTATTCGAACATTATCGGGTAAAAATATATTATAAATTTTAAATTGTAAAATACATGAATAAAAAATGAACAACGCCGCGGGATAACTTCACTAACGAACCGACATGTTTTCAGAGTATTGATAAACAAAATGATCCCGGGGCGAAAATAGTCGAGTTGCTGTCTACACCAAATATATTTTTGCGATGAAAAATGGTAACGAAAACTCATTCAAATAATGTACTGAGTTTATATTTCCTTCAAATTGGCTACATTGTTCGGAAGACCTGATGAACCATACCGGGTGTTCACAGAAGGTGGCTCGCCCTATAATTTTTTTTTTTTGAGATAATGGAATGAAATTTGGTGGATCTGTTTAAAGCATTGAACTGCATTTTTTGGTAACTCAACTTCATGCAAATTCCGGATTCGCCGGAAGTGACATAAACTTTCGATTTTTTAAATGGGACACCTGGTATATTTTCAGTTTTTTTGTCTCCATATGATATTAGGAATACAATCATGTATCATTTGTTAATGTTTGTAACCGTTTTTTAATTTTTTTTTCGAAATAAATTTTCATTCTAGAGTGCTATGGATACTTTCAAATAACTTATTTCAGTCTTAAAATGTTTGCAGAAATACAACTTTACTGTTTTCGATCAAAATGTTTCAGCTATGTGACGTTTGATTTACAAAAATGTATTACAATTTTTTTTTTCAAATGGCATCATGGTGGCTCGTCGGCTTAGAAAAAAAGAGCAACTCATTACGATTAATTTGATACAGCACTCTATTAGGTTAGAACTTTCGTTAAATGAAGAATCTTATTGAGATTAAAATAAGATTTGAAATCATCGAGTAGCCTGCCCAAGTACCATTTCAAATAGAAGGAACGTAGCGGCCACGATTCTGGAAAACTTTGAAGTGTTTGGCTACAACCACTGCCACGTAATATACACGGTTCTATCACGCGGCGGCTACCAAAATGGGGAAAACTTTTTTGATGGCTGCTACATTCCGATCTACGTTCCTGGATCTCAGATAGCCACATTCCAATCACGTTGTGGTCACCTGGCAAAAACGTGGATATGTAGTGGCCGACACTAGACACGTTAAACAACTGACTCGGCAACATATTTTTGTGATAAATGTTCCTTACTCTCCCATTTTGCCTGATTCATTTCTGATTCTCGATCAACTTTAAAAATATATAGCATATAAACATACAAACGCGTAAGTAAGTATATTGAATTTGGTTACTTCTGATCGGGATAGAATTAAAACGATTGAAAGTTTTTTGTGAAATATGGGTGTTGTAGCTCGATTGGAAGCACACGCCATCTGAAAGCACTTTATTCAAGGATCACATTATAATTTAGGAAATAACTCGCTTCTGGAATTATGTACTTGAATTCCTCAAACATTGTTTTATCAATCTTGGTTAGTTGAAACAAATACTTACGTAACAAATGACCACGTTTACCTGTGTTTTGGGATGAATTTTATTTAGTCGGGTCAAGCCAATGAGAGTGACCAAATAAATTTGGTTGAATTATCAAATCCTTTTCTTCCGTGCATTGGTCTTCATAAGATCAACAATGATCAACAATGAATTGTATTTTGATCAAAGATTGGCTAATAGAATGCAAAACCTTCATGGAAAATATTTTAAAAAATATATAAAACTGCAAAAGTTGCCTCTTCCACCCATTCATCAACATAGATAGATAGATCTTTATTGTTTTTCAAAACTTTACAGTTTTATAAAAAGTATTCAGTTTTTCTTAAATATTTTAAGGATGAAAACAGTATACAGTGCTCGTCTAAAATCCGTTCCCCCCTACAAATTTATATATCACAACGAAATTCGAAGGGTTCCAATAGGAGAGAAAAACCTACTTTTTCATGGAAAAATCACAGCAAAAAGTTTCAAAATGGCGGCTGAGCGCCATCTTCAATATTTTTTTTAAATATAACACCTCGTATATTATTCCATTTTTGAAATCTGCTCATAATTCTCAACAGTTTTCTCTGATACACTTTACTCCTAAATTCAATTGTTCTCGAAATATTAACGTTTGAAAAGTGACATTCCGGTTTAAAATGAAGTATGGATCTTGGTCACTTCCGGTAAAACATTTTGCTAACTAAACGCTGTTATTAATTTAAAGTAAAATCTCTGGATGAATTCGACTAATAAGAGGCGTAAAGAGAGTTTATCAAGGATGAACAGTACCGCTTACCGGAAAATCTCGAAGCCTACGAATGTGTTCTGTGAATTCACAATCAAAGCAATCCAGTATCTAAACTTTATTTTCTGGGTGTCACGCTCGATTCTAAACTAGACTGGAAAAGTCATATAAGTGCCACTCTCTGAAAATCTATCGAGTTAATGCTATGCTTTGGAAGTCAGCTCACAAAACATATCCTCAGATGCCGCCTTGCTAGCATATTATGCTTATGTGCCATTGAGTCGTATTAGATATGGTATAATTTTCTGGGGAACATCTGCTGATGTTAAGAACATATCAATACTACAGAAGCGCTGCTCAAGAAATATTTTAAATGTTCCACAAAGAGTCAGTTGTGAGTCTTTATTCGTGGATAAGAAGATTCTTCTCATATTGAACTATTAGGCCCAACTTCACATAAATATGGAAAAATATTCTCAGTAATCAACATAAATAACAAATTACCTGAATCATTAGGAACACAGCCGATTAGGAAACTGAAAATTAAATTGGAAAATCTACTTTTCAAAATCATTAGAATGGTAACATTCAATTTCATTTTATCTTGTGAATTCTAAGACTTACTGTTTTATCTTCTGATTTCATGTATGAGCAAATTTTTACATATGTGGGTGTGTGAGCGGTTTAAAGTGAAAGAGTGTATATATATATATATTATTTTTTTATTTTTTTTTGGAATTGATACTGTAATAATAATGTTTTTCATATGATCGCATTTTATAATCTTCATTGTATTGACATGTTCTACACCTGAAAAGGTATTCCTGGAGGAACTAACAAAGGATATACTATCCATCGAGAATCGATATATCTAGTCAATATTCTTTGATGAGGTGACTTTGAAGCTTGACATTATGTGACAAGAATGAAAGGTGATTGAAATCAGAAATAACCCTGGAATAATGTTTCATGTCAACTGGAATATAGATCTTATGATCCGTTTGATGAGAACCAACATTTATCAGATTTATATCAAAGTATGCCATTATAATCGAACTCAGGTACAAAGGTCCAATGAAAAGTGTCCTAGTCCCAAAGTTTTCGATCAAGAAAACCAAAAAAAGAAGAGGAAGAAGAAGAAGAAGTGAACTTGGTTGACAAAAAAAAAAGAAATTTCCAGAAAGATGGTCTACTGAGGGATGTTAAGTAAGAGTGGAAATTTAATGAGTACTTGTCCCAAACTCAAAAGTCCCAATGTTTGGAGCTAACACAACTTTGAAGGTGATAATCTGAAAGAAGAGAAAAAAAACCTGAAATCATTTTGAGGCAAGTTCTCATTAGACTTCAACTCCTACATAGTTGTGGCTGAATGTAACTTTGATGAGTTGGCCATTTTTAATCAATAATTCTGGATATTTTTTCCTTTCCTTTTGTCCACAGAGTGCTCTTTTCTTCTTCTCACTCTTCGTTCTTGATCGAAAACTTTCGGACTAGGACAGTTCTCATTACACCTTGCCTTCGTATCTGAGTGCTATCACAGTGGCTCAAAATTGGAGAATTACACAATAATCTTGATGAGTTTCCATCACATACTCTGACATAAATCTGACGAATGTAGACTGATCATTATCAGATTTATGTTCCAGTTGACATGGAAGCTCATTTCAGGGTCATTTCTGATTTCAAGATCTGTGATTCAATGTCACAAAATTCACTTGTCATTTCAAGCTTCGGAGTCACTTCATCAATGGATATTGAGTACTTAGTTCCAGGTAGTACCGATGATGACTTAACAGTTTATAACCCAATGAATAGAGACAAAGGTTACCTTACAAACGGTCTGGTAGTTCTGAATTTTCGATATGTTTTCTAGGTTGGTTATTAAGTGTTCAAAATGCAGAATGCAATTTTTTCCTCTCCGCGCCCGCCGCCATATTAAAAAACCCGAAAAAAATCACAACTGTCTTCAGATTTTCGCTTATATCTTCGTTTCGGTGCATTATAGCTACAAAAACTTATTCTTCAATGTTGTGGAAAATGAAATTTCCTATAATTCACGTCTTTCATTTCGTTTCTAGGATTCATAGTTACGGAGATATGCACTATTTAAAAAAATTAGAAAAATCGCATTTTTCGGAAATTTGTCAAACTTTTACCTTTAGAACGCTGTTTTTCAGTTATGGCCTATTTTAGGAAAACAAATATCAGAATGAAATTTGTAGGGAACAAATTATTCGTACTTTTTTTCTAACTGACTCTACGTAGTGGGATGTAAATATAAAACTTAAAAGAACGGCATATTGCTTTTTTTGGCTATTGAGACTCCACATTGTATCTTGGAAAATTCACTAATTATTTTCCAGTTTTGGCTTGAATTTTGAGTTTATACCAATCCTACTTGAGTTAATATTCACATGTTACAGCGCAATGCTCATGAGGCAGGTACTATTTCACTTGAGTACCTACTGGTAAGGGGGGATTCTCAATTTCAAATAACCCACCAACACAACAGATACATTTTTTGAAGATTCATTCATTTGAGAAAAGGAAGAACAAAAGGTAATAATAATCATACAAAAATCGGTAGTAATTGAACTAAGAACTCAAAAGTAAACAAATTTACATGCGCTTCGCTCGTTTCCTAGGGGGGGAGTTAATGAAGTTGGGGTCTTCATTTTCATCAAAAAGTGAAGTTACTAGATCAGCATCGTCTTCGACGTCGACGATGACTTCATTCCTGTTAATACATTCGTGGCCAACACAGAATTTGCAAAGGGCGAAACTTCAGGCCCGCCTCTCTTCAGCCACACGCCCCCATAAAGCCAGTTGTGCATCTGCATGAAATGGCCTTCAGCAGGTTTGGGGAAGCAGCGTGTCTACTCATCCAATCTTCCAGCTTTTATAGACCAGCCCCACTCGATTGGGTCTTTGACAATCCCCATTCACTCCATGACCTGGTGGTATGTCCTCAGGAAGTGAAAATGTGCTGCGTCAGTGGTCGGGCTAGTTTAGGCAGATTAAGTTCAGTGGTACTTGTATTCAACTTGCTATAGCGAAGAAAGCTCATAGACTGTTCTCTACTGCAACCATACAGGGTTACCAAGATTTTCTTTCCTGCTGCTGAAATTTCTTGGTTACTGGCAACAGGGTCCTCGAGCCTCTTCGGCTGCTCCAGCAATGATGGGTCTTCCCAAAAATGTTTGAAGTGGTGTCGCAGCCCGATACTGCGTGCATGAGCCAAATACAGCCTGTGGTGTTGTACTTGAAAGAGGAGGCGGAGTAGATTGCGTCTGGATGTTTTCCTCTCGCTGGTTTCCTGAGATTGACATTGTGTACCGCAGGTGTTGTGCCAGTCAGCAGGACGAGTAGGTCAATGTCTTCCCTGACAATGATGACGGCGTCGTACGTAGGGGAGAGGCATCAAGCTGTGGCAACTATCAGCCCGTCAGCATCTTCGAAAGCTTGGTCTGTGGCAATGTTTGACGCTTGCATTTCACTGTAGAGCAGCTTCGCGAATCGATCCCTGTTTCCCCCATTGGCCAGGAGGGGTGGTGTTGACAGATGTTCTGTCGAACACCACGTCTGATGATGAGTTTGCCTTGTAACTTCTTGCTCGTTCAGTAGTATTGGTCTCTTGCTGAGAAGGATCTGTACTGTTACCATCAAAAATCACCCCATCACATCGGCGCCATAGTGACGTTGAACGTACTTGACGTAATCCTGCCCCTCTCCAAAGGTCAAGCTTCTGTTCCATACAACCTTGTAAAGAAGATACCCACTATCAGTAACGACCATGGAACGTTGTTTCAACTTTTTTGTTCACTCCCCACTCCGTAGAGTTGGTTGGAAAAAAATTACATGCATTTTGTAGATAATTGAATTCCCTACAAAATTTATCCCAATAATTGTTTTTCTAGAATAGGCAATAACTGAATTACAGCGTTCTATAGTTACAAGTTTGACAAATTTGCAAAAAATTCATTTTTTTATTTTTTTTAAAAGTGCATATCTCCGTAACTATCAGTCTTAAAAACAAAATTCTGAACGTAAATTATAGAAAATAAAATACACCGAAACGAAGATATAAGCAAAAATCTGAAGAAAGTTTCGATTTTTTTCGTTATTTTCAATATAGCGGCGAGCGCGGAAGGGAAAGAATTGTGCATTTTGCATTTCAAACTCTCAATAACCATCCTAGACATTATATAAAGAATTCAGAACTACCGGACCGTTTTTCAGGTAACCCTCCTCTATTTAATGGATAATCAAAGCGCTTCGCTAAAAATTTTTAAATACATTTTTCTGTACGAATACCAATTTTTTTCTTCGAATAAGCTACAGCTTTCCCAACAAGTTGATTCTCTTATGCTTCAGCACAGTCCAATACCGTGCCTTATTTCATATCTTTTTGAAAAAATCCAAAACCCATTATGAAAATGTCAAATAGAATTGCACTGTCCGTCTAGTGGAAATGGTCAAGAACGGAGACAAATCTATGGTATATTTCAGTACTATAGGAAATGGAGTTTTAGTTTTGTTTCCGGAACACAAAACTTGTTTATATTTTCATGAATGAAACCCATTCACAAGCGTATTTTCCCTGAAGAGTCAAGAAGAAAACAACTATTTTGTGAAACCTGCGACCGAAATTGAACCTCGTTTCTTGGTGGATTCTGCCTCGACTAATATACATTTATTGAAATTTTATAACGAAAACACTGAACAACTCCAAATGTTCCAACATATAGTACACAACATTCGAACATCTTATGTACGGAACAGCTGAAACACGTTGCTGAACTCTCACAAAGAGTGCCTCATTAGTAAACCTCCTCGGGCTAGTCGTTTCTCTGCATTTCATGTATATTGTTGGATTTTCTAACATCACGAAGAATATTGTTACTGGAGTGTATGAAATTAGTTATAATTACGGGGGAGTTCCATCCCTTGCCAACAATGAATGTTTTTCAACAGAATTGAGTTCGAGACTTGAATGGAAAAAATATGGGAATCTCAACTTTCTTAGTCTTTCCATAAGGTGAGAAGAAGTGAGAACTGATTTGATCTTTTTAATCTCTGTATGCAAGCTTAGATCAGTTACAGGGTTATTCACTATAAATTACACAACTCATAGCATCGTTATTATTGCCTAAAAAAAAAATGTAAAAGTTGTGTGGTTGGATTGAATTTTGATAAAATGCCATCAACAATACAGTAGCGTCCAGATTTCAGGGGATAAAAAAAATAATGGGATACCCTGTATATTATTGAATATTTGAAATTATCTATTTTTCCTGATTTCCAAAAACAATATACCATATGTTACTCCTATCCTATACCGTTTCTGAACGTTGAATAGTTGTTACTGTAAATACCAATCCTATAAAATTTAACATTTTCAAAGTAAGTTATGAAAATAACAACTGTATTATGTTTGTTTAGTGACATTCCTTCAATGGATTAATCAAAATATTTACAGTGAGGAAGGAAACGTTCAAATATATACAAATCGACAAAAATAAACGCAAAGGTAAGCAAAAAGTGCATATAGGGTGTTGTATCCAAATCGTCCAACACTGTCAGAGAATACATTCAAAAATATAAGCAAAAGTTGAATCATACCTACAGTTTCAGTAGAAAAAAAGCGTGTAGTTCAAGAAAACCAAGAAGAACAGCTAGATTTGCCGCTTCATTTCGAAGGTAAGCCTATCCATATTAATTCGCGAATAGACTTTTTTTTTTAATTGTATTATTTTTTTGAATATTCTGGATGTAGTTTGAAAAATGTAGTCGATCAATTAAGTGAAAGTTTTTCCATAATTCAACATACTCTGGAAAAGAACAATTACAAACCAAATAAAATTTTACACGTACAAGTTTTACAGAAAAAGGCTGCATAACAGATGATTCAAAATTTGAATGAAGATCCCGATTATTTAACTGAAATATTATGGATTGATGAGTCATACTCTCCTACAATAGGAGTTTTCAATAGGGATAATCGAAGGTCGTGGTGAAGAAAGGACAACTGAAAAAGATTGGTGAAACAAATGAAGAAAACAGGAAAAAATCTGCTAGCGTTTGGTGCGAATATTCAGAAATAAATTGTTGGCCCTATATTTTAAGATAATATATTAACAGGAGTTATCTAACAAAAAAATACTCATTCCAGAAGAAAAAAATATTCTTCTATATAATTTTTCGGAAGCCGAGCTTACCTATACAGTGCTCGTCTAAAGTCCGTTTCCCTCCTACTAATTTTTGAACCACCTGGTATATCGCAACGGAATTTGAAAGGCCTACATGGGAGATAAAAACTAAATGTTTCATGAAGAAATCACAGCTGGAAGTTTTAAAATGGCGGCTGAGCACCATCTTCAATTTTTGTTTAAAGAACATTCCATTTTCAAAATCTGCTCACAATTCTCAACAGTTTTCTCCAATACACTTTACTCCTAACTTAAATTGTTTTCGAAATATTACCGTTTGGAAAGTGACATTTTGGCCATTCCAAACCCACCCAAAAACACTAATGTTGCTTGTTTTGAATCAAGTTTGCATTGGAAAAAATCGTTATCGCGGTAACATCTTGTTTACTGCCAAACTGAACTGCTAACTGTCAAATAGTCCGTTGAGCGCCTAAATCCTTTTATGAGAAGTGTGATCATGGCTCGTAGTTTAGACGATAAATTTAGAGCAGTTTTGATATTTGTAGAAGCTGGAAGAAATTATCATCTAGCAGTCCGTATGTTTAATGATAGATTTCCCGAGAATCCTATTTCGAGGTCGTATTTGCGCAAACTTTTGAATAAGCTCCAAGCAACTGGTACGCTGAAAGATGCTCCAGGATCAGGTAGACCGCCGCTTTCAGAAGAAAAAAAGGTACAAATTGTTGCTGAAATGGTAAACAATCCGACTCAGTCGACGTCTGCTGTTGCTGAATCCTGTGGAGTAAGTTCAAAAAGTGTCAAAAGTGTTCTGAAAAAAAAGTTTTATCCCTATGAAATGAAAATCCTCTCACGGAGGATGATCCAGACCGGAGGGTTGAATTTTGTGAGTGGTTAACAAGAACAATTGAAGGAGAACGGGGCTTCCTGAAACGTGTATGTTTCGCAAACGAATGCACGTTTTTTCTTAATAGAAAGTCAACAAACAGAATGTACGATAGTGGAGCGATACTAATCCGCATGTTTTTAGAGAGGAACATACCCAGATTCCTAAAAAAGGGAATGTTTGGTCGGGGATTTTGGGAATTCACATTAATGGATCGATTTCCATCAGAGCCAATCTTACAGGAGCACTCTACAGAAATCTTTTAGAAACCAAAATTGAACCTCGAATAAAACAAATTGTATTAAAATCAGAAAGAGTTTGAAAATCGTTAAATCATATTTCAGATCTCCGGATCTTACACCTCTAGATTTTTTTCTGGTGGTAAAAAAAAATCTACGCCACTGAATGCCAAACAATAGAAGAGTTGGAACGCAGAATAATAGATACATGTGAAGAAATAGATGAACATACTTTCATTAACGTGAGAGAAGCTATTTATAATAGGGCACTTTATTGTCAAGATTTAGGAGAGGGCCACATTGAACACCTGATGAAATAATTGTTGGAGTTAAATAAAAGTGTTATTCAACAATAAATTATAGTTTTTTAGTAACTAATTTGTTTTGATTGTGAATTTACAGAACCCATTCGTAGGCTTCGAGATTTTCCGGTAAGCGGTACTGTTTATTCCTAATAAACTCTCTTTACGCCTCTCATTAGTCGAATGCATTGAGAGATTCAACTACAAATTAATAACAACGTTTAGTTAGCAAAATGTTTTACCGGAAGTGACCAAAATCCATACTTCATTTTAAACCGCAATGTCACTTTTCAAACGTTGATATTTCGAAAACAATTGAATGTAGGAGTGAAGTATATTCGAAGAAACTGTTGAGAATTATGAGCAGATTCCGAAAATGGAATAATATACGGGGTGTTCTATTTAAAAAAATTATCGAAGATGGCGCTTAGCCGCCATTTTGAAACTATTAGCTGTGATTTTTTAATGAAAAACTAGGTTTTTTCTCCTATTCAAGCCCTTCAAATTTGCGATATACCAGGTGGTTCAAAAATTATTAGGGGGGGGACGGACTTAAGACGAACACTGTATGATTTGGATGCAAAATGGGGCAACCCCGCATAGTGTCCTACCCGTTCAAGAACATTTGAATAATGTATTCCCAATATTGATAGGAAATAATGGATGTATATTGAATGGCCATCTAACAGAACATATATAAGACCCACTTAGTTACCCCTATCCTATACTTATTTTTGAAGGTGGGTCATAGATATTTCTTTGACATACATGAATATTGTCATTTCAGCAAATTAATTCCGAAACGTAAGCGTTAAAAAAATTGTTTCAGTTCCCGGTCCTAATTTGTATGAATAATATCAGGTATAGAAATAATATAAGCTGTATATAAAATAAGTTTCATAGTGTAGAATAGGGAAAGTTGCTTTTCAAACTGTGTGGCAACTAAAATTTCGTGCCCATAAACGAAAACTGATGGTTGCTACGGGAGGAAGAAAACAAGGTCGAAAAAGAATAATTTTTGAGAAACCGTTAGAAAAATTTTCATCAAATAAATTAATCCAAATGAGCAGAAAACTGAACTGTGAATGCAATTCCAATCAATAATCCCAACCCAGAAACAGCCTACAACTATTTGAGCAAGAAACCACTCACCTGCTATCCAGATCAGATTCCACACATGACATAACCGACAATAAAAGGGAACCAGCGTCGGACAGGTTCACTTTCCAAAGCACTGGTCGCTGCCAGGAGTCTTCGTGAATGCACAAACGCAACGAACTACAGGTAAACGAAGTGATTTCATTGGTATTAGACATTTTTGGGGTCTTTGATAATATTTATCCACAGTGGTGAACTTTATTCCATACTTATAACCACTTTGTCAATGTCACCTGTAAATATTCATTTGCTCATTCATTCTATTGCGCATGTGCAAGTCATGTGATGATTTTTCAAGTACATAGATAGATATCGCGAGAGTAGGATTTGAAACCTTTGGGAATTCATTTCAATAAAAGGAAAACAAATTCAACTATTTTCTGTTTCGTTGATTCATTATTTGATCATATAACGAATTATATTTTCATGAAACAATCACTTGACTTCAAACAAAGCAATTAGATGGCGCAACTGAACTCTGTTGATCTGTAGGATGATAATGTCTCCATAGGCGTACCGACTGAGAAGGAATGAGGTAACAAAGGAAACGTAAAATGATGGTTGAAAAAGAGTAAGAACAACATAGCCGGATTTTCTATTGTTATGATAAGTATTTTTTCTAAAGAATCAGGTAAAATTTAATACCTCAAATTAATCAAGCATACTATCATAACAAATTGCAAAATGATTGTGATAACTGGTGGTTGATAAAATAACAATAATAATAATCAATCAATAAAAAACAAAATGAAATAAACAACCCACATCATCATATAGACTCCTTGCGAAGCATATCAGTTTCCTGGGAGCTAAGTTCATGATGCCTAAGGGCGTTGGTGAAATTCCTTGAGCCTTCTGCAGAACAGTGCTCGTTAGTCGCAAAGTAGGTGTTCTGCAGTTTTAGCGAAATTCTCGAAGTACCGGCACAGTTCATTGTCTGATCTATCCATTTTTTTTGAGGTGATACATCTGAGGATGATGACCAGTGATCAGCCCCATTATCAGTTTCAAGTCCTTCTTGTCCAACTCGAAAAGCTGTTCAGCTTTCTTTGGCGATGGGCTCAGAAGCCTTTTCGCTTGTCTTTGCCATTGAACCTTGTTCCAGTGGGTTTTAATTTGGTCAGCTTCCCAGCGCCAAAACTCTCCGTTGATATGGGCTTTGGAAAGACCACAAAAGAGTTTCGGACCAGAGAATTGAGTGTTTGCACCTCCCTTGGCAAGGCTGTCTGCTTCTTCATTGCCTTTGATTCCCTTGTGACCTGGCACACACATCATAATAACCTGATTGTTCCTAGCAGTTGTCTTAGGGAGATTTTGCAGTCTCAAGTTAGTCTAGACTCACAAATGTGTGACTTAAGAGGTTTTAGTGCTGCTTGGCTGTCTGATAGGATATGGATCTATGCCCCATCCCCCCTGAAGCCTCTTTCGAAACGTACTTGGGCGGAAATATCTATAGCATGGGTTTCTGCTTGAAAAATGATTGGGGCTTTGCCTAGGGATTTTGAGAGCCTAAAATAAGGAACTGTTTCTCCCACTCCAGCCCTTTCGTCCATTTTGGAACCATCAGTTCACCATACTGATGCATTCGTTTCTTATTGAGTCCCATTAGTTGTTTATAACTACTTCATAAAACACTTCAAAGTCGTGCCTAGCTGGCATAATATATGATGACTTGTACCTGGATTCTAGGGAAATATTTTCCAGAATCTTCATATGTCCAATCAGATTTCCGGCCTTCAAGTTTAATGCCTGGTGCAGTCTGAAGGCACTTTTTGCCGCTTCTTTCATCACACACAAGTGCAGTGGGGGAAGATTGAGCATTACCTCTAGTGCTGCAGTGAGTCACGTGAATATTGCCCCTGTGAGTCCCAGACAGGCTAACCGCTGCACTTTCTGCAGCTTGATATGTGCCGAGTGCTGTTGAGTTTTTGGCCCGCATATCAATGAGGTATAGGTGATAATGGGTTTGATAATCGTTTGATATACCCAGTATATCATTTTCGGCTTCAAACACCATGTCTTGGCAAAATCTCTGCGGCATATCTAGGTTGCCGTTGTAGCCTTGGAAATTATATTTTCAATATGACTGTTTCATGTTAGTCTTTGGTCGATTATTATGCCCAGGTATGTGACTTTATTGGAAAAAGTTAGCTGAGTCCCATTCAGGGTTGGGACTTTCAGTTCAAACTTACGCCTCTTTGTGAATGGAACCAGCACTGTTTCACTAGAATTTACACTTAGTCACTCCTTTGCGCACCAGCTTCTGATTATATTCAGGGCTGTCTGCATGCGATTGGATATCATCCCGTCATGTTTGCCCCTAATAGTGACGACCAGGCCATCGGCGTAACCTTGAGTCGTGATTCCAGATTCATGTTTCTTCACTATCAGATTATCTCCGCCAGTGGTCACAGAAAAGGCGATAGAACCACACCTTGGGGACAACCTTTGTCCGCTGTCATTCGGACCCTTTCCTCTTCGAGAGTATACACAATGATTCTGCTTTTCAGCATTGCATGTATGCATTTGCTCAGTGAGGTGTTTATATTCCTTTTCTCTAGCGATCTGATGATGGAGTCATGTGGAGTCTATGCTTTTAACTGGAAATTGTGGAGCATTAAACGTTGATTTGCCTGCTTGATAGGCGAATGTTTTTTGTGAAGCGGTCTGTCCAAAAGGATTTCACTTCTTATATAACAGTCTTCCATTTTCTTCGTTGTTTTCAGGAGATTGGGCGCTAAGACGATTCGTCTGCTGGACGTCTTCCATTAACACCACTGCGGCCTCCCTCCAGGCTTCCGGTATGTGACCGAAAATGAAACTGGCCTTGAACAGCCTTCTCAAGGAGGGCTTTATTCTTTCAAGGCCATTTTGTAATAAGGCGGGAAATATTCCGTCCCTTCCGGCCGATTTGAAAGATTTAAAGCTCTCAATTGGCCCACTTGATCTTTTGGGTGGTGAAAATTTTCCCCGCTGGGCTCCTGCTGGTTCTGTTGGGTTTGGTGACAACCCCTTCCAATTGAGAAAAGTGTGTCTGGATAGGAACACGTATGCTTCCCTTCTGGTCTGGAGACCGATGCCGTTGGTATGTTTTTCAGAAAGAACTTTATGGAGGCGTTGGGCTGGGGCTGATTCCGTAATCCCCTCACACATTTGCTTCCATGTTCTTCTCTTGGATTTTCTTAGAGCCTTATTGTACTCAGAAGAAGCAGCTTCATAGTCTTCCCAGTGTCTTAGACTTTCAGCTCTGTTGAAGAGTTTCCTAATTTTTTTCCCAAGTTTGGCTAGCTCTTTATTCCACCAAGGCACGTCTCTATTGACTGCGTTTTGATTTTCTGGGGGGCTGATTTCACATCTTTCATTATAGTATATATATATATATATATATATGTTTTGTTATGTATTGATGATTTGCATAAAATGAATTTTATAATTGAATTTTGTTATTATTATTAATATATTTTTGCACCGCGTTGGGCGCCATTTTGTTATGTAAAGATAATTACAAAAAAACAATAGTTGTTATGATATTAACTTTTTGTTATGAAACATTGATTGATAAATATCTTCGCTCTGTAAATATATTTTGCAATGATGTAATAATAATTGCTAGCTAACGTCACTGTTCTCTCGTCACGTTGCTGCCAATTGTTATCACTTTCCTTACCACAGCTAAGCACAGTTGGTACGCCTCTTGTCTCAGATAGCCGGTTCAGGCAATTTAGCCACTAGCCACCGCTTGATGTCATTTTCTATTCAGTATTTATAAATACGATTGCTGATAATTGTGGAAAACAAGCAACAAAGTATCAAAAACAATTATTTCCTTTATTGAGGAAAACTTAAATTTACCTGGCCTACGATCAATAACTTATTCTAATGTCAATCTACAAATTTTCATGGATAATCATGAGAAAAGTTCATGGGTAAAATATACACAACCTCACTTTTACCTTGAAAGTGAAATTTTTTCCAATAGTTCGAAATCAAATGAAATAAAGTTCTTCTGATGGAATATGAGTTATTAGTGAAGTTGTTCAGTTCATGATGTGCACTAGGAAAGTTTATACCTGTCTGGAACTGTCGCTGTTCAATACACACCAGGATTTGGATTCCTTTTCACTCCAATGCTCTCAGGAACTCCAATACCAAAAAGAAGGAACCATACAAATTCAGCAATCAGCTTTGAATACTTGTATATGGTGTACAAATAAGGTAATGTTGGTTTTCTGCTTATTATGTTGAAATTAATGAATTTTTCTTTCTCTCCCAACAAAACGTGGCATTCGTTTCAAAATTATTTTTAGTCTCCTTGTGGCTTTGTTTTTCCGTTTCCAGAGTACCATTTTTTCTCAATCCTTTCGAATTTGAATTTTTGAATTCGCGCACTATATTGTCACATTTTCACTGTTTGGGGTTATCTGTCAAAACTTATCAATACAACTATTTTTTCTTTCTTACAGACTATTACAATTTTCAGTAATAATTGTCTCTGACACTTCTTCGTTCTTATTTTCTCACAATTTCCAATCTTACATTTGACCATACTGTTTCCTGATTGGCTATTGTCATCAAGAAGTTTGCTGTTCTCCCATTGGCTACTTTAAGTTAGATACTATTTCATGTACTGTATGTTTCAAGCTTATAATTTTGTGGATCACATTTTATTCAGGATGATTTTGTAAGTTTAGACTTTTTTGTTGTCTTTTGAACAATTATGGTTTGTAATCATTATGACAGTGTATGAAATTGATTGTGTTATAGTATTTGGATATTTTTATCTATTCATATTATACAGAGGCTTAATAAAGGAAATAGAATTTCAAAAATTATGTAAAAACAATCTCTTGAAACTAATAGCTATTAAATAATTAATCTTTTTGTGTTTTTTTTTTAATATATATAACTGGTTTTTCATAACATAACAACATATATATATATATATATATATATATATATATATATATATATATATATATATATATATATATATATATATATATATATATATATATATATATATATATATATATATATATATATATATATAATTTAGAAATAACGACTGAAAATTGGTATGAACAGTGGGGAATAACGGGGATCTTCAGTCAGCACAAGTGTTGAACTATGAAAAACTCTTTAATACGATGGACCGAGCTTTCGTTTCAATTTTGAAACTTCTTCAGGGTCCTAAAATATGTAAATGACAGTATTGTGAAAAAAATACTTAAAATGAAGGAAGTACTTACAGTAATCTGAGTGGATGATAAATGAACATTAACTTTAAAGAGAAAACGTAAAATATGTAAAAATTTGTCGGAATGGTGTTATATCTTTGACGCTTCGAGTGACATTGAAGGATTTGAAATGACAACCTATGATTAATCGTCAGAAAAATATAAAAAATGTAGTGGGTGTAGTTAATGTTTATATTATATTCTTTGAGAATCCTCAGTTTTAATCCATTTGTAGAAGATAACTGTAGATTTTATTAAAGAGTTATTCCCCACTGTTTATATATATATATATATATATATATATATATATATATATATATATATATATATATATATATATATATATATATATATATATATATATATATATATATATATATACCTATATTTATATATATATATATATACACATATATATACATATAGCCCTCAGAGAAAAGTGTTAACCGTGGACACGTGTTTCGGGCTCTCGGTCCTCATCAGTACGGTGGAGAAGTGCAAGGATGAACAGCACAACGGAGTCAACAACCAGAAGCCAGCCGCTCATTTGTGGTTTCGGTCAGCAGACCCTGCATTCCAGGGCAACAACCATCGTCACCACGGAGGCAGTTATAGCTACCTGCGTGACATCCGAGTCCAGGAATATAAATAATAATATAATAATAATAATATTTATTTTCATTAAGGTTACAAGCATAGACATGAATGATGAAAAAATGAAAATAAATCGGAGATATCCCACGAAGAAAACTTGTTGTGGGCATTCCTAACCTATATATCAATATCTTGCCAATGAATCGAAGCAAATGAAGGAATACATGCTGAAAGTTATATATATATATATATATATATATATATATAAATTAAAAAAAAAAATTAGAAATGTAAAATAAAAAAAAAGTAGATGAAAGATGTTGAATGTTGAGGAAGTGAAAATATGAAAATATGAAATAGAAAATGAACAAATGCAGAAATGTAAAAAAGTAAAAATGTAAAAATATAAAAAATGTAATTGTTAAAATGTAGGAATTTAAAAATGTAAAAATGTGGGAATGTAAAAATGAAAAATTTTAAAAATGTGTAAATGTAAAAATATATAGATACAAAGTGCCACTACTATAAATGAATATAAAGTAATCCAATAATAAATGAAAATCGATAAAAATATAATAAAATACAAAAACAAAGTGAAATACAGAAAATACAATGAACTATGTGGAATAGAAATCATGAAAAATTTTGATTAGTACCAATATAATTGTCTTCGGCTATGATGAATTTTCCATAGACCAATCTTGCAACCAAACTTTAATTTTTTTGTAAAGAGAAGTATTATTCATATCTTTGATGGTCTGTGGAATCTGACAAAACAGTTTTGGGGCTGCGTAGTAGAATGACTTCTGACCAATCGTTTTTGTAGTCTTTTCTATAAAAAACTCCTTCTTTTGTTTGTGTCTTGTGTTATGTTCATGTTTTATGTATTTGAATTCTTTTTTATTTTTATATTGTGAGCAGGTAATCTTATAAAAATAAAGTTTTTTCAGTTCGAGAATAGGTATCTCTTTGAATAGTTTTTCTGTAGGATATGTACGTTCTTTTTTTGTAGATAATCTTCAAAAAGTGTTTCTGCATTACTTGCCATTGTTCTATATGACAGTTGTACACTCCTTCCCAGGCAGATATTCCATATTGAATATGAGATTCTACAAGTGAATGGTATGAAGTTTTAAGTTCATGTGGGGTATGTCGAAGCTAGATGGCGCAGAAGGTGAGATGGTTTCACAGCGCCACCGCTAGTGTTGAAGATAAGCGGCTGCGCTCTGAAGTACTTCACTTCATATTGCCGCCGTACAGTTTGTGTTTACCGGTTAAAAGCCTATTGAAAAATCTTTTTATATGTGATCCGGTGGGGACCAAAATATTTTTCCGAATTTATTCTTCACGCCAGTGAAAATTTAATAATTATTCAAATCACTCTATCGTCTCAGGTAAGTAAAAACATCCAAGTTTTGATGTATAACTTTAAAATTCCGCATATTTTAAAACGTGTTTAGTTTGTGATGTGCGCCATCTCTCCTCTCACAACAAGGATAGATGGTTCACATATTTTTGAGGTGAGATGGCTTATTGAAATTTCTTTTTTTTCCAGTATGCCTACAAAATATAAGCGCACTGGAAGTTGTTCCAGGGCTAGTTGGACCGAACAACAGTTAACTTCAGCCATTGAAGCGGTTAATAAAAATATAATGGGAGTGAATGATGCTGCTCGAAATTTTGGGGTACTGGCAACCACTCTACGAAGAAGAAAATTGAAGAAAAATGTAAAGAAAGGTCCTCCTGGACCCTCCTCCACATTAGGCGAAGCTGCTGAAGCAAAATTGGCCCAACATATCCTAAAACTCCAAGAAAACGGTTTTGCTCCTACTCGAACCGACGTGCGAATTATGGCTTTCAAATTGGCCGAAAAGCTGGACATTAAACATCGTTTTAATAAGGAATCGAGATAAGCTGGTTTTCCATGGCTCAAGTTATTTCTGCAGAGAAACCCAAGGCCGTCAGTCAGAAAAGCAGAAGGGGTCTCCGTTAATTGATCCTTGGGTATGAACAAAGAAGACTTTGAGGCTCATTTTCAGCTGCTAGGAAATATTCTGACCAAAAACGATCTCATCAATGAACCTGGACATATTTATAATATGGACGAGACTGGTTTACAGCTAAATAATAGGCCAGAGCATGTCATTGTTCAGAAAGGATCTAAAAACATCGCAAGTATCAGCTCCGGTGAAAAGGGAGAAACCATCACGGTTATAACCTGTTGTAACGCAGAAGGCGTTTTTATTCCCCCTACCTGCGTAATGAAAGGCAAAAATAAAAAACAAGAGTTTGAGGATGGTATGCCCCCGGGATCCTCGGTCTACATGTCGGAAAAGTCAGCCTACGTCAACAGTGACATATTTTTTCAGTGGCTTAAGGATCAGTTTGTTCCCAGAAAACCGACAGGAGCAGTTTTGTTATTGCTCGATGGTCATGCTTCACACTGTTGTAACGTTGAGATGCTAGAATACTGTGTCGACCACAACATCATATTGCTGTGCTTACCAAGTCATACGACACAATTTTCACAACCGTTAGATAGATGTTTTTTCACATCGTTTAAATTAAACTACTACTCAGCTTGCAATTTATACATTAAAAATAACCCAGGGCGAAAAATCACCAGATTACAATTTGGCAAGTTACTTGCTGAAGGATGGAATAAGTCTGCAACTGTAAACAATGGAACTTCGGCATTTAAGGCAACAGGAATTGTGCCATTTAACCCTTCAGCTATCCCAGATGACGCTTATTTGACTGAAAACAGTATCATACTTCAGGTCTCTGATGCAGTTGAAAATAAACAAAATACTGATGAGAGTTCTCAAAGTTTGAATAAAGCTTCAGCTGATGACAATCAACAACCTGGCTGCAGTTGGCAGACTGTAGGTGAAACTGTGCCAGAAAAACAAATTGAACCGCCTGCAGAAACTAATGCAAATACTCCTGTCAAATGTACCCCTGGCAAAATACTGAACATAATCTCACCAGTTCTGGTTGTTTCTGCTGCAATTGATACGGTTCGAGCCCGGAGCAAGCAGCTGGCAGAAATTCTTACCACAGAGGCAACAATCGGCAAAAAAAGGAGAAAGCGACTAAGAAAACACAGAAAAAAAAACAGTAAATCAGAACCAGTTATGAAGAAATCAAAAGTGACCAAAAAGAACACTAAGAAAGCTCCCAAACGTGACTCATCTTCAGACGAAGAACTAGAAGCACCTACATTGGATGACTCTTCAGATGATATGGACGACGCTGACGAGTCTTGCGCAGGTTGTGGCGAAACGCATTTCCAAACCACAAAATCTGACGACTGGGTTGATTGCTTGCGTTGCTCCAAATGGTTTCACGATTCTTGCTCCAAGTTTGTTATTTTTTGCCATGACTGTGGTGTTGTTGTATGCAAAACAAAGTGACAGTTTGGCCAAAATATCTTTTGTCTTCAGTTGCGCCATCTCATCTCACCACTGTGGGGGAGATGGTTTTTGTTAACTATTTTTATTTTTTTATAAAGCATAATTTTTTTTTTTTATGACTTTTAGTATTCAGCACATGTTCCTAAACTCAATAAAGATTCGTTATGAAAATTAACAGCAATTTCAATTCAACGTTTAAACATGCTAACATGAAATTTCAAAACCTCGGCCATCTATTCTCGAATTACCCAATTTTGAGAAATTTTTTGAGATGCTTGAATGTATACAGTATCGATCTTAGTTTTTCAGAAGTTTATTCATGTGGATATCCCATTTGAAGTGGTTATCAATTTCGATTCCAAGGTATGTAGCATACTTCACACATTGGATTGAATAAGTTGAATTTTCATCTTTCAATGTAATCTGATCAATATCGGGTTGGTTAGATTTATTGCAAGAGAGCGTTATACACTCTGTTTTTTCCAAGTTCAGTGTTAGATCCAAATATGAAAGAAAGGAATATCGAGGGGACTGTTAAAAACAAAATGGAAGGAATTTAATGGTGATCTGAAGATGTAGGATTTCAAAAGCTCGTATGTCCTAAGATTTTAAACAGACTCCACAGTTGACTTCCATCTGAAGCCATGCTCTCCACCTACAAATAAAGTACATGTCTGATTGAAAATGTTCAAACTAGGATCAGTTCACGACTGCCCGTAACAGAAGTAAAAACACTCATTCAGTAAATGAGACCTAATGAACAGACTTCCATCAAAATATACTTCATATGTCAATAAATTATGATAAAGTTAAGAGAATGGAAAAACTGCCGGAGAAGCAGAGCCAATTAGTTGACTCATTTAAATAATTTGCTAATTTAGGATAAAAATATGTTTCGCTACCGGTTTTAGATTATTATTCATTTCGAAGAAACTGGACAGGTGCATAATTAGAAATGGAGTTAGCTACCAGGTTTAATTTTCACATTATGGGAAAAGGTGCAAACGATCTTATCTGACTTGTCCAGGAACTAATTAACGACAATAAAAGTATTATTTGGTAATTCGAGAAATTTCCAATATTAGTCGAAACTTGCCGTACAGTACTTCTTCTCGAATTCAGCTCACTGTTACTCCTAACTTATTCATTGTGAAATAAGGAATTTACATTTCAATATTTCACGCAAAAATATCAAGGAAAATCGCTCGGGAAGATGAAGGGGAGATTGGGTACGATTGTAACAATCTTTAGAATTTATTTTTCTCACGAATATGGAAGCAGTTAGATTTTACACAACAGTGTTTTCAAATAGGTTACATTTTTATTTCTGAGAAATATGAGATATATTAACTTATATAGTCTTAACAATATAAGAGATCAGGGGAATGGCATTGTAACAATTGTATTATGGGATGGGAGGTGGGACAAATGAAGCATCTTCGAAATAGGCATTGTTTTATTCAAAACAAATGTAATTGGAATACATACAACCTGACACAAAACGTTAAAGTAGGTTTAGGATGAAATAAAACAAAATTGACTCTAAAAAATGAATTATAAATCTTCATACCGAAACAAAATGTGAATCAACTGATAGCAATTAGCATAACAAAGGCATTATTCCATAAAAGTTTCACAAAAGTAGGAATAATCTCACCCTAGAATCACACCGAAACTTGGATTTTTTCAAACATAACCAACAATACCTACCAAACTTTGATATAAAAAAATCAATTTGTTATGCAGAAAAATGTTCACGGTCATTATCGTCGCAGTTCTGTCACTGAAATAAATCTGGACGCTTTTGTTGCATCGGAAGATATCTCATCTAGACCTTTTCTGAAATGTTCTTTCAAATTTTTTGTGTTTCGTAGATCCTTTGTTTTATTATTTTTCTTGTGTGGATCGCTCTACTACTTCTCTTGTGAACATTGGCTCTTATCAGTTTTCGTTTTTTTTTTACCCGACTGCGCAACGCAAAGGAGGGTAATGTGTTTATCATGTTTGTATGTTTGTTCCTTTGTGGCGCTCTGGAGACCAAACGCGTGGGCCGATTTTGACGATTTTTACGTCAATCGAATTGTCTTAATCTTTCAAGTGTCACAAGACACTAATCAGAATTCAATATGGCGACAACCAGACGCTATATTGTGAATAAAATCATGACAGTAATAATCAAAATTCAATATGGCGACAACCAGTCGCAATATTGTGAAAATGTTAACTAAAAAGTGTAAAATAAAAAAAAATTATACAAAAATGAAAAAACTCGACTGCGTAAAAAGTTAACTTCAAAAAAGTTGGAAACAAGATGACCAGAAAATGTTGTCAGAAAATTATGTTTCAAGAGGTTAACTTTTAAACTATGAACCAACGTCTTGACAAAACAACTGTATTGTGTGAAACTTACAGAAAATCAAAACTGTTTTTTTATAGGAATTGAAAAAATGGGTAGGTTGAAAGGAATCAAATCATTGCTTTAAATATTATACACTACACTTAAAATCACTTATCGCTGTTATAATCACTCTTAATCTATTTGCAATGAAAATATCTAAAACAACTCATGCAATGTACAACTTTGCATATACAGGGTGATATGTAAGTACGTGGCCAAATTCGAAGGGGTGGTACTTTGAGTGATTCTAAGAGAGAAAGTTTATGTAACCAAAGGTCCGGTAATGCTTTGTTATCAAGATACAGGGTATCAACATTTTTAGAATAAATCGTTTTTTCCTAAATATCTTAATAACCCTTCAGGCGATTTCGTTGAAATTTGGCAGTGTTGTTAAGGGTAGCAAGGGGCTACTTTGGCCTCGACTAGATTGGAATCATCATGTCCAGTGGGGTCCCGAAAGGCACCTTAACCAATATTTTTGAGCAAAAAAATGTGCGCCACTGATTTTTTTTGCATTGAGCAATTAAAACTACAACTTTTTAATTCCAGCGTTTTTTTCATATTTTGCTTCGTTTTTGAGAAAAAACATAAAAATCATTTTATTGCATGTCCCTGGGACAACTTAATAAAAAATTGGAAATACCAAACCCCCAAAAACTAGGGGTGTACTTGTTATTTTTATCCATATCAATAGTCTATTCTAGTCTGAGAAATTGTTTTCAAAAGTATTGCAAGCAATAAAAAAAGTTATTAATTATTAAAAATGTTTTTATTGTTGTCCATGGATATGCAATAACAAGATTTTTATATATGATTAAATAATTAAAATTACACAAAAGTCATGTTTTGAATTTTCAGATTAACTGTTTTTGATGAAACAAAGAACGGTTATTATTACTGCAGGTTTTTAAAGTCATGTTAGAGTGCCATGGAAGGAAAACAATTGTTCAAATAATTTGACTTTGGCATAACTTGAAACAGTGCATAAGTAATCAATTGATCGTAATTATTTGAAGTGTTTTCAAGAGTTTCAGGCTATGCAAATCGTTACTGATATTAGAAAATGGTTCGGTTTACAGAAATGGCCGATATGAATTTTGCCTATGGAATGGCCCGAGGCAATTCCAAAGCGGCTAGACGCATTTATCAAGAAATATATCCTCATCGCATTGTACCAAATGGACGAACATTTATAAGAATACCCGAATGGCTGTGCGAATCAGGCACCTTCCAAAGGTCGGCTGCTCTTATTGGGAGACCTGTGACGGTAAGAACAGTGGAGCTGGAGGAAGCAGTTTTACATGAAGTTGAGCGTAGCCCCGTACACGCAAAATTGCACAACAATTAAACATTTCTCACTTTACTGTATGGAAGATTCTAAGGGACTATCAACTATATCCTCACCACATACAGCATTTGCAAGCGTTATTACCTTCGGATTTTTCCAAGCGAGTTGTTTATTCTACATGGCTTTTGCAATAACAGGTTGCATCTCCGACATTTCTATCCCGTATATCGTTTACCGATGAAGCGTGTTTTTCCCGAAATTCATTCATGAACTTTCATAACAATCATATCTGGGGTGAAAAAAATCCCCATGCGGTTATAGAACATCATTATCAACAACAGTTTTCCGTGAATGTTTGAGTTGGTATTGTGGGTGATTATCTCATTGGACCTCATTCTTACCCCCGAGATTAAATGGTCAAGAGTATCGTCATTTTTTGGAATATGTGTTACCTGTACTATTAGACAATGTCCCACTGGCAGTAAGAGGAGCAATGTGGTTCTTCCACGATGGGGCCCAACCCCACTTTAGCATGGTAGCACGTCAATTTCCGGATGCAACTCATGGAGAAAAGTGGATCGGTTGCACAGGTCCACAGTCATGGCCAACCAGGTCACCGGATTTAAATCCCTTGGATCTCTTCCTTAGGGGACATTAGAAGTTCCTCGTTTATAGAACTCCAGTCATCACTGAAGAAGGATTGATCCAACGCATACGGGATTCATGTGACATACGCCGGAAATATTTTAACGTGTTCGGCAATCGATGTTAATACGAGGTAATTCTTGCATTGAAGTTGAAGGAGGACCTTCTGAGCAAGTATTGAAAGTTTTGTGTTACTTATTGTTGAATATTTTCTTACTGAAAAAAATTGCGTACCTTTTGTTTAAGTGTGGTTTTAATAAGGAGTTCTTCTTGTTTCATGGTTTTTTGTTTTCCGGCGTTACCACATAACAATAAACTGATTTTTATTTTGTTTCTCATAAACGAAGCAAGTTACGAAAAAATACTAGGAATAAATAAGTTGTAGTTTTAGTAGGTTAATGCGAAAACAGTCAGTGGGACGCCACTGGACATGATATTTTCAATATAGCTGGGGCTAAATTAGCCCCTAGCTACCCTAAATAACACTTCCAAATGTGAACAGAATCGTCTGATGGATTATATAGATATTAAGGAAAAAACTATTTCTTTTAAAAATGTTGACACCCTGTATCTTGTATCTTGTATCTTGAAAACGAAGCATTACCTATGTTCATATAAACTTTCCGTCTTTGAATTACTCAAAGAATCACCCCTTCAAGTTTGGCTACGTACTCACATAACACCCTGTATCATACCATTATTCTCCCTTATTCGGAAAAATTTGCGGCAGCACATCGCTTTCTTGTGCTTTCTGGGAATGGAACGTAATGATCGAGCCTATCCTGTCTCATGTGAGCAGTCACACGTAGCCTTCCACCCACAGGAGAAGATGGTCTACCACCCTGGTTTGGAGGATTCTTGAATATTGTCAGATTTGACTAAAATTGCAATCAATAAATGGAATGATTCAGGATCTAGGCCCTATATTGAATCTATTACTTCACCTTCATTGCTACATCTTGTACACTTCGAAGTGTGATTCCCCTGGAATAACAGAAATCTAAATTAGTTCCAGTTTAGTGCTTAGAGGTTCCATATCGGACCACTAACATTCACACTCCGATATGAACAATAGTTTGATTTTGATAGTAATTTCGAAACGTAATATCAAGTGAGTATACTTTCTAGCAGGCAGTCGAGAGGGGTTGAATCTGAAGATCTGGCTGGCCACTCTATAGAGCCTCTTCTTCCAATCCAAGTTCCAGGGAATGTTTCCAAAAACGCCCTAACAGGCTGTGCATAATGTGGAGGTGCCCCGTCTTGTTTGAATATCAAGTGGTCTTCATGGTAACGATCGTCATTCTCAATGATGTCTACTAATTGTGGATAAACAAATTCATTCAATAATTCCAAATAAGTTTCTCCTGTCAGGTTACCGTCGAAAAATACTGCTCCAATCAAACGGTCTCCAAAAATACGGCTCAGACATTGAGTTTTTGAGTAGTTTGAGTATGGACTTCGTGGAAAACATGTGGATTGGCGTCTGACCAATAACGACAATTATGACGATTCACAGTCGAAATCAAAAAGAATGTAAACCCATCAGAAAAGGAAATTCTCATTCTATTCGCGTAGTCATAATTTCACAAAATTCCTGTCGCCTATCAAAATAATCTTCATTCAATTGGTGTACCAAATGTATTTTGTGGGGGTGGAATTTATGATGTTTCAGAATTCGTCGGATACTGGTTCTACTGATATTGGTAACACTAGCCAATTTCCTTGTGCTCAATGTTGGGTCTGCATGATCTTGTCCTAAAAGTGCAACTTCAAGAGCTTCATTCTTCAACGGAAATTCACGTTCTGGGTCTCGTTTCTTGTTGGCTACTGATCCAGTTTGACGGAATTTCACAGACAATGATACTAGTAAAAGAAGCTGAGGAGCTTCATCGACCTCCATAGAATCTACTTGTGGAATAGTAAATAATAGTGACTGTAAATGCATGCAACATCTGGTGATAGAAATGAAATATCACACTATCATCTATATATCTCCATTTGAGAGTTCTGAAACATTTTTAGACCATTTGTGAATTTACCTTAAACAAACACGGAATAAATCAGTGAATTACGAATTTATCATCGGTGACATGAGCTTTTGTTTCGTTAGATGATAATCATAATAAGGGCAGAACATTGGAGACTCATCTACTCCTCACGAACTCCGAATATTCGGGACAATATAAGAAAAATAGATTCTCTAATTACTTGAATAATCATAGACTGCCAGCTGATATAAGATTGGGCTTCATAGAGAACAAATCAACTATAGTTGAGTAGACTGAGAGTATTTGAAGTACTTTAGGTTGAGAGTTGAACCGCCTATCTGTTTTTGTAGAACTTGCAAATGCGTCCTATATCTAATCACTAACAAGCAACTTTTGCTTCTGTGATATTCTGTTTATTTAAAAATGAGGTTTATTGTATTTCTGAATTCTGAATAAACATTATCATTAGTGTTATTATTATTATTATTATTTTTCGCTGAACTATCCAGTCAGGCCCTCCCTTCCGAAACTCCGACCCGTTCGGAAGGGCGTGCTGGTTACATAAACCAATGACCACTCCCACATCCGGGAGGTGAGAGATCACTGGGTTCTGAGCAGACGTAACGATCAGACAATGACTGTCTTCTGCAAGCGGCCGGCTAGAGATTCTGCTGATTTGCGACATGCCGGTATAATCTTAAGATTCTAGAGTAGCGTTGGCATAATTCCAGGAAGGGCCCCTATAATCAGAACCACTTTCTTTACAGAATGGTCTGGATAGAGTCTGCGGAGTCTGCGAAGATAAATCTCGATACTGCGCCCGTTTCTCCTCCTCTTTTGCGCACGATATTCGCTCAGGCCGGAGCCGAAAACTCTATGACGTATATTGTTTGCTGCTGTCGGTCGAAGAGGACTACATCAGGTTTGTTGGCTTGTATTTGCCTGAGGGTGGGGAATGAGTAGTTCCGAAAAATTTGGCACTTCTCATTCACCACAACGGACTCAATATCCCCGGAGCGTATGGCAGCGTGTGGTGTCTCATCAATACCGTACGACTGTCGTGAATGTACGCTCGTAACGTCGCGTTATGACGATGGATATAGGCTGAGACCGCATATGCTGAACATTCTGAGAGCAAGTGCATAATGGTCTCAGGCGCTCCACGGCAGACCCTGCATTTCGTGTCAGGGACTTCTATACCCATCACGCGGCTTCGATAAACTAGAGTGTTGGAAACACCGTCTTGGCAAGCCATGACGAATCCCTCAGTCTCTGATTTGAGTCCACCTGACCTTAGAAAAGCAAAGGTCAGCCTTTCTGATGAGTCACGGAAATATAATTCATATGATTAATTATCTCGCAATGAATTCAGCCAATCAAATGCATTCATCTGGCCAATCAAATCCTAATATAAGCGATTATTCCATTCACACATGGCTCCACCTATAAAAAGTCATGAATTTAGTCACATGAGATGCAATATGATCGACTATTCAGGATAAAGGAATATGAGCGGATATTTTTTTTCCATTGTATAAGAGTGCTATGGTAAATGTCAAAAATTGACGTAGCATTCAATCAAAATTGAAAATTTCTCGTTTTGTTTTATGTTCCACTACGAAATAAGTGAACAAATCCATTAAAGGAGATAAAAGTGAAAAATCTGTCTGGAGACATGGTGTTCTTGTTGTTTATGAGTAATTCGTGGATGTAAAAAGTAAGTTGAAAAGAGCACTGTCAACTGACTTCACAACATGGTGGCCATCAGCTGATCGGGAGCAACAAAGCATTTTTTTGTGTTTGTTGAAGATTTGTTGTGATTTTTATCAACGTTGTAGACATTAAGTGAACATATTATCTATTATTATAGAGTAGGATTAGTTTTTCTATTGAAAAATTAAAAATATTGCTAATTATGCCTCTGGAAGGAAATCGAATAAATCTCACATGCTCGTCCTGATTGAATCGGTTACTACAACCCATAACAGCACAAAATTTCATGATGAACATCATCAAATCTAAAAAACAAACTATTTTGGTCTGTTATTATGATGATAACGTATTTTAAAACTGGAAAATCCATGTTCATAACACCTTTATAGACTTTTGCACTTATTTCACAGTAATCAGTAGGAACTAATAGACCGGGAGATGGTAACACAAAATATCAGGTCATTTGTACCAGTGTGGTGGTTCTTCAGGGGTCTAATTACGGAATGACAAAAAAGAAAATCATGGTCATAGCGCTGGTACCGGCGGCCCAATCGCGTGGGCGTTAACCGAACGTGTCGGATGAATAACGATTTGTTCCACAAAAATGTTTGTATTTTTCGATGGTCGATGAAAAAAGAAGTAGGCGGTATCGTTATGCCATACTTCTCCGGTGTGACTCACAGCCCGCCATACCGACGCGAATACATTGATATAAAAAAAAAACAATTCAACTATTTGTACCTGGCTAATTTTTGCGCAGCTAATCATCGTCGAGTAGCCATTCACGGAAATCACCCTGCCATACTTTTTCGACGGTTCCCAATGGCCGCCTTACCACCGCAAAAGAGTATTTTTTTTTCTAAACGATTTGTACCAGTCTAAAACTTTTTTTAACAGTTCTCTGTATGATCATAAATAGAAGTCTGATCATGCCATACCTGTGGGAGGTGGCGAATATGTACAATATTTTTTCAAAATTCTAAGATTTTATTCGTAATTCGAACGATTTGTACCAGTATGGCACTAATTTTTTCTGTAAGTTTGAGGTTCAACGAATATAAATACAAAATTTCAAACACCTAGGTGGCGGCAATCTTGCCTTATAACCAGATGTTATGTCGTATAATATTGTACGGCTAGCGGCGCTCGAAAGATTTCTAGAATTGTAGAGGTCTTGGCTCATCGTGTTCGTAAGACGTAATAAATGGTTTCAAGATTGTATTGATTGTCAACATATCAGAGCGAGTGTGGCAGCTCCAGCCCCCTGGTCACGGTATAGGCTTATTTTTCAACACCAAAAAAAATATTTCAGGAAGTTATTTTTTCGAGTCTACCACTTTGGATAAGTAGGTACAGTGTAATTTTCCCAAAGCATTTTTTTTTCAAGTTTGGAAAATTTGAAATGCCATACTGTTACACTTCATTCCAATTTATGTTTTTTGCATATCTTGCTCCAGTGTAACAGACTTCCGCCCCATAGTTACAGTATAGGATAATTTTTTCAGGTTGAATTTTATCCAAACGAACCGAATACGATGATGTCATACTGTAACAAATGATTTTTTATCTTGTACCTTGAAAACGTGTCGAAAAACCAAGTTTTTCAAGTATGACGCCACTTTTTCCCTCTACTAAAAGTATGGCAAATATAATAATGGTCACATTGTATCATATAATTTCCAAAAATCCAAATGCCATACTGGTACAAATCATCAAATTTTTTTTCAACATCTTTGCTTAAGTCCGACAGTCGTCCGCTCCATGGTTACAATCTGGAATTATTTTTTTCCAGGTAGAATTACATCCAAACGAACAGAATACAATGATTCCATAATGTAAAAAATGATTTTGTCGTATTTTCAAAACGTGTCGAATAAATAAGTTTTTCAAGTATGGCAGCACCTTTTCCCCCTACTAGACGTATGGTAAATATAATAACGGTCACATTTTATCAAATACTTTCCAAAAACCCAAATGCAATAATGGTACAAATCATTTTGCGAAAAAAAATATTACCTATTTGCGGCGGTATGGCGGCCATCTGGAACCGTCAGAAACGTATGGCATGGTGTATTTCGTGAATGGCTACTCGACGATGATTAGCTGTGCAAAAATTGGCCTGGAACAAATGGTTGAATTGTTTTTTTTTAATTAATGTATTCGCGTCGGTATGGCGGGCTGTAAGTCACACCGGAGAAGTATGGCATTACGCTACCGCCTACTTCTTTTTTTATCGACTATCGGAAAATACAAGCATTTTTGTGAAACAAATCGTTCGACACTCGTTATTTATCCGACACGTTCGATTAACGCCCACGCGATTGGGCCGCCGGTACCAGCGCTATGACCATCATTTTCTTTTTTGTCATTCCGTAATTAGTCTGCGAAGATAAATCTCGATACTGCGCCCGTTTCTCCTCCTCTTTTGCGCACGATATTCGCTCAGGCCGGAGCCGAAAACTCTATGACGTATATTGTTTGCTGCTGTCGGTCGAAGAGGACTACATCAGGTTTGTTGGCTTGTATTTGCCTGAGGGTGGGGAATGAGTAGTTCCGAAAAATTTGGCACTTCTCATTCACCACAACGGACTCAATATCCCCGGAGCGTATGGCAGCGTATGGTGTCTCATCAATACCGTACGACTGTCGTGAATGTACGCTCGTAACGTCGCGTTATGACGATGGATATAGGCTGAGACCGCATATGCTGAACATTCTGAGAGCAAGTGCATAATGGTCTCAGGCGCTCCACGGCAGACCCTGCATTTCGTGTCAGGGACTTCTATACCCATCACGCGGCTTCGATAAACTAGAGTGTTGGAAACACCGTCTTGGCAAGCCATGACGAATCCCTCAGTCTCTGATTTGAGTCCACCTGACCTTAGAAAAGCAAAGGTCAGCCTTTCTGATGAGTCACGGAAATATAATTCATATGATTAATTATCTCGCAATGAATTCAGCCAATCAAATGCATTCATCTGGCCAATCAAATCCTAATATAAGCGATTATTCCATTCACACATGGCTCCACCTATAAAAAGTCATGAATTTAGTCACATGAGATGCAATATGATCGACTATTCAGGATAAAGGAATATGAGCGGATATTTTTTTTCCATTGTATAAGAGTGCTATGGTAAATGTCAAAAATTGACGTAGCATTCAATCAAAATTGAAAATTTCTCGTTTTGTTTTATGTTCCACTACGAAATAAGTGAACAAATCCATTAAAGGAGATAAAAGTGAAAAATCTGTCTGGAGACATGGTGTTCTTGTTGTTTATGAGTAATTCGTGGATGTAAAAAGTAAGTTGAAAAGAGCACTGTCAACTGACTTCACAACATGGTGGCCATCAGCTGATCGGGAGCAACAAAGCATTTTTTTGTGTTTGTTGAAGATTTGTTGTGATTTTTATCAACGTTGTAGACATCAAGTGAACATATTATCTATTATTATAGAGTAGGATTAGTTTTTCTATTGAAAAATTAAAAATATTGCTAATTATGCCTCTGGAAGGAAATCGAATAAATCTCACATGCTCGTCCTGATTGAATCGGTTACTACAACCCATAACAGCACAAAATTTCATGATGAACATCATCAAATCTAAAAAACAAACTATTTTGGTCTGTTATTATGATGATAACGTATTTTAAAACTGGAAAATCCATGTTCATAACACCTTTATAGACTTTTGCACTTATTTCACAGTAATCAGTAGGAACTAATAGACCGGGAGATGGTGACACAAAATATCAGGTCATTTGTACCTGTGTGGTGGTTCTTCAGGGGTCTAATTACGGAATGACAAAAAAGAAAATCATGGTCATAGCGCTGGTACCGGCGGCCCAATCGCGTGGGCGTTAACCGAACGTGTCGGATGAATAACGATTTGTTCCACAAAAATGTTTGTATTTTTCGATGGTCGATGAAAAAAGAAGTAGGCGGTATCGTTATGCCATACTTCTCCGGTGTGACTCACAGCCCGCCATACCGACGCGAATACATTGATATAAAAAAAAAACAATTCAACTATTTGTACCTGGCTAATTTTTGCGCAGCTAATCATCGTCGAGTAGCCATTCACGGAAATCACCCTGCCATACTTTTTCGACGGTTCCCAATGGCCGCCTTACCACCGCAAAAGAGTATTTTTTTTTCTAAACGATTTGTACCAGTCTAAAACTTTTTTTAACAGTTCTCTGTATGATCATAAATAGAAGTCTGATCATGCCATACCTGTGGGAGGTGGCGAATATGTACAATATTTTTTCAAAATTCTAAGATTTTATTCGTAATTCGAACGATTTGTACCAGTATGGCACTAATTTTTTCTGTAAGTTTGAGGTTCAACGAATATAAATACAAAATTTCAAACACCTAGGTGGCGGCAATCTTGCCTTATAACCAGATGTTATGTCGTATAATATTGTACGGCTAGCGGCGCTCGAAAGATTTCTAGAATTGTAGAGGTCTTGGCTCATCGTGTTCGTAAGACATAATAAATGGTTTCAAGATTGTATTGATTGTCAACATATCAGAGCGAGTGTGGCAGCTCCAGCCCCCTGGTCACGGTATAGGCTTATTTTTCAACACCAAAAAAATTATTTCAGGAAGTTATTTTTTCGAGTCTACCACTTTGGATAAGTAGGTACAGTGTAATTTTCCCAAAGCATTTTTTTTTCAAGTTTGGAAAATTTGAAATGCCATACTGTTACACTTCATTCCAATTTATTTTTTTTGCATATCTTGCTCCAGTGTAACAGACTTCCGCCCCATAGTTACAGTATAGGATAATTTTTTCAGGTTGAATTTTATCCAAACGAACCGAATACGATGATGTCATACTGTAACAAATGATTTTTTATCTTGTACCTTGAAAACGTGTCGAAAAACCAAGTTTTTCAAGTATGACGCCACTTTTTCCCTCTACTAAAAGTATGGCAAATATAATAATGGTCACATTGTATCATATAATTTCCAAAATCCAAATGCCATACTGGTACAAATCATCAAATTTTTTTTCAACATCTTTGCTTAAGTCCGACAGTCGTCCGCTCCATGGTTACAATCTGGAATTATTTTTTTCCAGGTAGAATTACATCCAAACGAACAGAATACAATGATTCCATAATGTAAAAAATGATTTTGTCGTATTTTCAAAACGTGTCGAATAAATAAGTTTTTCAAGTATGGCAGCACCTTTTCCCCCTACTAGACGTATGGTAAATATAATAACGGTCACATTTTATCAAATACTTTCCAAAAACCCAAATGCAATAATGGTACAAATCATTTTGCGAAAAAAAATATTACCTATTTGCGGCGGTATGGCGGCCATCTGGAACCGTCAGAAACGTATGGCATGGTGTATTTCGTGAATGGCTACTCGACGATGATTAGCTGTGCAAAAATTGGCCTGGAACAAATGGTTGAATTGTTTTTTTTTAATTAATGTATTCGCGTCGGTATGGCGGGCTGTAAGTCACACCGGAGAAGTATGGCATTACGCTACCGCCTACTTCTTTTTTTATCGACTATCGGAAAATACAAGCATTTTTGTGGAACAAATCGTTCGACACTCGTTATTTATCCGACACGTTCGATTAACGCCCACGCGATTGGGCCGCCGGTACCAGCGCTATGACCATCATTTTCTTTTTTGTCATTCCGTAATTAGACCCCTGAAGAACCGCCATACTGGTACAAATGACCTAGTATTTTGTGTCACCATCTCCCGGTCTATAAGGATCACAACAATGTGAAGAATATTTTTTTAGCATATCGTTTTTTGGAGAAAATTCACAAGAAAGACGCACGTACTCTAATGGAAAAAAACTTTGCTTGCCCCCGCATCAGCTATTCGACAACTGTCAGATTACGTCACTGACAGTGCTCTATCGAATGTTGATGAACCTATATGAATGATTGGCTCATTTTCACCTTACAAATAAAACCGGAATCTTACCGAATGAGTTTGTGGTGTTCACGAAATAATCTTCCTGAATATCACTCGACTATGACAAAAAGAGGCTATTAGTTTCTTCAATTTATCTCGAGTAACCTGTATTTCGATACAATTCAATTCGACCATATGAACATTAATAATCAAAGCTTAAGCTTTCGGGCATTATTTAGATTATTAATGTTCATATGATCTCATCAAATTGTCTCGAAATACAAGGTACTCTCGATAGAATTATGACGAAAATAATAGTCGGCTATTTGTCATAGTCTTGGGATATTAATGCGAATATACACCATGTTGCTAGTATATCCGCGAGTTTACACGCTACTTGCTATGAAACAAGTAGGCATTCATCATTATTTATACCAAACCTATTAGACCGGTAGATGGTGACACAAAATATTAGGTCATTTGTACCAGTATGGCGGTTCTTCAGGGGTCTAATTACGGAATGACAAAAATTTAAATGATGGTCATAGCGCTGATACCGGCGGCCCAATCGCGTGGGCGTTAATCGAACGTGTCGGATAAATAACGAGTGTCGAACGATTCGTTCCACAAAAATGCTTGTATTTTCCGATAGTCGATAAAAAAAGAAGTAGGTGGTAGCGTAATGCCATACTTCTCTGGTGTGACTTACAGCCCGCCATACCGACGCGAATACATTAATTAAAAAAAAAAACAATTCAACCATTTGTACCAGGCTAATTTTTGCGCAGCTTATCATCGCCGAGTAGCCATTCCCGGAAATCACCTTGCCATACTTTTCCGACGGTTCCCAATGGCCGCCATACCACCGCAGAGGAGTGAATTTTTTGTTTTGCTAAACGATTTGTACCAGCCCAAAACTTTTTTTAACAGTTCTCTGTATGATCATAAATAGAAGTCTGATCATGCCATACCTGTGGGAGGTGCCTGTGGGAGGTGGCGAATATGTACTATATTCTTTCAAAATTCCAAGATTTCATTCGTAATTCGAACGATTTGTACCAGTATGGCAGTAATTTTTCCTGTAAGTTTGAGGTTTAACAAATATAAATACAAAATTTCAAACACCTAGGTTGCGGCAATCTTATCTTATAACCAGATGTTATGTCGTATGATATTGTACGGCTACCGGCGCCCGAAAGATTTCTCGAATTGTAGAGGTGAAGAAGAGAAAGATGAAGACGAAGGTAAATATTGAGGAAAATAATTTTATGTTGACGATTTGCGATTATGTATTGCGCTTGTGTGAATAAATTAAATTATTTATAGATACTGATGCAGTAAGCAGTGACGAGGAGTCCATCAAGTTTTGCAAATCTTTCGGAATAAACTGCATAAATATTGATATTGCATATAATTTTTTTCACATGTACCCGTCACGATATTACAGGTGGGCTATTTCGATAAATGGTTTCAAGATTGTATTGGTTTGCGACATATCAGAGCGAGTGTGGCAGCTTCAGCCCCCTGGTAGGTATATTTTTCACCTTTCAGAAAATTATTTTTTTGTCCACCACTTTGGCACTTGCCATAATACAGTGTACTTTTCCCAAAACATATTTTTTCTTAAGTTTGGAAAATTTAAAATGCCATACTGTTACAATTCATTCCAATTTTTTTTTTTTCATATCTTGCTTGAGTGTCACAGACTTCCGCCCCATAGTTACAGTATGGGATAATTTTGTTCAGGTTGAATTTTATCCAAACGAACCGAATACGATGATGCCATACTGTAACAAATGATTTTATGTCTTGAACCTTGAAAACGTGTCGAAAAACCAAGTTTTTCAAATATGGCGCCACTTTTTCCCCCTACTAGAAGTATGGCAAATATAATAATGGTCACATTGTATCATATAATTTCCAAAAATCCAAATGCCATACTGGTTCAATTCGTCAAAATTTGTTTTTACATCTTGGCTTAAGTCCGACGGTCGTCCGCCCCATGGTTACAATCTGGAATAATTTTTTTTAGGTAGAATTACATCCAAACGAACAGAATACAATGATTCCATGATATCAAAAATGATTTTACGTGTTTTACAGTCGTATTTTCAAAACGTGTCGAAAAAATGAGTTTTTCATGTATGGCAACACTTTTTCCCCCTACTAGACGTATGAGAAATATAATAACGGTCACATATTATCAAAAACTTTCTTAAAATCCAAATGCAATACTGGTACAAATCGTTTTGCGAAAGAAAAAAAAATACTCCTTTGCGGCGGTATGGCGGCCATTTGGAACCGTCAGAAAAGTATGGCATGGTGTATTTCTGAATGGCTACTCGACGATGATTAGCTGTGCAAAAATTAGCCTGGAACAAATGGTTGAATTGTTTTTTTTAAATTAATGTATTCGCGTCGGTATGGCGGGCTGTAAGTCACACCGGAGAAGTATGGCATTACGCTACCGCCTACTTTTTTTTTATCGACTATCGGAAAATATAAGCATTTTTGTGACACAAATCGTTCCACACTCGTTATTTATCCGACACGTTCGATTAACGCCCACGGGATTGGGCCGCCGGTACCAGCGCTATGACCATAATTTTCTTTTTTGTCATTCCGTAATTAGACCCCTGAAAAACAGCCATACTGGTACAAATGACCAAATATTTTGTGTCACCATCTCCCGGTCTATATCAAAATAATTCAGTCACTGTCAGATGACGTCCAAATCACTGTCAAATTGAAAAATGATGCCCGACCGTTTCGGAAACACTTCCCTAGAAGAAATTCGAAAAAACGTAGAAAAACATTTGGGTATGTTTATAATAGCTAGCTCGATATATAATCTAGTCATATATCAATCTTGATAGATATTTTGGGTAGAGTATATCATTTGATGTTTTTTCGCCAATATTGATGGAGGAATACCACAATTAAATTTCTTTAAAGAAATAAAAAAAATAAAGAAATTTTGTTTCATGAATTTCTACAACAATATTGACACAAACATGTCAGAGTATACTCATCAAAATACATCACTTGTGATATAACTACTGAGAATACTGATAGATGAGATGGGATGACCATTTGCGATGGGATGACTATAGAAACTTTGTCATAAATAAATTGCATTTTATACTCTATTCCGCAAAAATAATTTAATTTTTGATATCAAACAGAAAAAAACTATTTATCATAGTTGGGTGGAAAGTCATCAGAATAACGGTGTTCTGGGATGGGAATGAACATCTGACACTCATCTTCGACCTTTTGAGATCATTAAAAAAATATTCTAAGAATAATACTATTTAGAAATTTGGGAAATCCAAGTGATTTGTTGAACGAGAAACAGTGATCCTAGATTTGGAACACATTAATTATAATAATAGCAATATAATGAGGCAATACTAAAGTGAACCTGTGAAGATACATTTATCACACTAACATACATAAACAATATTAGTGTCCTCGTATATGATTATGTAAGTATATACTGGAGGAAAAAGTTATGATCTATGATCGAAATAATATAAAACTCTCAAGAATATTCAAAAGGGTCAATAATTTTTGTTCATGGAAAAATAATAAATCATTTGAGAAATCTTCCTTTAGCATTTTTTGCTTACTGTATCAATTGATTACATATCTAAATTATAGTTGGTGGTAGAATTGTGTTTTTCATCAGGTCATGGGTGAAAACAATCTACCAATATTACTCTTCTCTTTTTAGAAGCTTTTTACAAGCTTTTATCCAACTTGCTTCGTTCGTATGTCATTCTGTCATTATGTCACTCTTTCCGGTTCAAAATTTGGAATCCATTTTTCGAGCACTTGCCGATTGAGCTGAAATTTGACAGGTGTTCATAGTTCCGGTGACAATGCATTGTGCATTTTTTTGGAGAAAAACAAAATGGCGGATCCAAGATGGCGGACGAGTTTTGTGATTTTTAAGGAAGAAGTTTGTGATTTTTTTTTCAAAATTCAAAGAATCAATATGTTATGTGGGGGTTTTCGGGGTCGGAGATGATGAACTATTTATCAAAATTAACAAATTCAAGATGGCGGACGAGTTTTGTAATTATGGCTCGATTCGATCCAAAATCGGTATGACGGGGTTTTTGGCATCGGAGATTGTGAATTCACTCGTAAATTATCGATTTTTAGTTAAAATTCAGGAATTGAAGATGACAACTCCAAGATGGCGGATGAGTTAATAGTTAGATGTCTCCTCATTGAAGGACTGAATAGCTCAGAACTTACAAGGAAAAAGCCCAATAATAACGATGCTTCAACAAAAATGCATAGATTTAGGAGTACTTGAGTAATAAAAAGCACAAAATAAAATAATTAATACAAAACCTTTTTAAAGACAAGCTTTCATTTATATGTACTAAAAAGTGGAAAATAATTACTTTGGATGTGCGACGTAGGTTATTCCGTGAGTTATAGATTCGAAAGCTTTTGTATTCGAACTGAACTTTGCGCGACAACCTTTCGAATCTATAACTCACGGAATAACCCACGTCACACATCCAAAGCAATTATCATTAACTATTTAGTGCATTCGAATAAAAACTTTGAAAAGGTTTTTTATCAATTATTTTTCAATTTCCATGTTGCGTTTCCAAACAAATTTAGTCCAAAGTGAAATAGTGAGCTAATTCGTTTTTCGGAATATGTTTATTGTCTACCTTCAGGAATATTTTATAGGCTAAATTGTTCGGCAAAGTCACGGTAATTTGTTTTTACATTTATATGCTGTTTTTCATCTCATCTTGTACAATATTGGTTTTTTTTTCTCTACTTACCCCAAGTATGTATAATTTATATTAAGTTAAGGATGTATTTTCAGTGCTACATATATGTGACCATTTTACTAACAAACTAAAACGCCTGTGATATATTTCTGTGCTATGGAATGTGTATTTCAAGTTGTGAATGATCTGCTAATAAGACTATTTCATTCTAAACTGACATAATTTCTTCCTGATTTCATAAATCATTAAGTTGAGATAATTGCAATGAATTTATCTACACCCTGTATGATATGATGATTTTGGTTTATTATACTTCCTGGGTTGAACGTTTACATTAAGAAAAGCTGTGAGAAATAATAGTACAAACGTACAGACAGATATCGGGTTGAACCATTAGTGTTCTTTTGTTACCAACTTCAAAGAAAATTTGTATCTGCCCAATCTCAAATTAATTCAGTGGATAAAAGTATTGTGTTTGTTTGAAGGTTGTAGACGATGTGGTAACTTGATTACTATCGTTTCGGACGTCTATCGTCTTAATGTATTTAAAAGGTTTTCATGACGTTTCGGATGCTTGTATCTGCAATCGTCTTCAGGTATTCAGTATTCACCTGAAGATGATTGCAGATACAAGCATTCGAAACGTCGTGAAAACCTTCTAAATACATTAAGACGATGGACGTCCGAAACGATAGTAATCAAAAGTATTGTGGTTGATCTTTCAGCTCTGAATCTGGGACATTCTGTTGATATCAAAACATTTCACGAAAAAAAAGTACTTCAAAAATGAAACAATCACGCACATACAATGTGATAATTCATTTCGGTACAAGTATTCCGAGTTTAAATACAAATTGAGGCTAGTTGACGATGTCCGTTAAACGCAGACTGTCTTGCAAGAACAGTTGTGTAGAACTAATTGGGTGGCAGGAGGAATACTACTTTTTATCAGAGATAAATGCTTCGTGAAGAATACAATTAAAGCAGTTAGTGATGAAAACACACTCGATATAATTTAAACTGTTCGGCTATGCGGGCAAATGAATAAAACAAATATTTTACAGCTACTTAGGCTTTAAGAGATTTCCCTTCGTCAACCTGGACTTTTTGAAAGAGTATATGAATTTAGAAAAAAAAATTGGTCATAGTAGGGATATATTTATATTTGCAGAATGTGGGAAGAATTAGAAAGCTATATTTTTTTAAAAATCCAACATTTTGTCAATAAAAATACAATTTCACTAGAGAGTGTATTATTTTTGTTAGCACGAGAAATGAAATGGTCATGTACCATTCACAATGACTTTTTTGAAGATAACTACATTAACGCCAAAATCAAATCGAATATAAGAAGGGAAATATTATTTTCAATATCAATTTTTTTTTCAATATCAATATCAAAGTATTGTAACAGGTGCAAACAATATTTTTTGAAGTACCGGGCTACAACAAAATTTAATTATTTTTACAGATAGAAAATTTAGTATTGGAAGTGTATATGAGAGATTTTTTTTTAATTTCACATTTTCAAGTGATATCAGTGTTTGTTTTTCAAATTGAATACCACACCTTTTTTCATCATTCATATGCTCTGTGATGCAAGTCATCGTCGGCATGACATCACAATTTGAAAAAAAACAAATTGATGTGATTCCAGAACGTTGAATCAAACGGTGGTATTGGTCAAGAAGGCTTCGAAAATAAAAATTAACTCTGCGGGATAGTCGTGAGACTTATCACTGTAATATGCGCCTCTCAGTTTGTCATTATTCAGGTGGTTCCTGCAAAACTAATGTGTCCTCTCAGTAGAAGAGCGTCCGCTGAGATTGTTCACGTTTCGAAACTTTATTGTTTCATCTTCAGGACTATAAAAGGAAGTATACAGGAAGTATACAGGAAGTATACAGGAAGTATACAGGAAGTATACAGGAAGTATACAGGAAGTATACAGGAAGTATAAAAAACATGATATTTAAAATACATATGAAACAAAATTTAAAAGACGATTTATTATTAGACAAAAAAAGATGAACAAAAACATTTTACCTACATTTGGGCTGGTTTTTCTTGTTCACAATAATGCGAAAGAATATAATCGACATAATACATATACAGGTTTATGAAAAAACGAAGGGTTAAAGTTTGATTTCGATTATTTTAGGAGTATTTTTTTAATTTGTTTGTTTGTTGACGAATGATGACTGATTCGAAAGCAGAGGTATAGGGAAATGAATTGGAGTGTTCTGCAAGACTCGTATAATTTTTACTTCTTTCAAATGAATTGTTTATATTTTGCAATGACTTTTTCGTTCAGTGATCCCGGCTTTTAAGTATCTTCCTGCACTAAAATTCAAAAAACAGCCAGATTGAGAAGAATAGTATATTATCAGTGGAGAAACCGAAATTAATGTTCCAGCATATAAGAATTATGAAAAAACAGCTTCTACTCGTCAGCTAACAGGAATATTAGATACAAATAGAAAATTATCCGGGAAGATTGAATTAACTTGCTAACAAGTGAAATACGTTTCAGATTCAGCTCTTAAACTAATGTGAGTTATTAATTTTGAGTCGACAAGTGTTACTTCAAAGTGACAATTGTCACTTCAAAGTGACAATTGTCAGTTCATTGTGGCAATTCCAAATATTTTTGTGAGTGACAATTGTCACTTCGAAGTGGTGATTGTCAGTTCAAAGTGACAATTTTGACATATTTTCAATAAAGACCTATATTTTATGATTCAACTGATAAGTGTACAATTGATTCAATATGTATGAAGTCCTTCTCAAGGTGAAGGTATTCTTGCAAGTGCGCCGTGGTCAGGTGGTGTGGAGAGCAGCCACAGCTCCGTTTTCACGCGGCGAGTTTCTGATATAGATACTTCAAATCGAAGTGCGCATCAAAATTTAATTTTATCTTGGATCATATCTAGCTGAGGTAGCTCGACGAAATTTGAATAACTGGCTAATTTTTATTCCCCTGGAGAATTGGGAAATGCCAAAAAATCTACATGTTTTATTAACCTCAAACCTGGAAAACTGTAAACGTGGTCTTTATTCCAAAACCTGGACGGGACTCATACGACCAGGCAAAGGCATACAGACCAATAAGCCTATCGTCATTTCTTCTGAAAGGCTTAGAAAAACTGATAGATAGAGACAAAAGGGAAACCGCTCTTGTAGAACGGCCCTTACATCAAATCCAACATGCCTATCTAACAGGAAAATCATGCGAGACAGCACTCCATCAGCTTGTTTCAAGGTTTGAAGAGTCTCCAGCAAACAAAGAAATTGCACTATGCACTTTTCTAGACATCGAAGGAGCCTTCGACAACACCTCCTTTGAAAGTATGGTCTCTGCGGCCACGAAACCACCTGCAGGTGGATACACTCAATGCTTCACAATAGACTGGTCCAAGCCAACATGTTCGAGGAAACAGAGCAGGTTGAAATTTTCAGAGGTACCCCACAGGGGGGCATACTCTTTCTCCTCCTGTGGGACATGGTTGTAGATGAACTGCTAATTTCTCTGAATAACCAAGGGTATTACTCTCAAGGGTATACAGATGACTTGGTCATCCTCATCAAGGGAAAGAATCCTCGAACAACCCCAGAGCTAATGCAAAATGAACTGAGGACAGTAGAGAAATGGTGTAACAGAGAGAGCCTAAGGGCAAATCCGAACAAAACAACACTAATTCCCTTCACCCCGAATAGAAACATGGGAGATCTCATACCTCTCCGACTATTCGGAGAAACATTACAAGTAGTAGAGCAGGTGAAATATCTAGGGCTGATTCTTGACAAGAAACTAACCTGGAACCTGCATCTTCAACATGTAACCAATAAAAGCAAGATAACCTTCATGATGTGCAGGAGAGCTTTTGGAGGAACCTGGGGGCTCAAACCGAAAGCCATGCACTGGCTTTACACAGCGGTAATAAGACCAAGAATAACTTATGGATCACTCTTATGGTGGCCAAAAACAAATCAAAGACAGGCAAAAGCCAACCTTGGGAAAATCCAGAGGCTTGCTTGTCTCTGCATCACGGGTGCAATGAATAGCACTGCAACAGCTGCGATGGAAATCATCCCAAACCTCGAACCCTTTGACTAACATGTCATTGGACAGGCCAGGATGAGTGCATACAGACTGAAACAAACAAAAAACTGGATAATCCGAACAACTGGACATACCAGAATCACTCATGTAATCAACATCGAAGAACTTGAAATAATTTCAGACTACAAGCAACCCCTATACTCATTCGAGAAACCATTCGAAACACGAATTGATGGATCTGGATGGGCCCCGAGTATAGAATCACAATCAACTGCGGACATAGTCTGGTATACAGACGGTTCAAAGACAGTTGAAGGAACGGGAGCAGGAATACATAGGGTAAGGCCAAGAAGGGATTACATTATACCATTTGGCAAATGCTCCACGATATTACAAGCTGAAACACATGCTATTATGGTATGCATTCAGAGGAATCTAGAAAGTGGTTATAGGAGAAACACATCTACATTCTATCTGACTGTCAAAGTGCTATCAAAGCACTCAACTCCATACAGATAAAGTCCAAACTGGTCTGGGACTGCCTCCAGAACCTCATCGTGCTGGCAAAACACAACAAGGTCACCTTGATGTGGGTGCCAGGTCATAGAGGCATTGAAGGCAACATCAAAGCGGACCAGCTGGCTAGACAAGCATCTGAAACGCTATTCACAGGGCCAGAACCTGTACATGGGTTAAGCAAAAACCAATGCAGGACCCTGATCGACGAGTGGATAAAAAGAAGACACCAACAATATTGGGATCAAACTGTCGGGCAAATACACAGCAAAGTCATGGTAGGGCATCGAAACCGGATCCTGACGGCTGACCTTCTGAACCTGAACAGAACGAAGGCTCGTATGACAATAGGTCTGTTGACTGGACACTGCGGCCTAAGAAAACACCTAAACACCATGGGAGTACGCAGGAAAACCGTAGAGTGATGTGATGTGATGAAGAGGAGGAAACAGCCTCTCATATTATCTTCGACTGTGACGCCCTAAGTAGTAGTAGGCATGAATCCGAAGAACCTTATAAACAGACTTCTAAACCTAATTGGATGCACAAACCTGTTTGAATGAGGAACCACTGACGACAGAGTGCTGAGTGCCAACCCTCCCTCTGGCTCGTCAGCTTTCAACCAACCAAACCAACCACCAACCAACTACTTTTACCGATACAACTTCTCTCTAAAACGTTATCGGAAAATTCTACGGCCCGAAAACTGAATTTTCCGACTTTGATCATTGTTTTTAGGAAAAATGGGCAAAACTGGCTATATATTTCTATGTATTTATTTATTTCCTGATATTTTCTTCTGAAAGGAGTTATTCCAGCTCCAGCAATTTTCCAAAATTGTGTTTATCTGTCATTTGGAGCATAAAAAATTATTATATATTCCATTTAAAAAAAAAAAAAAACCCAGAATTCTTTGTAAAACTTTCCCATTGCTCTAAACACGAGCATCATCAATTAATTCATTTTCACTTTGAATTCCTAAATCTGATGCCTAACTAAATTTAAAATTTCAGTTTATGGGTGTAACCGTATTATTCAGACACGCCATGGTTTCCAGAGTATCTATCGAAGACATGATATCCAAACATGGCATGTGTTGGATTCAATATTTAATACTCTTTTTTTTTCAATATTTAATACTTTCCCATCATTTCTGGTTTCCCCGGAAACAACCCCAACTTGGGAATTACAAATGGAACACCCTGTATTTGTTCACTTTTTGAGATTCTATGAACGATACTGAGTACCTTCGAGAAGAAAATTTGGTACATTTGATTCTTCAGAAGCATTTCTATTTTTTCATCTAGAGTGCGTTGAAGTGGGTCAACTTCAACCAATCTGATGTACATGAATCATGAGTGAAGAATATTATCTGACACTGTTTTCCACCTAGTTGAGTACCTATGGCGGTTTGATATATCCAAAACCGCTAATTGAGAAAGGGGTGAATTTTTTCAAATGACATTCTAGGACACGCATTCTTAGATTCTCAAGACGAATCCATTGATGGTTTCTAGTCGAAAATCAGATAGATAATAATCCTCATACACTAATTAGCTGTCCAAATAGAAATTTAAATGAAACCAGATTCACAACTCCAATCTTATGATCAAAAGGAAATGTAATTGTTTTGCAAATAAATCAATTCTTGAATAAGTCAAACATTTCGAAGGCACCTTCACTCGGAACTTCACTCGGAAATGTTGAAATTCTTGATGAAAAGCTCTTGGGTGAAAATTTTTGAGGAACGCAGCAACTTTGTATGCTGGAAGGTATCCCAACAGACATAATCCATGTTTTCAATATGTCCCCGTTATGGAGAAACAACAAGAAAATCCCAACCAAGAAACTTTTATCATTGTTTAGGTGACGTAAATTTATGTTTAAGCATTTGTAGAAGTGAAGACTACCGCTTCTAGTAGGGAAGTTAGCCACGAGTCACACATTAGCCATGAGTCAGCAAAAAAGATTTTGAGTAAGGAAAGGTTGTTTAAGTATCAAGAGCACCAGCATTTGTATGAAAATAATGCAAATCGAAGATTTGTTTATTGGGATTGGTTACTTCCGAACAATAGATACTGCTAATCTCGCCTTTGTTCCTTCGATATTGTTTTCCGACTAGTCAAGATACACGAACAATGGAATGTTCAACAGACAAAACTTCAGATATTGAGCGCAACAAAATCAGCATTCAATGGAGGGAAGTTATTTTCAGGAAAGATTCTGAGTAACCGTATGAGCTGGTGAATCAAAAGTAAAATATTTGGAACAATTTTATTTTAAGAAAAGTTGAGAGGGGTAAAGTATTGACAATTCCTTCAGAATGACACGAAGAATTGTTAATAGACTTACCAGTTCTGGAGTGAGGTATTTTCACCTAGAGTGGGCTCTGCCTCACCACCAACACGTCATGAACTAGTCAATGAACCGATTTAATGGGCGAGTAATTGCAACGGATGGTACTGTACAGTGGCCTGCCCCATCTCCTGATTTCAATATTTTAGATTTTTTTGTGTGGGATCATGTGAAAAAACCAGTATATTTCACACCTCCTCGAACACAATTTCACAGAATCGCATTCGTGAAGTGTTCATTACCAAAAATCCCGCTATGTTGCGAAATGTCATGCGAAACAGAATTGATAGAGCCAGAAAATGCCAGAATTTTGGCAGAATGCACTTCTAACATTCAATTTCCTTCAATATATCCTGGTATTATGTGTAGTGTTCCCTTGTTGAAATGGATTATGATCTTTTGTTATGTAAAAATGTATATTTTTAACCTACGAAAAAAAGAGGTTCTCCAGTTGACGCGTATTTTTTTTGTGTATAACCACTCATAACTGTTTACACAGATGTCCGTTTTGTTTTTTTTTAATGTATAGGGTATACCTCAAAGGTCCCATTTGGATTTGAAAGCAAAATTCACTCCTGGGTAGGAAAATTGGAAAAATGATTCTGTTGAAACTTGGCACACATATGTAGTTCTGATGACGCTACAACATAATGGAGGCCCGGAATCAATCCGATGATGTTTGGGGTAATATGTACATATATAATTACATGTCCTGGCTAACTTACTCACTGATTTACTGATATACGATCAACTCCAAGATCAAACGGCTGGACCTCACAGCAAAAATTTTGACAGGATAGTTTTTTTTTCAAGGTGGGTGAGAAGGGGGGGTGAAAGAAATGTTGGTTTTGAGATTAGTAATTTAGGCTCTTCTTCACAAATAAAGATGAATGTGTTTCAGGGTTTCTGAAAATTCAATCCTGAATAGTTATCATGGAGGTTGAAAGTCGGCATAGTTTCTTTTGAAGTTAAGATCATAAAAATTTATATTTTGGGGGTTTTTGTAACAAATAAAAAATACGTATTTCGGTGTTTTTGGAAATTCAACGCCTGAAGGGGTCATAAAAATTCATATTCAAAGTCTTTGTTACAAATAGAAGAAATATATATTTTCAGGAATTCAACCCCTGAAGAGGTGAAATGGAAGGTGAGATTTTGTTTAGGGTTTCCGTTAGTTTTAAAGTAAGGGGCATAAAATTGGTATTTGAGGCCTTTAAAAGGGATAAACAAATACATGTTTCAGTGTTTTTAATAATGCAACCCCTATGAGGGTGAAAGTTTGTGTGAGGGTTAATTTAGAGAGAGAGAATTTATATTTGCGGTCTTTGTTACAAAAAAAAAGGGTTTTTATTATTTTTAGAAATTCCGTCCCTTAAGGTGTGAGTGAATTTGTCATGATCATCACAAAAGAGTTCAACGCAGAAGAAATCGGTGGTACCAGCTAGTTAGAGTATATAACAGTTAATAGTAGGAAAAAGGTAGGTAAGTAAATATTTCGAGAGTAATCCAGAATGAGTAGGTGGCAATTAGTGGATTTTAGCTACAAAAAATTGAAAGATAAACATTTTTTGACGAAAAATCAAAGCGACGAAAAAAGAAACAAAAAAGCAAAAAAAAATTCCCTTTTTTAGTCTCAATAACTAAGCTCCTGAACTAATGTAAGTGACTGAATTTGAGACTGCTCCAAATAAACAATCAACGAAAATCATTGAATTACTTTAAAGAAATGATAAAAACAAAATAACATGAAAATGCAACGTGGAATCTCCAGTGATAAATATTTATATTAAAAAAATGTGCTCTACGCAACGACGTGTGCTCTCACCTGTGTGACCGTTCGGGTAGCTGTCTCGCTGATATTGACTTCGAGAACGTTCGTTAATTTACGGCGCCATCTTGCAGTCCGCTGCCATCATTTCACGCTCCACATAATTAATTTGCTTGTTTGTTTGGCGCCGACTAAAAATTAGTTACTTACATTAGTTTAGGAGCTGAGTTATCAAGACTCAAGAGGTTCATTTTATTTTATGCTTTTCTGGCGGTTTGATTTTTTGTTGAAAACTTCTTCAATACAGTTCCATTCAGTTTTTAACCGACGAAACCAAAAAGAAGGAGGTTCTCTATTCGACCCGTATATTTTATGTTTTTCCATCATATTTTTTTATGTATGATCACGCATAACTTTTTACTGAGGCGTCCGATTCCGATTTTTTTTTCCAGTGGATAGGGTGTACTTCAAATTTGGTCCCATTTGTATTTAAAAGATGAAATCCACCCCTGAGGGTAGCGAAATGAAGGATATTGATCACTCACCCTCTGATTTCTGGTCCGTTCACCGATTCTATCAGGCATAACTTTGTACTAGGTTCGCCGATTCGGATGATTCTTCTCTTGATAGATAGGGTATACCTTATATTTGGATTTCGGAAGGAATTAGCCACCCTTACGGGTAGAAAATAGGGGATACTTGATTTTTCACTAGTGAACACTGGCACACACATACGTAGTTGACAATGACAGATCGCTACTGACAGTATTCTTGTTCCGTCGAAATCAGTTTATTTTATGAGATGATGGAATGATAAACAAAGTAATGAAATAAATTAACCAGAACAACGGAAATAATTTATATCACAACAAATAGTAAAAGTAGATAATCATATTATTTAACTGGTAATAGTTGAAGTAAGGTGGATAAGTAAGTATTTTGGAAGTAATCAAAAAACAAGTAGGTAGTTATTGGTAGATTCTAGCCACAAAAAATTGAAAAATAAAAACTTTTTAACAAAAAATTGAACCGACGAAATACGGAACTGAAAAGTAAAAAATAAAAACTTTTTAACAAAAAATTCAACCGACGAAAAAATCAACTGAAAAGCAGAAAATAAAATAAACCCTCTTGGTTTAAATGATAATTGAGCTCCTAAACTAATGTAAGTAACTGATTTTGAGTCGGCGCCAAACAAACTAGCAATTGAATTAGGTGAAGCGTAAAATGATGGCAGCGAGATGCACGGCTGCGTTTTGATGACTTCTTTCATGGATAATGATCTTCGATAATTGTTTGTTTGGCGCCGACTCAAAATCAGTTACATTAGTTTAGGAGCTCAATTATCATTTAGACTAGGAAGGTTCATTTTATTTTCTGCTTTTCAGTTGATTTTTTCGTCGGTTTAATTTTTTGTTAAAAAGTTTTCATATATCCAGCATACTTGACGAGCGAGATACCCCAATTTCCTCATAAATTTTCGACAAATAATTTCGTCCATCGGATTTTCGATTCGAAACCGTCAATGAATTCGTCGTGAATCTAAGGAATCTAAGGTTGTCATTTGAAAAAATATTTTTTTTTTCACAATTAGGGTTTTGGAAATATCAAACCGCCATATGTTCTCAACTAGGCGAAACACACTGTCATATAATATTTTCCACCCATCATTCACATCCATCAGGTTGGCTGGAGTGGGTCAAACTCACTCTAGATGCAAAAATAAAAAAAAACCTGAAAAATCAAATGTATCAATTTTTTGTCTAAAAACGATATGACCTTACCTAGAATCTTCTCTAGAATCCAAAAAAGTAAAAATATATATGGTGCTCCATTCGGCATTCGCAAGTTGGGGTTGTTTCTGGTGGAATCAGAAGTGATGGGAGAGTATGAAATATTGAAAAATATAATTTTTGAATACAACACCCCTGCCAAGTTTGAATCTCACACCCTCGGAACTCTGGAATCCATGACTGGTCTACAGAATGCGTTGACCCCCGTATAACTCACCTTATTCATCAACTGAAATATTCTCAAGCAGGGTCATCATGGATAGACATATAGTGCATTCCATTCAAAACGAGCCACCCTGGATAACTTTTGGTACAATGATTTTCAGGAGAAATAAAAAAACCCGTCAACAAAAATATACAGGGGGACACATTTTGACATATTCACATTCGATGTTACTTCCACTATCGCACCCCCAGAGCATGTCACCATTTTTTCTCAAATGGATCACCCTATATTGTTTCGCATTATCAGATGCTCCATGATGAGCAGATTTCAACAAAGTATAAAACATATGGTCTGACGCATATGGTTCGGGAGCTACAAATTATTTGGTTGAAAACGAGCCACCCTGAATAACTTTTGAAACAATGATTTGCAGTAAAAAGAAAAAAACAGGTCAACAATTTATACAGGAGGCCATATTTTGAAATATTCGTTCTAGAGACAAATGAAGCAATAAATCAGAAAAAGAGATTTTCTATTAAATTCTTGAATCAAAATCTGATGACTTGACAATGAGAAGAAAAAAGAATTCTATAGTAAATGTTCAAAGACGTTCTACCAACTTCCATACAATGGTACAAACGAGCTTCCATTGCCGCCCTCACATGGTTGAGAATCTCGGGAGTTATTTCTCTGCAATGCCTAATGATCTTCTTTCTCAAATCTTCTAATGTTGTTGATTCCATCTCTAACACTTCAGACTTCAAATGACCCATAGAAAGAAATCTACAGGAGTGAGATCCGGAGACCTTGGTGGCCATTCTGATGGACCTCTTCTGCCAATCCGGCGACCAGGAAAATGATCATCCAAAAATTGTCGCACTGGAGCTGTATAATGGGGAGGTGCACCATCTTGCTGAAAAACTATTTCTTGTTCGAATAAATTCATATCCTCCCCAATTGCCCTATTGATGCACGGTATTATTCGATTCTCTCATATATCCAAATATTTCTCACCAGTCAAAGTACCATCGAGAAAAAAAGTCCTATGATGTGGTCACCTGAAATTCCTGCCCAATTTGAGGTCGTTGGGTATGAACTTGACGATATAAATGAGGATTCGTATCACTCCAATATCGACAATTTTGCCGATTCACCTCTCCATTCAAACTAAACATACTTTCATCCAAAACACGAATTTTATTCAAGAAATTCTGATGCAAGTTGATCTGTTCAGTGAGACTTTCACAAAACTCGATACGTCTATCGAAATCATCTTCGTTCAATTCGTTCAATTCATCTTCGTTTAAGTCTAATCTTGTACTTATGAAGGATCCTGAAAACATTTGTATGACTGATAACTGATTCTCGAGATAACTTAGTAAGAGATTGCGTATTTTCCATTAGTCCAACGTGCCCTAAAACTGCAATAGAAATAGCTTCATCGTTGACAACTCCTGAACGGTTATGCTCTTTATTGCTAACAGATCCAGTTTCCATAAATTTGTTCAATAATTCCGAAACGTATTTGTGTCGTACATTTCTTCCTGGATGATTATCATTGAACATACGGGCAGCAGCTCTAGCACTATTTCCATTCTGGTAGTACAAACTCACTATTTCAATCCGTTCTCGAAGCGTATAAACCATTGCTTCTCAACAAAAACAGAAACACCAATTGTAACTTCACCTGGTAGGTAATCGTTATTGTAGAATGAGACAAATACAAAATGAAGAGAATATCGAATTCAAACTTAACTAGGCAAAATAAGACTTTTTTGAAGTATACTTCAAAGAAACACCTATGAAACCTAGGTAACTGATTGTACAGAAGTTCATTCAGGGTGGCTCGTTTTCAACTCAAATAATTTGTAGCTCCCGAACCATATGCGTCAGAACATATGTTTTATACTTTGTTGAAATCTGCTCATCATGGAGCATCTGATAATGCGAAACAATATAGGGTGATCCATCTAAGAAAAAATGGTGACATGCTCTGGGGGTGCGATAGTGGAAATAACATCAAATGTGAATATGTCAAAATGTGTGCCCCTGTATACTATTGTTGATGTGTGTTTTTATTTTTCCTGAATATCATTGTACCAAAAGTTATTCATGGTGGCTCATTTTGAATGGAATGCACTGTATATATTTTTATCTACCACGATATGTAGATCATATATTTGTAGCATGTCATGAGACTAGTATTGTAGATAGCAAACAATCAATTATATTCCATATTTCAACAGACTGTCAATGGACTAACAATTATTACGAATTATGCTTCCCAGGACATTCGTGAATTTCCATCCCTATAATTCCCACTCCATCACAAATCGATTGGCCTGACGGCCGAAGACTGTATCGCAGGAGTATATCGGGTCCACAAACACTTCAGCCTGAGAACCGAGAGAGCTGTTACTTACATGCAGATGCCGATGTCCGGGAGGCTTGCTCAAGGGGGTCTCGTCTCCTAATGTGCTTTCCATGTCGCCACGGTAGTCTGCACCTCAACACGTGTCGCACCCCTGCCTCCTGCTGGGGCCGTGTATTCCTGCTAGGGCCGTGTATTATCGATGTATTGCCTTGTAGTACGACGAGCTCTCTAGTAGGACGTGGGGATTTGCTGCAGCCAACCGCGAACTGTGACATGGCGTTCCTTTCAACGATTTTTTATCTGACAGCGATGTGATGTAGCCCTTTTGTCGGTCTAAGTGTGTGGTGGAAGGGTGATACGGTCAATGGTGTCATGAGAGGGTTTTGTAGGATCTTTGCATTCTGAAGGAAACTTGGCAGCTTTCAGGAAGGAACGATACTTTTCAGCGGCAGACAATTTTTCGTTCAATCAATCAATCATTTATTTGGTATTTTCTCACTGTATGTTCAAATGAGCCAATTTATATGAGTAGTTGGTATATGGGGTGTTTCATAATTGAATGCTGATCCTGAGGGGCACAATCCTTGGATGATTAAAAAAAAATTATATGAACATAGGTCTGCAATCGCTTTATTTCTGAGATACAGGAATGTGAAATTCAACAAAAAAAGCAGATCTTCCCCAATATCTCTGAAACCGCTCTGGTTTTCTCTTTGAATTTCTGTACATGCAAAGTACGCATAAAAATTATTTTTTTGCATGATGAAGGATTTCTTAATTTTCATCAGTGGCGTCTCTGTTAACATGCCCTGTCATATTTTTGATCAAAATAATGATATGCCACTGTCTTTTTTCTTAATGAATATTATTTTTGTAATTGTCCTCTATCTTCTCATAAAAATGGTGTCCAGTCTTTTTTTCGATTTAGAAAATAAAATACATTCATTTGCTTGTCCTCATTTGATTTTTTCTCTTAGTCTTAATTTCACAATTGTGGTAACTAAAGGATCTAGGCAAGATTTTTATTACTCATAACTATTATGAACAAAAAATACCAAAATCAAATCAACTATTCAAATTTCCGACTCCAGCAAGTATGCACGCTTCAGCCCTCCTTGACATTGACTCGCGTACTCTTTGAAAAATTCCTGGAGTATTCCTTATTGCTTCACAGAAAACTATTACGCGGTTTGGCCACTCTTCCTCAGTTAGAATTGGTTGACTGTACACCAAAGTCTCAAGATGTCCCCAAAAAAAAATAATCAAGACTGTTTGAATCTGAGGATCTAGCTGGCCATGATTCTGTTTCTCCACGACCTATCCAGTGATTATGAAAGTTTTGGTTTGAATATTCGCGTGACAGAGCACTAAAATGAGCGGGTGCACCATCGTGCACGTCCTCTTCCCACAGAATTGGCAAATTATCTCCAAGAAATCGGCTATAATTATGTCCATTCAATCTGCGTGGTGGAAAAAGTTCCAATTAGGTAATCTTCAATTATTTCCGCCCAGACATTTGATGAGAACTGCTCCTGGTGATGAGATTCCACGATTGCATGTGGATTTTCCTCTACCCAAAAATGATTATTATGAAAATTTCTGATTCTGTTTTAAGTCGAACTAGCTTCGTCCGTGAATAGAATTTCCCTGTCAAATGAAGGATTTTCGGTAATTTTTTGGAGGAACTATTCGGAGAAATTCACTCGTAATTGAAAGTCTCGAAGAAGTAGAGCCTGAACCCGTTGAATGTGATAGGGATATAATAAATTATCATGAAGAATCCTCCATACTAGAATATGGGCGATATTCAAATTATTGGCAACTTGCCTCGTACTTATTTCAGGATTTTCATCAACTAAATTTGAAACAGCTACCTCAATTGCTGGAGTTCTTGCAGTCCGATTGCTCCTTTCAAGTGATGATTTGGCTCAAAACTTCCAGTTTCACATAACCTTCTGTGGGTGCTCGAAATCGTTCGAGCATCAGAAACCATTCTATTTGGAAAGCGTTCTTGATAAAGTCGCCTGTCTCCATATGCGTTCTCGTCAGCAAGCCCATACAAGTAATGCATGTCTGCTAATTCCATGTTTTTTTTAATAAACAAGGTTTTATAACGTAAATAATATCACGTATCTAGCTAAAGTGTTAAAATTGTTCATGTTCAAAACAACGGAATGTGTTCCCAGCATAATAGATGTTTCTAGCCAACAAGATAATCCTACTACTCTTCAAGGGCTGATTTCGCATAGGGACAAGCAAATTAATGCATTTCATTCTCTAACTCAAAAATCGTTTGCCGGACGAAAAAAAGACAGAAGACCACTTTCATGAGGAGAGAGAAGACAATTGAAGAAATAATATTTATTTGGAAAAAAGGCAGTGGCGTATCATTATTTTGATCAAAAATATGGCATAGCATGTTAACAGGGACGCCACTGATGAAAATAAAAAAATCATTTATCCAGGAAAAAATGTATCTTCATGCGTACTTCGCATGTACCGAAATTTAAAGAAAAAGCCAAAGCGGTTTCAGAGATATTGGGGAAGACCTGATGATCTTCGATAATTGTTTGTTTGGCGCCTACTAAAAATTAGAAACTTATATCAGTTATTAAGACAAAAGACTATTACAAATTCACTCACCCATTTAGGAATGGAATTTCAAAAAATACTGAAACACGTATTCCTTTATTTATAACAAAGGCCTCAAATACCAATTTGTATGCCACTTACTTCAAAACTAACGCAACGAATTATTAAATATAAATGTTCACCTATACAGAGGACGTCCGCCCGCAAAAACGGGCTAAGTCAATTTCAGTCGCATTGATGCATCGGCATCAGTACGAGGCAGCCATCGTTTTCCAGTATTGTGTACGTGAGTCAAAGTGGTTTGTTTATTAGTCCTACTTTTAAGTTCTGATTGGAACAAATATTTCAGTTTCAGATCTAATATTGGGGGAAAAGATTTTATAGTGTTACATGTTTTTTTTATTTACTTGATTCTTTTTAGTTTTGTACACCAAAAAAGATAAAATTATAAACTAAAGCCAATTTTTGGAATCTGTGTTTATAATACCCCAATTTTGTGTACTATAAACATTGCGAAACATTGCGAGGATAAAAATGTTCAAAAAATAATTCAATGAACTGGGGAAGAACGGGCTAAGTCATGAAAAGTTATCATAATTAATTTTTTTTTCTCAAAATATATTTTTTTCAAATATCTACAACACCCCATTCATATTTTAGCATTTCCAACAGTCATCCTCAATTTTTTTTTATTTTTAATTTTATCTACTGCTTCTCAGACAGTTTACAACCTGAAATTTCATATATCTCAAAACTTACTTTGCTTTTTTTTCTCTGTAACACAGACTTCAGATATCAATATTCAGACCCCAACTTGAAAACTAACAGAATTCCTATGCAAACTTTCAATCCCAATTTTACCCCCATTTCACTACTTTATGAGTTGAGTTTCCAAAAACATCGAAACATTTATTTTTTATTCGTAACAAAGAACCCCCAAATACCAATTTTTACGATCCTAACTTCAACACTAACTATACCAACTTTCAACTCCCATTTTACCCCTTTAGGGTTGAATTTACAAAAACTCTTAAATATATTGATCTTTATTCGTGAAAAAGAGCCCAAATACTAATTTCCATGACTTAAATTTCAAAACCAACTGTACTTTCACTTCCAACCCCTTCTCTCCCAAAGATGGAATATAAAAAAATTTGCTGAAATTTTTTAGGTCTTAGGTCCAGCCGTTTGATCTTGGCGTCGATCGTATATCAGGCAATCAGTGAGTTGGTTAGTCAGGACATGTGATTATATATGTACATATCACCCCAAATAGAGGGAGCTGCTGTGAAACGTTGAGGAGATCCTTCGACTGTCTTCCTTCTCCATTATCAGATTAATTCCGGGCCTCCATTACGTTGAAGTGTCATCAGAACTACATATCTGTGCTAAGTTTCAACCGAATCGGTGCACAGGTGTGGAATGAATAAACCATCCCCAATTTTTCTACCCTTGGGAGTGTATTTTTTTTTCAAATGCGAATGGGACCAACTAACAAGCATAACCTATACGATAAAAAAAATGATCTGAATCGGATATCCCAGTACACAGTTATGCGGGTGTTATATATATAAATGTATATATATATATATGTATATATATGTATATATATATATATATATAATATATATATATATATATATATATATATATATATATATTGTAATGGTAAGATGATTTATTGTTGTTATGATTTGATATGATAATTATTTTCGCTCTGCGTTGGAAGCCAATTGTAATGATGGGTTGTTTTGTTAATTATTTAATTTATTAGTATTATGATTACAAATATTTCCGCACTGCTTTGGGAAGCCAATTGTTAAGATACAACAATTGTTGTTAATTTTACCCACAAATATTTTCTCTACCTTCTTTGCCTTTATGTTGGGTACCAATTGTTCTGATATGATGATAGCTTATTGTTAATTTTGCTTTTCGTTGGAAGACAATTGTTATTGATTTGTTGAAAATATAAACAGGATGTTCATAAAATCAGATGTGGAATCATCTGCGACTGAAAGATAAACTTTAGTCACTATCTTCCATCGTCAAGATAACCTCTTGTGGGGTATTCATGTTGAAAAGGAGAACATTCTCAATTGAATATTGATAGAAATATTTTTTTGTGAATTGAAAAATCCACGATTAAAATGAAGTTATTTTCTGTGAATATCTAACAGAAAACAACTACTTTCCCGGCTAAAGTCACGCTGGACATTGAACTACATCTGATAGATATTCTGAAAAGGCCCTAACTCAAAAGAAAAAATCTGAAATCGAAAATTTGCATTTTCATTCAGATAGTTATTTGATTTTCTATTCCAGTCTTAATTAAGAACTCATAAAGATGAATGAGGCAAAGAAGAATGTTTTCCAAAAGAGAGTACTCACCAGAAATCATTCGTAACATTGACGCAGGAGAGACATCGCATTCACTAGGTCTTCAATACATTTTTGTCGACGAAAATCTATTTCACGCTTCCACGATCATCAGGAAGAAATGGGAAACACATTTTCAAGAAGCAATCTCACTTTGCAAAGATGGAAAAAGTAAGAATCATTTCTTTTGGAGAGACACTTTGAAATTAGTGTTTTCTGACATTAAAACCTGTCATGGGGTATGATAGATTGATTTGTTGAAAATATAAACAGGATGTTCATAAAATCAGATGTGGAATCTGCGACTGAAAGATAAACTTCAGTGACTATCTTCCATCGTCAAGATAACCTCTTGTGGGGTATTCATGTTGAAAAGGGAAACATTCTCAATTGAATATTGATAGAAAGATTTTTATGTAAATTGAAAAATCCACGATTAAAATGAGGTTATTTTTTGTGAATATCTAACAGAAAACAACTACTCTCTTTTGGAAAACATTCTTCTTTGCCTAATTCATCTTTATGAGTTCTTAATTAAGACTGGAATAGAGAATCAAATAACTTTCTGAATGAAAATGCAAATTTTCAATTTCAGATTTTTTCTTTCGAGTTAGGGCCTTTTCAGAATATCTATCAGATGTAGTTCAATGTCCAGCGTGGCTTTAGCCGGGAAAGTAGTTGTTTTCTGTTAGATATTCACAAAAAATAACTTCATTTTATTCGTGGATTTTTCAATTCACAGAAAAATCTTTCTTTCAATATTCAATTGAGAATGTTTTCTTTTTCAACAATTGTTATGTTATGTCAATTACTAATTTTGCCAAATTGTTAATAATAATAATTGCCAGCTAACGTTAATGTTTTCTCGCCACGTTGCTGCCAATTGTTATTACCTCATTTGCCTTTATGTTGGTTGTCAAATTGTAATGAAATAATGATTGTTATTTTGCCCCTACTTTGGATGTCAATTTGTTATGATTGGGTAAAATATAATAATTTCTATTTAAATTTATATATTTTTGTAAAATTTATTTCTTCCATCCAATACCGTAACAATTTCATTGGATATGTGTGAAATTTCTATTATTTTTACTCTTTGTACTTCCTTTTCTTGCCACGATCAAACTCAGTTGGAACGCCTTCCCCTCAGGAGTCGGTACTGGCAATAGAGCCACTTCCTGTCTTGATGTCATTTGAACTATTTCAGTTCAGTGTTTATCAGTGCGATATTAGCATTTCATTGTGGAAAGTAAACCAGAAATCATCAAAAACAATTATTTCCTTTATTCAGGAAAACTTATATCAACCTGGCCTGCGATAGATAACTTATAGCTATGAGCAATTGACAAATTTTCATAAAATAATGAAGAACAGTGATGGATATTGTAAATATAACTCACTTTTTTCTTTTGAGTTGGAAGAAGTCTTTTATAGTTCGATACCAAATCATATAAAGTTCTTCGGATATACGAATTATTTTGTAAAGTGATTATGTTAGTGATGTGCACTAAAAAAGATTATACCTGGAGCTGGAATGTCGCTGATGCATTACCTGGCCATAATCTGAATTCCTGTTTCATCCACTTCTCTCAGGAATTCCCCATTGCAAAGGAACCATCGAAATTTGCCGAAATCAGCTTGGACAAGTTTTCATGTGGAGGACAAAAAAGGTAATCTTCTTTTATCCTTATTTATTTTGTGTCGAAGTTATCCATTGCTTGAATTGGTTTGTTATTGTAGGAAAGATTATCCTAAATTTTTTTTCTCTCAAATTTTGCACGTGGCTTCTGTCTAAAAATTTTTTCAATCTCCTCCCGCTTTGTTTTTTCTTCACCTGGATACCATTTCTGTTTTGTCTTTTCATTTGAATTTTCAAAATCGCGCACTTTTTCTTGTCGCACTTTCACTAATTAGGTGTTATTTGAGAGAACTTATCAACTAACATATTTTACATTTCTCATAAGCTAAATACAATATTTGATCATAATTATCTTTGACGTTCCTGTGTTCTTCATTTTCCACAATTTCAAATCTTGTATCTCACCATCTCTGTTTCCTGATTGTCTATTGTCATCAAGAAGTTTCTTGTTTTCCCATTGGCTATTTTAGTTAGATGCAATTTCATATACTGTATGTTTCAACCTTATAATTTTGTTGATCACATTTAATCTATAATAATTTTGTTAATCTAGACTTTTTGTTGTATTTCAAACAATTATATGTTGTAATTTTTTCTGAAAATGCAGGAAAATGATTGCATTATAGTATTTGCATATATTTACCTATCAATGTTATACAGATGCTTCATAAAGGAAATATAATCTCAAAAAAATGTAAAAACAATATCTCATGAACTACTAACTATTAAATATTTATTATTTTTATGGATATTTTAAGAAATTATTTTTTTATATATATATATATATATGTGGAAAGTATTTGCTGACTAGTTAGGTACATAACTAGGGATATTGGGATAAGCAGCAATGAAAAAGTATACTCTTCAAGGTATATATATAATAGTAAGGAATTTGTGGCATCGCAGACAAATTTTTATATTCAAAAAAAAAACTTTCAGCTGGATTCTAACCCACGACCTCAAGATTACTGTTTTTGATGACCATTAACAAACCACGTAGATTTTACAATTCATATTTTCACTTTCTATGTTTTAACAACTAACATTAAATACTAGTAAAAACGGTTTCGCGATGTGGAGATGTTGAATCCTTTCCTTCCATGGATCAGTTTGTAGAGCATAAGATTGGTAATTTTGAGGTCGTGGGTTCAAATCCTGCTCGAAGATGGTTTTTTCTGGAATTTAAAAATTTGTCTCTATGTCACAAATTCTTCACTATTTTCTATATATATTCACAGACATCAGAAAATTTTCACCTATATATATATATATATATATATATATATATATATATATATATATATATATATATATTATTATATATATATATATATATGTTTCTTTATATATATATATATATATATATATATATATATATATTATAATTTTAAAAGTCACCGCAATACACGATTATGTTGTGTATTGTGTAACCAAATGACTCACAGTCTCCCATGTCTTTTATGGGATTACTCTGCCATTTATTCATCACAGCTGTTATGCACGTTGTTGTGAATTTACTAATCATATTGATGAATAAAGGTGATTATCATTATCTATATGAAGATGATAGTTCAATTAATGTGCGACTACATCTATCCCATGTATGTATTATTCCATAATAACAAATATAACAGGTGAAAAAAAAGCGATCGAAGGTGTTATATGGGAGCTGAACTAGAAAATAGGAATGGGGTTCATCAAGTTATCATTGTAATATATTGGAGTCATTAAGTTTGTATCTTATGTTCAGCTAGTCATAATTTCATCACACTGAATGTCAAGAAGCATTTCATTGGTGGGAACAACACAGCGTTACAAAACCATAACACTCATTAAACCGTCGCGAAAAAGGCACACCCAACGAAATATGGGACAAGTGTCCAGGATTAAGGATGCAATAAAATTTCGCCTCTGACACAACAAACAATAATAGTGTTGAGCGGAGTTAGCAGCACGTGACAGTAATGAATATAGCTGCGAGCGGCGGACTGAATGAAAGGGCGTTCGGTTTACTTTTTGGACGCGTGGCAACTTCATTTGTCGCGCCCTTTTGCCGAAATTGGCTAATGTATTTCTTGCTGCCTTGAAAAAACATTTTCGCTGGTCGATATTAACCAACGAGGGTTCTGCAGGAGTGAAAAGTCATCATGCTGTGGTAGAAAGAATATAATAGAAACGGCCAATATGAATTGTGAATTTTAGTGGTGATTTCATATGAATTTAGGACATTTTTTTCAAGGACTTGATACATCCTCACTGTGTTCGGTCATACTGGAGATATAATCTCGAAGAGTGGTTCATACTGCCTCGATTTTCACAGAGAACAGAGTACCGTGAAATACCCGTCATTTATCAATACCACTGAAATCGATTTATGAAAAAATCCCATAACTTTGTAAAAAATGTTATTCTTCAGTTATCGTCTACGCAAAACAACGTATAGTTTTCCCAATATCAATTGCAGAAGCATAAAAAATTATTGCGGCGAAATCATGTGAGCAGCAGTGGCGGAGATAGGTAACTAATTTTATTTAGATATTTTAATATCCTAAAACGTAATTCGATCGGCACACACCAAGACCACAGACGCTACTGGTTTTTAATCTTTCAGAGCTATTACAAATATAACGCGTGATTTATGACCTCCCATCGTATAGACACACCTGCAAGCATTGATGTCCGACTTGATTGGCCCAGACGAATCGGTTGTAGAACAGACAGCAGTCACTCAAGTCCACGTTGACCAGCGGGCTCTTTGTGCCGACGGAGACTGTATACAAGTAGTACAGATTATTTTTCGTTCCGTTTCTTCGCATATACGCTCGTGTTAGCGAAGTGAGTTTTTATTTGCTCCCTTCCTTGTGCTGGTTTTTGTGGTCTCATCATCCAGAGTGGGACTGCTATATGTGAAAGGGCCGGATTTTTGCTGTTACAAAATTAAAAGTAAATATGATTCACTACCAAAAACATTCATGGGTGTGAGAATACTAATATTTGTGACAAAGATGGCAACCGGTGAAGTATCGATGCGTTATGCGTGATAGAATCGGTTAACGGATCAAAATTCAGAGGGTGAACGATCAATATCCTCCATTTTGCTACCCTTAGGAATAGATTTTTTTTTTCAAAAAAGAATCATCGGAATCGAACTTATTTGTGGAAAGTTATGCGTGGTCATACATAAAAAAAAATATACGCGTCGACAAGAGAACCTCCTCCTTTTTGGTTTCGTCGGTCAAAAAATAGAGTTAATCGACATGTTTTCCATGTCGTCGACAACATAACCTCAAAGGAACATAGGAATGAAGTGCACAAGAATTCGACAATGCAAGTTGAGTTTCTGCAAGACGAGTTGGACACGTTACGAAAACTTTCTCACCATCTTGAGAAGCGAACGACAGAACAAGAATATATGATATTCAAAAGGGAAACATTCTCAATTGAATATTGATAGAAATATTTTTCTGTGATTTGAAAAATCCACGATTAAAATGAAGTTATTTTTTGTGAATGTCTAACAGAAAACAACTACTTCCTTGGCTAAAGCCACGCTGGACATTGAACTACATCTGATAGATATTCTGAAAAGGCCCTAACTCAAAAGAAAAAATCTGAACTTGAAAATTTGCATTTTCATTCAGATAGTTATTTGATTTTCTATTCCAGTCTTCATTAAGAACTCATAAAGATGAATGAGGCAAAGAAGAATATTTTCAAAGAGAGAGTACTCACCAGAAATCATTCGTAACATTGTCGCTGGAGAGACATCGCATTCACTAGGTCTTCAATACATTTTTGTCGACGAAAATTCATTTCAAGCTTCCACGATCATCAGGAGGACCGGAAAAAATGGGAAACACATTTTCAAGAAGCAATCTCACTTTGCAAAGATGGAAAAAGTTAGAATCATTTCTTTTGGAGAGACACTTTGAAATAAGTGTTTTCTGACATTGAAACCTGTCATGGGGTATGATAGATTAATTTGTTGAAAATATAAACACGATGTTCATTAAATCAGATGTGGAATCATCTGCGACTGAAAGATGAACTCTAGTCACTATCTTCCATCGTCAAGATAACCTCTTGGGGGGTATTCATGTTGAGAAGGAAAACATTCTCAATTGTATATTGATAGAAAGATTTTTCTGTGAATTGAAAAATCCACGATTTAAATGAAGTTATTTTTTGTGAATTTCAGTCGCAGATGATTCCACATCTGATTTTATGAACATCCTGTTTATATTTTCAACGAATCAATATGATATTACTTTTTAAACATCTTTGCAACTTCAAGAAAATGAAACAAACAGAAGCATCCACCAGTGGTCTGCAGGAATCAGAAAAGTAATATCACCAACAATCCGAAACAAGAGAACAAAAAGGTAATCCCACCAACCGCACAAAAAACAATACCCGCTCAAGAAACACCAGTCGTGGATACCTCCGCAAAAAATGTTTATGTCAGCAAGGCCGAGGTGAACACAGCTGTTCAGAGAGCAATGACCTTTCCAAAAATAGGTAAATACTAGAACAGAATCATTGGAACCAATACCAGGACTTCTCAAATCAAAACAATTCCAAATCTAGGGCATCTGCATATCAGTAGAATAAATACATCCAGACACCAGCGCCCCGGAACTAAGGAAATTGTTGGAAGAAACTGCACCTGATGTTGACTTCCAATGTACAGAGTGAAACAAAACAGATAGAAATACAGCATTCAAAGTATCCTTTCCGTTAGACGATATCGACAAATCATACGATCCGGCGATAAGGTTATTTAGCGCGTCAATATTAGAAGAGAACATTTTTTCAGGGGAAAGCAACCCAAAAATACCAGCACATAGCCCAAAAGGATGAAATATCAACTGGAAACGCTCAGTGCCTCACGAAAAAATCCCGAACTTGGAAATCTTCTCAAAAAAAAAAGAGGAAACTGATATCATATGTGTGTACGAACATTGGTGCCCACAAGAAAAAATTTGTTTGATGAGCATCCCTGACTGTACACTGATTTTGAGCTTCTGCAGAAGCAAGAAGTTACATGGTGGTACCATGATATATGCGAAAACCCAGTTGAATGTAATCTCTTCCATCCTCGACTGTAGCAACAGGAGGAAAGTTTTGAAGGGTCTGCCGTCAAAATCAAATCAGAAATATCAAATGTGTGATAGTTAATGTGTATAGGTGTCCCAGTAGTGATTATTCATAAAACTATCCCTCACATTGAAACTATACCGGGTGTTTTTGGAGATAATGGAACGAACTTTGGAGGATCTGTTTAATGCATAAAACTGCATTTTTTGACAAGTAACTCAACTTCATGCAAATACCGGATTCACCGGAAGTGACAAAAACTTTCGATTTTTGAATGGGACACCTGCTATATTTTCAGTCTCCATATGACATTTAGAATACAACCATTTACCATTTGTTACTGTTTTCAACCGTTTTAATTTTTTTCTCGAACTAAATTTTTATTCTAGAGGGCTCTGGATACGTTCAAATAACTAATTTCAGTCCTAATATTTGTAAAAATACACCTTTTCTGTTTTGATCGAAATGTTTCAGTTATGTGACGTTTGATTTTATTATTCTTATTACTATTTTTTTTCAATTGGCAACATGGTGGCTCATTGGGTTAGAAAAAAAAACATTTTGTTACGATTGATTTGATACCGCATTCTATTAGTTTGTAAGAAAACTTCCGATAAAAAACTCAAAATACCATAACATTAGAACTTTTCTGAATGAAGCACCTGTTGAAAATGAAATAATTATATTGGAACTACCTATTTACATATCTTCAGGGCTACAGATGTTCAGAGTGACCTCCATCTTGATGCTGACAAAGGCAAACTTTTCTTATTGTTGCTCTTACAACGTTTCTCAACTGTCTTGGTGTAATTCTATGAATAGCTGCCCTTACTTTGTCCTCTAATTCATGTCGTGTGGCAGGAGGTACATCATAAACCTCGTTTTTAATAGATCATCACAAAAAAAATCTAGAGGCGTAAGGTCGGGTGACCTGAAGAGTTTTTTAAAAAGGAATAAATAAAGGTATAAATTGAAAACAACCCTATTTTACCTCGCCGGCCACCTAACTGGACCCATATTTCCAATCCAGTTTTCGTTGTATGTGTCATGCAGATATTCCGTAACTGTCCTCAGGTTGTGTGGTGGAGCATTATCTTGTTGATAAAATAATCCAACTCGATTTATTAATGGAAATGCTCAATTTCCTGCGTATCTAGCCCCTGTCAGGACACCGTCAAAAATTTCAGGGCCTAAAATTCTGTCCCCTAAAATCCCAACCCAACAATTGAAACCAAATTGTCCTTGAAAATTTCCTGAGAGATCATATTCCAAATGAACCTTCTGGAATAGCTCCCTCTAAAAACAAAACGTCCAAAACTAAAATTGATAACATGGGGAATTCTCCAGAATTTGGGGTACTACATCAAATGCAAGTCCAATCATAATGATTATGAATTTCATTTAAAAAAATTTCGAATAAGCTGCAGCAACTACCTAAATTAATTTTTCCAATATGGGTTTTTAAGTTGGAAAGGGAAACATTCTCAATTGAATATTGATAAAAATATTTTTCTGTGAATTGGAAAATCCACAATTAAAGTTATTTTTTGTGAATGTCTGACAGAAAACAACTACTTCCCCGGCTAAAGCCACGCTGGACATTGAACTACATCTGATAGATATTCTGAAAAGACCCTAACTCAAAAGAAAAAATCTGAATTGAAAATTTGCATTTTCATTCAGATAGTTATTTGGTTTTCTATTCCAGTCTTAATTAAGAACTCATAAAGATGAATGAGGCAAAGAAGAATGTTTTCCAAAAGAGAGTACTCACCAGAAATCATTCGTAACATTGACGCAGGAGAGACATCGCATTCAATGTCCAGCGTGGCTTTAGCCGGGGAAGTAGTTGTTTTCTGTCAGACATTCACAAAAAATAACTTTAATTGTGGATTTTCAAATTCACAGAAAAATATTTCTATCAATATTCAATTGAGAATGTTTCCCTTTTCAACATGAATACCCCACAAGAGGTTATCTTGACGATGGAAGATAGTGACTAAAGTTTATCTTTCAGTCGCAGATGATTCCACATCTGATTTTATGAACATCCTGTTTATATTTTCAACAAATCAATGGGTTTTTAAATTTTGGATTGGTACGTTTCTAGTTCACTAATTGGCAACAGCGCCTAGTAGGCTAGAATAAAAACAACCTAAAAATTATATTTGTTCGTTGTTGTCTCTACTTTTACAAACTACACGTGTTATTTGTCAATATAACCCAACTGTTTGTTAATACTTCGTGGCTTGTAGAGAGTACTTCTTTGAATTGTTTTTAAGTTATTTACGATCAATATTTCTCATCAAGTTAAGGTAGGTACAACAAAATTAATTCATAATTTTGAGTGATTTTCATCTTTATCAGCTATTTTCAGGATTTATCAGTAGTTATGAAGGAAAAGTGGTTTGGCTGAATTTCTCAGAGATATAAGAAAATTATTTTCACTTAATGTGTATGTAATTTTAAAAGCAAACTGTTCGTAAAAAAACAATCTAAGGCCAAATAAAAATTTTAGGTCAACAACTTTACAAGCAAGAGGTGAACATAACCCTTGAAAACTGAGTTCCTTCCTTTATTTCTTTGTCGTTGCCTCCTTTACGGTGCATGGAACAGAAATAAGCAGAATGGCACGTTTCTAACCTGATCAAAATATATCCGTCTTTCTTTACCTTAACAACGTAACGGATTCTTTGCTCTTTATCTTCAACGGAATATACAGTCGATAATGCCAAATGGTGAAATAGAAACAAAGCACTCTAAATTTGGAATGCGAAGTCTTAAAGATATTTCATAAAAAATAATTCATTATCGTCTGAAGGAGAATTCACCATTGCAACAAATGGAAGTACCAATTGAAATAATATTTATGTTATCCAACCAAACATAAGACACCACCAAGCAATTTTAACAAATATGGAACTAAGTAAAAATAAACCTAGAAATAAGGAATGTGCAAACGCCGATAATAACAGAATCACTTCCGACTTGGCAATACTTGGCATTAATAAGCTAACAAAAAATGTATGAGATAGGCCCTGATGTAGACAAAGGATTCGATGATTTTATTCAAACACCCATGTCGAAGTAACTTTTTTAAATAAAAAAAGAAAAAAAAAAACGTTTCAAAACAGAATGGGTTACCAGAAATATCACTAACAACAGTAAAAAACGCAAAGTATTGTTCGATCAAACGAATAATAACAATGACCCCAATCAATGGGAACTTTCAAAAAACAAAAGAGGCATTATAATAATATAGTAATACAAAAAAAACGAAAGTACAACTCAGATATAATTAGAAAAACAGAAAACAAAATATAACGTATGGAACATCGTCATTTATGGAATAGGTTGGAGCAAAAATAAAATAAATATTAGTTTGAAATCGATGTCGTGAATAATGAGCAAGCAAAAAAAGTTCAGTGAGAAAAATCAGACAAAGAATTTGGTAAAAGCAAATCAACTGAATGTACACTGCCAATGAGAAGTATCGTCCAAAGTTTCTATTTCCACCATGTTAATTGTTAAGAAGTGCTCTCAACCATTTTCAAGTTGAAAAAGAAAAGAGTAGGCAATGACAAATTAAGTGTTGAAATACTAAAAACTTAGAAATAAGCTATTAGCAAACCCTTGTCATACCTCATCAATTTGACATTTGACACAGGTAAATTCCCGTCCCATTTTACATTGGGTAAAGTCATACCTATACACAAAAAAACTATCGCACTTCTCCGGATACTAACAGAGAGGTGACAATACTGACCGTTATTTCCAAAACTTTTCAACGTACTTATTAGGAAGAATTGTTGACTTTTTAGAAAAAAAAAAGATTATCTCATCTCGCCAACATGGATTCCCTGCGGAAAGATCAACAAACAGAAAGTGCGACAATTGAATTCATGGAATGTATCTACTATAATATTGATGCGGGCGAATTTGTTGCTGGCATTTTTTTGATCTTTCGTGTGCAATCGCCAGCCCACATATAAACTTCATTTTGAATTAGCCTGAAAGAAATGGAATGACATGAAAAATCCTTGAAGTAATGCCGTAATAAAGAAAGGCATATGTACAAAAAAAATGGATGTTCAGAAAACAAGGCCGCGGATATCGGCGTTCCGCAGGGGTCAGTGCTGGGACCAGTACTCTTCTTACTATTCTCTTATCGATATATCCGACAATGTCACCATTGGACTAGCCACAATGTATGCGGACAATTTTTCGGTGGTGTTCTCAGCACGCACTCTGAAGGAATTGGAAAATACTGCAAGCGGAGTCATAAATTCTTCCGGAAATTGGTGTTATACAAATAATCAGATACCAAATTTTGAAAAAACTGTATATCTTCAATTTAAGTGCAGAAGAAACAGTCCTAGCTCTTCCCTAGCAGAAATTCAGAACTCGTAATCAACCAAATTCTTAGGTCTTCACCTGGATCAGTACATATCATGGGACAACCATCTTCAACACACTCTAAAAAAACGTAATAGGAAACGTAAATACAACAATAACGTACTGTAGCGTTTGGATTTAGGGTTAGCGCATTTCTGCTATTTTCTACAAGATGTCGGCACCAGTCCTAAGGTCCACCGGACAAGATAATATATTATTTTAGAGTTGAATCTTCATCTTGTTGGATGTGTACACTCCCACAGGGGTTCCATATTAAATGATAATGAGAATTCCCATTCATTCACTGAGTACAGTCACTGGATGTGAGGTGATACTTTTTCAGTTCATTTGTTTCGTTCGAACGCCATACGGAAATATCTTTCTACAAGGTTTGTCTGCTGACACATGTACATAGTATTTTATTTATTTTCAAAGTGGTTTCAACTACTGAAATGGTGTATTTCCTTTCAACTAAGAGATTTTACCATTGCGTTGGTTCAAACTCGTCGATAGATGGCGACCATGTAGAAGATCGCCGATTGCAGGAATGTCAGAAGGTTTTTCGTGCGACTGCGCTCGAGGGTTCATTTCGGGGAGATGCCGAGAGATTGACCATTGTTAAGAGTTTTGATAATCTTGGGCTTTGCCTCGGAAATACATCGAGGATGTTTTTGATATTGCCACGATTGTGATCGTCCCTCCGTGTGGGGTGAGTTTAAGGATATTTATTCATTTGAAAGAGACTTAACTTTCTCTCTTTGTTTGAATAGGGTTTTTAGATACAGTCCATTTTTGTTTTTTTATGGACTACGTCACGAACAGCCTCGTGATTCAAAATGTTGGAATGGACGTTGTAGTTCACAAGTTCTGCATTGTAGTTCTGAGAACATAGTAGCTGACTGAAAATTAGCTGTTAGATTTGGTTGGAGGGATCATTCATGGGATTTTCAAGGATTCATGTTTATGGTGACTTTATGATGACGTCGTAGTTTGCCATGCCCGCGTTGTAGTTTGGATGTTTAACCTCCGAAGGAATGGTTGGTGCACACTTTCGACTTTTCACCAAGATACGAGGGGTATGCAGAAATTTCATCAGTACACAGCTCAGCAGTCCTAGTGCTGATCAAACTGAACAGCGTAGAACACATCGTCTGAGTGGTACTATCGCACCATAGATTCAGGCCTGTTGACCATTTATTTTTATTTCTTCATGATATGATTCACCTGTATTCTCTTTGAATATTACAAATTTTCAGCTTTTTAGCTAACTATTATTCAAATATCTCAGTTAGCCACAGGTATCTACTTGATGAAACATTTGTTTTTAATTTGTGCATTATACAGGCTCATGAATCTGCACAGTCCATTTTCACCTTGTATATTTGTATATCATTCGTACATATTCGAGTTTCAATATATGGGGTTTGAGTAAGGTATAGTTTTACTTCTCAACATTGGTCATTCTTGTATGCAAATGTGTTGAAAATTAATGTTTTATATTTGCAAATATTTTAAGAATTTCAGCTATATTTACTATCCTTGTTTTCTCGAGTCAGACAAGGTTTTGAACCCAGTAGTGATTGTATTATTGGCTTGAGTGGCGCCCAAATTAACTTCTTTGCTAGTGAAATACTGACTGAACGGATTTAACCCCGACGTCGTGACTCACCGACTACCATAGCTAATGGAACGTAACATTTCTCCGTGGTAGGGAAAATGGTTATATGTACTTTTTTAACTAGTATACTGCCACTTTCATACAACGTTATCTTATGGGGAGATTGCACCTGAGATTTATTTCCAACACAACACAAGAGAATATTGACTTCTCCATGTATTTATATATATATATATATATATATATATATATATATATATATATAAAACGATGTATTTTCGACCGTACTATAAATTGAGGAGTAGGTAGTTCTTTTTCAGGTTTGCGGTCTGTGACAAATGAAACTCATTCGTTTTTAAATCTCAATATTTCGTCAATGTTTATTGATCCTGATGAAAAAATTGAAATATTATTTAAAAAAATTTTTTAAACCAAAAAAAAACCATATATAATATATATATATATATATATATATATATATATATATATATAACATTAATTTATGTAAAATATAACATACATTTATTCAGGAGAAACTCATCCCTCCACAATTATCCAACAAGTACTGCAAATCCATTGAGCGTAATTCAATATACATTGACAAAATTTTAGAAAAGCCCGGGATATGTCGGAGCTATGTTCTTCAACAAGCTACCGGTCAACAAACACAACATGAGTACCAGAAATTACGAAGAAACAATCAAGAAAATATTGCTGGAGAATGCATATTATTCGGAAAGAGAATTCCTCAATGACTCGCTAGAGTGAATTAGTCATAACGACAGTTTCCTTTTTATATTTGGATTTTTTAACTCTTTATATTTCACTGACTATTCTCCAATATGTATGCATGAATGTTAATTGCAAAACATGTCGTGTCTATCCATCTTCTAGCAAATACAAATAAATATGAATTTGAATTTCGAATTATTTTGAAGAAATGTAATACATGTGAAGAATTGAAGTTGAAAACAAGCCGGCAACTATTTGTGAATCTATCAAGAGATCTACTGAGGAACCTATGTTTCTGCAAATTGTTAGCAGTAAGTCGATGGTCATCATCAAACCTGTTGAGTGTGGTCAATCCAATGCTAAAACCAAGTGGGATATCATGACAATCATCGATCCGATTAATCTCAATATACAAGTATCGATAGCTATCGATATTGATCGGTTGCGAGAATCTGGAGAGTGTTAATAATTTCTAGAGAGTAGCTATAGAATAATTATGGAATAATAGGTACATACATGGAATGGATGTAGAATTTTCATTAAAATTTTCGGATTGCATATTAGAGTTATTAGTATTATCTCCACTTAAAAAAGCTATTTATTGTATAGCGAAACACGTGTGGTTTTGTAAACCCAATTCAGTGAAAATCATTTATTGAAGTGAGTGTCTTTTGTTTTTAAATATGAATTTTCATCAAATACCGGCCGCTTGTATTGTTCAAATTTCCATTCGAATGAAATCCATTGACGTTCTGACCAGACATATAAAGCTGATTGACATGAACGAAGAAAAAAGGAATATACAGGACAACCACAAATTGAAAATTAATTCATAGCAAATTAGTGGAAAACTTTTCGACTGAAAGTTGTACAGCTCATAGAACTCTTCAATACATAGTTTTGCAATATTGGTACGAAAATATAAGATTTCTTCAATATTTCAACGGTCCACATTTTGACACTATTCAACGGTTTAACCCATCTTTGAAAATCTTTTTGAACCGAATTTGTATCACCCGGTTGAAAAATAGACCCTAATTGCATGTCAAGAATTCTTGTTTCATATATTATACAGAGTGAAATCAAACCTTTTGATTACCCGTGAGTGACGAGTGTATAATTTAGTTTTTTTATTAACAATTATATTACATTAGTTAATTAGTGTTGCCAGTATGAAAAGATAAGTATACGTATTCGTGATAAGTACTTTTATTGGTTGCAGTTAGCTGACTAACAACCCTCGTTTTTTTTAGTTTTATACATAATCGTCCATTTTGTTCATTTATAAATAAATGTGAAAAAAAAATTTAATATATAAATGTAATATGTTCACATACAATGCAATATGTCCATTTAGAATTATTTGTACAGAAAAAAAAACCGAATGAGAATGTTGATATGACATTTTGAACCGTATTCGAAGAAGAGTAAAGCTCATATTTCATTCATTGAATTTTTGCATCTACTCGATTGATTTAATGCTATATAAATACACAAAAACTTAAGTTTAGAGGATATTGATGAATATTTTTCATTTTATCAACACTTTTTGTATTATGTTTAACTTTCATCAGTTAAATATATCTTCCGCTGGCTCGTTCCCCCACTACCGCTACTCGACTCTGCCTCGAGCGCACCTTCAAGCGTTTGGAGCAACTTTCAGTGACATTTTCAACACATTTCCCACCGCTCAGGTGGAAACAAAAAATATACGAATTGTTGATATTGATCTGTACTTCCAGATGCCATCCATAGAATTCGAATACGACGATTTCCCTTATTATTCATAACGCGATTGTGCAAAAACTACAGATCGGACAGAAACCATCTTGCGCAGAGTTGAACTTCATGTTATTATCTATCATTTCCCCCAAGATTATTCCTCCAGCTATGATTTATTTTAAATTATGATTTTTTCACGAATGTTCTATTTTTAGAGGTTTTCCCGGATTTTCTCAGTGGAAAATGCACCGATCCGGTCGCAAAAAAAATATTTCGTAGGATTTTGAATTCTCTACGAAAGTTTCTGTAAGTGTGGAACGATTCCTTCAATAGTTGTCAAGATATTTAAAAGAATCTAAAAAGTGGTCATTTCTTGTTGAAAAAAATTCACGAAGCGATTTTGCTGGGGCCGACACCGGACTTTCCATCTACGAACTATCTTTCTTCATTCAATTATGAAAATAGCCACTAGTTTTTCTCTATTGGTTGGCCTACATAGTGATTGGGTCTGTGATATTCTTGACATGTATGTCAATTGGCATCAGAAACAGCTTCTTACAGCTATTTCGGGCTGGATTGGCTGATATCGTCTTGAATTATCCTGCCGGAAGTGGCTCTGCTCATGATGGATACTATATTCTTTGAGGAATTTTGCTTCAGAATTTTGGTGTACAGATACATGCATACTCATATTCAGAACTCGGTTTCACATTGTTATCTCCCTTCGTATCTATTTTATTTACTCCGTTTATGTGGGTTTCCTTCGTTTGTTTTCTGGTTATTTTGGTTAAGCGGACTGTACACTGGCAAATTTTGAAGTCGCTGTTCCCAATTTGATGAGCTTGTCCTGGGTTTGCCTGTCGTTTGAATGTAGCTCAAGTTCATCTTGTAGCATTTTCTCCTGGTCTTTGAATTCTTAGATTCAAATCATGATTTTCACATCAGATGCAAACGAACCGAAATATTTCATTTTGATTTCCTTGTGTAGAAAATGAATCCGTGGAGGATATTCGCTTTTGGTTGACAATATTTTCCGAGAATATCCATGACCATTCCAATATGGTTTTGTTTATCATCTTTGAGTTCGAATGTCACGTAGTGTTTGAGGGATCCTGGTCCTACCAAGTCTATTTTGGTTTCTTTTCAAAGGAGGTGCTGTTGAATGAATTTGTTTTCATGTATGTTTTGAAACGACAGAGCCATGTTCTATAATTATTGATTGTAATCGGTCGAATGACTTTTTATTCCAAATATCTACAGGGTGAGTCAGAAGTACTTTGACAAACTTCAGGAGGTGATTCCTCGAAATATTCTTATATGAATTGTCTAAATAAATATATCCGGAAACACTCAGTTCCCAAGATACAGAGTGTTGAAGTTTTTTTTAATTAATTTAATTTAATTAAACAAAAATTGGTATTGAGGGGTTTTTTGGGATGTCAAATTTGAACCTGATGTTATTATTGCTCTTACTCGTAGGGGGCGCCACCTACACATCTTCTTCTTTTTTGAAGACTCATAACTTTTTTGAGCGTACTTCTAGCACATTTTTCAGTAGAAAAATCAATTCCCCTATCATATCTACGTAAAAAATTTACTCTTGTTACAAGTCGCTATAAGCAACCGTTTTGTAGATATTTGGACTTGAAAATTTCAAGTCGATTATTTAATAATCGATGCGTGTTGAAGTTATTACCATTATTTTGCATTTTTCACAAGAATGCTTAGGAAATGACTTTGACGTTTAGGTAAGTAGTTTGGGTTCTTTGTGGGGGGCGTCAACTATTCTATTTATTTTTACTTTTGTATCAAAGGTGCAAAATCTGTATTTGTTTTAATAAAATTTGCAAGAAATATCAACATTTTATTTCAAGAAATTTTGAATATGTAGAATGAAATAAAATAAAGGAAACCAAATTGAATTCTAATAAATTGTTCAAAATGTCCACCTTCAGCGAAGATACAGGCATTCAGTTTTCTAGTCATTGAATCTCGTACCCGCTCAAAAAACATTGGTGTGTTTCTTATTGTTTCACAGGCGTCTACAATTCGGTTTCTTACATCTTCCTCGTTAGCTACTGGAGTTTTATAAAAATCCAGCGGGCTGAGATCTGGGGACCTTGGTGCCCACGCCTGGTTAGGTTCTCCTACACCCCTACCAATCCATCGATTTGGATAGACAGTGTTGAGGAATTCCCTGGCTACAACGCTAAAATGGACCGGAGCCCCATCTTGCATAAACCACATGCGGATACGAATTCCTAATGGAACATTCTGAAGTAGTCCTGGCAATTCATTTTCTAAAAAGTCTCTGTAAGTTGCACCATTCAGTCGGAACGGAAGAAAGAAAGGACCTTTCAAGTAATTATCAATTATTGCCGCCCATACATTCACAGAAAATTGATATTGATAATCTCTTCCACTAACTGCGTGCGGATTTTCCAGAGCCCAAACATAGTTGTTATGAAAGTTTGTGACAGCATTTCAGGAGGAGTTTGCCTCGCCCGTGAAGAGTACCGATCTTGAAAATTGAGGATTTTCAGCCAATTTTCTCAAAAACCACTGACACATAGTTATGCGTTGGGGAAAGTCTCGTGGCAAAAGAATGTGGTATGAATAAAATTGTTGATCGTAAATAATTCTCCAAACTGAGGACTGAGTAGAATTAAGAGCTCCAGCAATTATTCTTGTACTTGTTTCTGGATTCTCCTCGAGAACGTTCAAAACAGCTTCCTCCAATTCTGGGGTTTGGACTGCTCGTGGTCTTCCAATAATATCAGCTGCCCTCTTATAGCCACCTGTTTCTCCCGAACGACGGAGGAGACTGGTGAATGTTGGAGCTGAAGGCAGTACTCGATTAGGAAATCGTTCCTGGTAAATAAGTCTTGCTTCGCGCGCATTGCCATCCGCAAGGCCATAAACAAAATGCATATCGGCTAAATGAGCAATTTTGTTTGAATAATCCATTTTTTCAAAATAAGTGTTTCGAAACATCAACAAAACAACAAAACGTTTAACTGTCACATAATATGTAATTATCAAAACTACTTACTTAAACGTCAAATTCATTTTCTAAGCATTCTTGTGAAAAATGCAAAATACGCATCGATTATCAAATAATCGACTTGAAATTTTCAAGTCAAAATATCTAGAAAACGGTTGCTTATAGCGACTTGTAACAGAAGTAGCTTTTATACGTGGATATGATAGAAAAATTGTTTTTTTTATTGAAAAATGTGCAAGAACTACGCTCAAAAAAGCTATGGATCTTCAAATAGAAAGAGACGTGTAGGTGGCGCTTCCTACGAGTAAGAGCAATAATAACATCAGGTTCGAATTTGACACCTCAAAAAACCTCTCAATACCAATTTTTGTTCAATTAGGGTCAGTATTCCGAAAGTTATTGAAGAAAACGAAAATAAATATGAAACTTCAACACCCCGCATCTTGGAAACGAAGCGTTTCCGGACATATATTTATTTGGTCAATTCATATTGGAATATTGTGAGGAATCCACCTCCTGAAGTTTGTCAAAGTACTTCTGACTCACCCTGTATATCTATCGTTACAAATTTTTTATTATCAAAGAAAATAAATTGTATTTCGTGCAGAAAAGGTATTTGTGAAATCGCAGCAAAGCGCTTTCGACTGTTAAGTTATCATCGGTGCTTACCTGTGATCATTGAAAAAAGATTAATTTTTTTTTTTTTTATTTAAAATCTGAAATATGAAAAACTGAAAAAAGGTAAGTTACTTACTCGTCAGATGTACAGGAAGCAATGAAAATTAACAATTAGAATAAGCTTTATTCACGATGAAAAATACAGTTCACAGTGATAGGAAAAGCGAGTGAAGTGAATGAATGAAGTTTAGTGAGCGATAAGTGCTGATGCACTTGTTTCGCGTTAAAAAAATAGTATAAAAGTGTACATGATTTGTGACACGAACGAGACACACATACATTTTAAATTAGTTGGAACATGGTAAGTGCTGAAATATTTAAGATTCAGCGTATATACATTATGGAGGGTACATATAAAACAGTTAAATCCTACTATGATGCATAATGGAATATTTCGGAGAAGTAGTATTAACATTCACATTTGGATGCACGTACACACATAGTCTATATTGTAACAAAAGTGTAATGAGCGGGATAGGACAAAATGCAATAAAATATTATAAAAAAGGCAAAGGGATAATAAAGTGCAAGTACAAAATTCAAAGTGAAAGTGCAAAATTTGTACGCACATCGACCCATGCTTAACCAAGGCGGGTGCAGTCTGTGGGATGTTTTCTTCAAATATTTTTATCATTTTTAGTAATTTTATATGTTCTATTCCAATTATGTCGTGTCGGAAATCGTTATCGTTTATTATATAGATTATGGTTCCATCATTCTGATTGAATTATTATATATCAATGTATAGGCGGGAATGTTGTATAAGTGTGCATCATATATTTTCCTGGTTTCTGCTAATACCATGCAATCAAAATTTAGGTAAGTGTCATGAGGAATTTTATTAATTCATCAATACTTTAATCTATACTTCGTATGTTGTGTTGTACAATATTGAAGCTGTTGTTGATAGAGTTCACTTTTGAAACATCTTTGCACTCTTGGGTATTATTCAGCATGAGAGTTTCAACTGGGTATATATGATAAACATTGAGGTACTGATCCATTATTCAATTGATTGTGCGGATATACGTACAAACAAACATGGAATATGGAAGAGTTGCGTATATCTAAGTATATGGTATGTTGCCAGGTGACAATTCTAGTAGTAAAGGATGATGTGGAATTCGACCTAGCCTTCGGTGTGTGTGTTATCTCCTTCTTGTCTCCAGGTTTTTTATCTTCTGATCTGTTTCTTGCTGTTTTATATCTGTTACATCAAACATTATATAAGTTCGAAGGATATTCATATTAGAATTTATCCTGGTCCAAGATAGTTATGGGTTACAAATTATTGGAAATCAATCTAACGTGTCAATATTTATTGTTGAAGTGAATTAAAAGCTTAGCATTATGTGACAAGAATGAAAAGTGATTGACAGGACATGGAATCATAGAACTTGTTATCAGAAAAAACTAGTCATGAGTTTCCATGCCATCCTTAACATAGATCTGATTTTCATCAGTCTAATGAGAACCTACATTTTATCAGCAGTATGCCAAAGAAAACTCATTGAGTTTATTGTGTAACTCTCCAAATTTCAGCCATCATAATCATCCCTACCACCACCGAATGGCCGCATTCTATTGTTACATTCACAGTTGATTATCAAAAGGAACTGAATATTCTTGAACAGATAGCTGTCAATAATAATTATAAACCTATATCATCATATTTTGACCATAAAGGAGTTATTTTTCGACCATGATTATGAATACCTTTTTTTAGAGAAGTTTTTTCCCAATATTCAATATTACCATAAAATCGTTTTCTACCATAGGTATGTGGACGACTGCATTTTGTTATTCAACGGTATCAATGAGGAACTAGATCACTACTTACATTACTCAACTCATTACATGAGTCCATTGAGTTCACTATGGAAAAAGAAAGCCCTTTCTTGACTTACTAATTGAGAAAACTAATCACAAGTTCGAATTTTCGATTTACAGGAAACCTACACACACCGATACGGTAATACCTTATAACTCTTGCCATCCCGTCTCACATAAACTAGCTTCTTTCAATGCACTATTCCATAGACTTTTTTTGATCCCAATGAATACACCAAATTTCTACATTGAACTGAACATTATCAAACAAATAGGTTGGAATAACGATTTCCCTTCTCACTTGATTGAAAAAATTTACCACAGACACTTGGCCAAGTACATCAATCAAAATCTTTTCATCCCAAATTTACCTACACGTCATTGCGCTATACCCTTCTTAGGTGAAGTTTCCCAAGATATAAAAAACATCTTTCAACGCCATGGTGATGATTTGAACATTAGCTTTCACACGATGAATTCCTTGTCTGAAAAACCAGTCAACACCAAAGACAAAGTCAATCCTTCAGACAATTCTGGTATATACGAAATTACTTGTTCTGAACCATCTTGCAATGTCAAATATATCGGCCAAAGCGGCAGGAAAATTAGTACCAGAGTTAGAGAACACACAAAAATCATAGACAAATATAAGGAAAAATTCACAATCCACCCTTTTGAATCAATCAATTCTTGCAGCTCATTTGCCAACCATGTGGTTAACTCCAACCATTACTTCGATACCGGTATATATATTAGAATTCTTCACATTGCTAATAAGGGTTCCCTAAAGAGTTGTCTAGAAATTTTCGAAATAAATTCTACCTTGAAAGACCCCTCTACAGCTTCTTTGAATAAACAGATTAAATTTGACTGCCTTCAATTCTATAATTCTTCAAACTTCTAGTCGAAGTTTACATCCACAATTCGGTATTCCTCCTTATCTTTTGTTCCACCCTACATCTTATTTTCAGCCCTATAATGATAGATGTCACGTTATTCACTCACTAGAGGTTCAACAATTTTACACTAGATGACCGTACCATACCTTAGAACGCTTACTTCTCTCCTCTGTTACCTTCTGTCAATGGTCAGTCATCATTTATACATAGAATATAAAAATGTCGAACTCATTCGAAATGCCAACAATGTTTCACAAACGATTACCATGCCCCTTCCATATGGAATGGAATGGTTTGATCCCAATTACTGTTCAAGTTGTTTCAAAGCTATAATGCTTTGTTTGCCTTTATAAATTACCAAATTTTTATGTTGTGTTATCTTCCCATGATGTAAGTATTCACAACTAAACTTCCATCCCCAATGAGAATTGTTGAACCTATAGTCAAGCTTATTCCTCCCCTCTTTTCAGATTTATAGAAGTATCAGCTGAAGATGGAGCTTTAAAGATCCGAAACATGTCCTTTTTTGAGATAAATTTCGTGGAGATGATCAATAGTACTTCATTTCTTCGTACATCCACTCCACTTATAGCAGAATGGACTTCTACCTTCGTTCTTCCTGTATGGGGTCGGCTTTGAATAGCCCCATGGTAAATCCTGCCTGTCGTAAGAAGCGACTAAAAGGATAACTGTAGGTGGAAGATGGTCTCATCGCCCGGTGAAATACCACCATATCGACTTTGTGTGCTGTGAAATGGATCATTCCATGTTTCAGTGTTCGGTCGATACTTTCCGGTCTCCCTCTTTCCTTTTCCCCAATTCCTCCTTTATTTTCAGGTGCATCCTAATAGTAATAGTGATGAAGTCTCCTAGAGTAAAACACTCCGGAAGCAGAATACCTCTCCATTAGGATTTCCGTGCGAGAGGTACTCGAGGGGACTCAACATTAAAGATAAATTTTTGCAACATCCGCGGACTCAACAAGAACATCAATGACGTCCACCATCACCTACAGACGAAAAAACCGGATATTCTGGCTCTAACAGAAACACAAGTAAACTCGTCCACCAACAAGGTCCATATGCTTTGTCCTGGTTACGAACTCCATTCTCGATTCAGGTTCAAAGGTGGAGTCTGCCTTTACGCTAAGGCTAACCTTTCATGCCAGCGTGAAGAGAGTTTGGAACCGAAAGACTTTGATGTGATGTGGTTCAAGCTATCTGATACCAAACTGACTAAGTTCCTCTGCTGCCTTCACCTATCACCTAATGGATATAACGACCTCTTTGAGTTTTTATCACTCAAACTGGACAACATTCAGGAGAACCATCCAACAGCTGAAACCATAATCATGGGAGACTTCAATGTACATAACGCTGCCTGGCTCAAATTCTCTAACAAAACAGATGATGCGGGTCGTCAAGCCGAGGCCTTCGCCATCACTCATGGTCTAGAACAACTGGTCGAGCTACCAACCCGCATTCCTGATGTCAACAACCAGTCTGCCAATACACTAGATCTTTTCCTCACCACCAATCCTGACCCGTATAGAATAGAAGTTTGTGCCCACTTGGAAACTCTGATCACACCCTCATCTCCACAACATGCTCTTTCCATTTACCATCGAGCTGCACAATACCACCCCGTCTCATGTGGCATCACAATTCGGCCGACTGGGAAGGTCTTCGTATGTTTTTCTCAGCGTTTCTATGGAAAGAGAGTTTGTTTCTCTTCAGTAGATCCAACACGATGTGCTGAGACAATTTCTGAAATCATCATGTTGGGGATGCAAACCTACATACCGAATACCGAAAGAAAAACATCATCCGATAAGACCTGGTTTAACAGAAACTGCTCTAGAGCTGTGGCTTCCAAACAGGCAGCATACCATCGATGGCTAAAAAATCCGGGCCCTGAGACCAGAGCAGCATATGTCGAGGCTAGAGGCATATGCAAAGAGACAATAGAATGCTCAAAAGATGCCCACAATGCCAAAATAAGATCAAAACTTGCTGAATGTCCTAACGGATCCCGTTCATTTTGGTCTTTCGCCAAAGCTGTGGGAAGAAACTTCACATCCAGCTCATTTCCTCCTCTAACCAAAGAAGATGGAACACTAGCAACGACTGCCCAGGAAAAAGCCAATATCTTTGCGCACCTATTTGCTGGAAATTCCACTCTGGATTCATCGGGAAAACAACCCCCGAACATTACACCTATTGACAGTCACATGCCCGAGATCACCTTTCGCCAACGTACTATCAGAAAGATTTTGCTGGGTCTCAACACCAACAAAGCCTGTGGATCTGACGTAATCTCGCCGATTGTTCTCAAGAAATGTGCCCCCGAACTAACACCTGTTTTTTGCAAGTTGTTCAACCACTCTTACAATTTGGGGTATTTCCGTCCAATTGGAAAATTGCAAGAGTACAGCCAGTCCCTAAAAAAGGCAAAAAGGCCCTACCTAGCAACTACAGACCTATCGCACTGCTATCTATTATTTCAAAGGTCATGGAAGAAGCCATCAACATCGAGCTCATGAAATATCTGGAAGACTCAGGAATTGTCAACGATAGGCAATATGGCTTCCGCCATCAGAGATCAACTGGTGATCTGCTCGCTTACGTCTCACATATATGGCAGCTATCTATTGAAAAGTATGGAGAAACTCTAGCTGTGGCATTAGATATCTCCAAGGCGTTCGATCGAGTTTGGCACCAGGGACTCCTCGCCAAGCTTCCGTCTTATGGCTTGCCCCCTCAGCTGTGTTCTCTGCTTGCTAGTTTTCTCTCAAACAGGTCTCTTCATGTAGTGGTCGATGGAGTTTCATCTGACACTCTACTCATAAATGCTGGTGTTCCGCAAGGATCTATTCTCGCACCAACACTATTTCTACTTCACATCAACAACCTGTTGAAAGCAACTCCATGTCCAGTACACAGCTTTGCCGATGATAGTACCCTCCATACCGCTTTCTCTTCCAGGGCCCCTATATCAGCCCGTGAAACCAGAAATGAACGGGGAAGAAATGTTAATAATATAAATATGGACTTAGCAACAATTCTCGAGTGGGGATCTAATAACTTGGTAGAATTCAATGCAAACAAAACGCAAGCATGTCTTTCCTCTAAAAAAGCCGATCTCACTGTGCCTAACATAACTTTGTCAGGAGTAACCATACCACTGAAGTCATCCATATCGATGCTTGGTATTACTATCAGCAATAACCTTTCCTGGGAAAATCACGTGAGGTCCATTGCCAAAAGTGCATCCCAAAAACTTGGTTTTTCGTTTCGTGCCAAGAGCTATTTCACCCCCACTCAGCTGCTTATGATCTATAAGGCACAGATCCGACCTGTCCTGGAATACTGTTCCCATATTTGGAGCGCGGCACCTAGACATATCTTGAGGCTATTGGATTCTGTCCAAAAAAGGGCAATTCGTCTCGTCGGTGATGCCTCGCTTACAAACTCGCTCACTTGTCTGGAACACCGTAGAAAAGTTGGCGATTTGTCTCTATTTTATAGATACTTTCATGGGCGATGCTCTTCTGAAATATCAACAATCGTTCCTGCTTTGGCAGTCTCTTCGAGACTAACCCGTCAAGTTCAGTCATCACACCCCTTCGTGGTCACTTTGGAGACCTGCAGAACATCACTTTCCAAAGACTCGTTCATCCAACGAACAGTGAGGCTTTGGAACTCATTGCCTAGGGAGGTGTTCCCCGAGGCATACAACCTCCAGAAATTTAAGAAGAACACCAACTCCTACCTTCTTTCCCTTGGTTCCCACGATGTTCTCTGAACATTACAGGATATCTTTTTTCGTGGGAACCAGAACATAAAAAAAAAAAAGATAGAATTTGCTGTAGATACACTTCTTCATAGTTTGGTGTTTTTTTCAAATTTGCAAATTTTCAGAAATTTCTCTTGGTTTTCATAGAATCTCCCTCGTATCATCACAATTCACTTTCATATGGTTCAGCAAAGTGAATTTTCACAATGTACATTTTAGAAAGGTGTGGGTGGTGGGGTGGGGGAGTATGCATGTTCGAAACCTCCCAACTGCGAGAACTTGCTTCTGAGCCTGTACAAAACAAGTTCATGAGAAGTGATCAAAATCCCTCCATACCCTCAGCAACCTTTTCTTTTGACGACTCGAAAATTTCAATTTCCGGCAACAAATTTCTTATCCCCAGGCGATAGGGAATTTAATTGAAAACAAATGTGTATTTTTTTTTATGCAAATGGCTTTTTATACAACACACACAACATTAACATACAAGTACAACGTCTCCTTCCCGCAAACACTCATCACATATAAAACACGTGGAACTCTTTGAAGATCCGGTTTCCGACATCCTGATGTCTGAATGGCACTACAACAACGAATATAACGTCACAATTCACATACCGAAAGTTGGCCATGATTATTTTATCATTGCAAAAAATTTGCAAATTTGAAAATAATATCAAATTTTGAAAAGCTGTATCTCGGAAACTATTGGGTCTACGGAGAAAAACAAGGTAACCATGGTCATTGTCGAAAAACCACTCGTTCATGGTTAAAATGGCCGAAAATTTACAAAAGTGCAAAAAAATTGCAGTTTTTGGGCTGGGAAACTAAGTTCCGGAGGGTCCCCGAAGTCGAAAACTTGACCAAAGTAACCCCACGTCATCCGAAACATTGTGTGATGAAAGCGATACTACCTGATTTCATGTACGTGATATCGATTCTGGACTACAATTTCATTGTATTATAAGTGGACACAATTTTCCCTTTCCCGAATCACATTATATCTAACAGAATATCCCGGTGCATCAGAAGCATTATTGACAAAATCAATATTTTTTTCGAAACTAATAATAATTTGAGCAGACACTGGGTTAATACAAAAAATTAAATTGATAAACTGTGAAGTTTGCGATGCAGCTTACATTGGCAGAACTTGCAGACATGTGGAATTTGCCTGCCAGATATTTTGGAGGAATGTGATTTTGGATAATTGAAAATGCGTATCCATTCACAAACCATATATTACTGAGAACACAGCATAGGTGTTCATGAAAAGGTCATGCGCAAGAGACATTGTTTCTCTATTGGCAATGTCACATACAGTGTGAATATATTACATTCGTCTAAATGAACATGTAAACCCCAACAAAGTATCATCTTTGGTCATCACCTCAGATTTAACAACCATAACTTTAGTCCAAATAAGAATTCACAAATTTTACAGGAGTTCAGTCCCAAAAATTACAATAGAACAACTATAATTTCTTGAAGATTTAAACACGAGCATTGAATTGGTAAACAATAACTTCTGTCCCAATACTCAGTCGATTTGAACAGATCTTACATTCCTCTTTATAGACGCCTAAAATAAATACATTTCATTCAACCATTTTTTGTCAATAAAACATTTTACTCACTTCTGTTCAGTTCAACAATTTGAATAATTCCATACTCCATTCTCTATGATGATATTACTTGTTCAACACATTCTGCAGTTTTTGTTCCCCCCCTTTCAACTCTCTCCACTGAGAACAGGTTTTGTTTTTGGATCAGAACCTACAAAGTTCTGTTAGCCTTCGACTTTGTGAGTTTTGAGTAAGGGTCAAGTTCTCATTAGTCTTCCACTCTCATTCAACATCCACAAGTTGAAGCTGAGAGAAACCCTGGTGGGAAGACCATTTTTCTTATTGATCAGAAAATTTCTTCCTTTCATTTTTGTCTAATAAGTGTTGTTTTTTCTTCCTCCCTTCCCTTCTTCTTTGGTTTTCTTGATCGAAAGCTTTGGGACTACGACAGTTCTCATTAGATTTTGCCTTTGTACCAGAGTTCGATTATGATGGCTCAATTAATCTTCATGAGTTTCCTGGGCATACTTTAACATACTTCTGATAAAATGTAGGTTCTCATTAGAATAATCATTATCAGATCTATTTTATTGTTGACATGGAAAAATTTACTTGTCATATCATCAGACTTTCATTCTTTCCACCCAATGTCAAGCTTCAGATTCATTTCAACAATGGTTGATTTCCAATAATTTGTACTCCTTAATAATCCTGGACCAGGATGAATTCCAATATGTATATCCTTTGGACTTATACAATGTTTGATGTAACAGATATGTTTTCATGGCTTCTTGTACATCAGACGAGTAAGTGACCTTCTGGTTTTAAGTTTCAGTAACGTGCACAAGCTAGACCTTCCACTTGTTTTCTATTATGACTGGTGATACAATCTCATTGATAACTTTGATTCATATGACACCAATCCATTATGTTTCCATTATCTTAGAGTTGTACACAAACTGATAGTGAATGGTTTGATAATTCACGGTGAATACTGGTATATACTTTAATTGGTTCGATTTTGCAAAAATCGACTCCAAACTTCTATACAGGGTGTTTCATAATTGAACCTTCGGATGATTTCAAGAAAAATTCTTCATATGAACATAGATCCGCAACTGCTTTATTTCTGAGATACAGAATGTTGAAATTTAACGAAAAAATCAGTTCTTCGCCAATATCTCTGAAACAGCTTTGGCTTTTTTTCCAATTTTGGTACATGCAAAGTACGCATGGAATTTTTTTTTTTCCATTATGAAGGATTTCTTAATTTTCATTAGTGGCGTCCCTGTTAACATGCCCTGCCATATTTCCGATCAAAATGATGATACGCCACTGTCTTTTTTCCAAATAAATATTATTTTTGTAATTATTCTTTATCTTCTCATGAAAATGGTCTCCTGCCTTTTTGAGTTTGACACTAAAATGCATTCATTTGCTTGTTCCTATGCAAATTCAGCCGATAAAGAGTAGTAGGACTATCTTCTGGGCTAGAAACATCTAGTTTGCTAAGTACACATTTTGTTGCTCTCAACATAAACAATGTTGACACTCCTTCAGCTAGATACGTGATATTATTTACGTTATGAAAACTTGTTTATTGGAGAAATATGGTAAATTTTACAAATACCGAATAAGCAGACATGCATTACTTGTATGGGCTTGCTGACGGGAACGCATATGAAGCCAGGCGACTGTATGGAGAGCACTTCCCAAATAGAATGGTTCCTGATGCTCGAACGATTTCAAGCACCCACAGAAGGTTATGTGAAACAGGAAGTTTTGAGCCAAATCATCACTTGGGAGGGGCACATCGGACTGCAAGAATTCCAGCAATTGAGAAAGCTGTTTTAAATTTAGTTGACGAAAATCCTGAAATAAGTACGAGGCAAGTTGCTTATAATTTGAATGTCACCCATATTCTGGTATGTAGGATTTTTCATGATTATTTATTATATCCCCATCATATCCAACGGGTTCAGGCTCTACTTCTCCGAGACTTTCCAATACGAGTGAATTTTTGCCAATGGTTTCTCCATGAAGTCACCGAAAATCTTTTATTTAACATGGAAATTTAATTCACGGACGAAGCTAGTTTTACTAAAAACAGGATCGGAAATTTTCATAATAATAATTTTTGGGCTGAGGAAAATCCGCATGCAATCGTGGAATCTCATCACCAGAAGCAATTCTCATTGAATGTCTGGGCTGGAATTATTGGAGATTACCTAATTGGACCTTTTTCTTTACCACGGAGATTGAATGGACATAATTATCGCCGATTTTTTGAAGATAATTTGCCAATTCTGGATGTACCTATTTTAATGCGAAATTGCATGTGGTTTATGCACGATTGTGCACCTGCTCATTTTAGTGCTTTGGCACGCGAATATTCAAACCAAAACATTCATAATCGCTGAATAGGTCGAGGGGGGAAAAAGTCATGGCCAGCTAGATCCCCAGACTTAAACAGTCTTGATTATTTTCTTTGGGGACTTTGGTGTACAGTCAACCAATTCTTACTGAGGAAGAATTGCGAAACCCCGTTTCCTGTGAAGCAATAAGGAATACTCCATGAATTTTCCAAAGAGTACGCCAGTCAATGACAAGGACGGCTGAAGCGTGCATACTCGCAGGAGGCGGACATTTCGAACAGTTAATTTGATTTTGGTATTTTTTGTTCATAACAGTTATGTTTTTAAAAATAAAAAAATTATTTTTATGCGTACTCATTCCAAATACTAAATTATAGTTACCATAAAATTATAATAATTTTGCCTAGATCCTTTGGTTACCACAATTGTGAAATTAAGACTAAGAGAAAAAATCGAATAGGGACAAGCAAATGAATGTATTTCATTTTCTAAATCGAAAATCGTCCGCCGGACGAAAAAAGGGCATTTTATTGAGAAGATAGAGGACAATTACAAAAATAATATTTATTTGGAAAAAAGACAGTGGCGTTTTATTATTTTCATCAAAAATATGACAGGGCATGTTAACAGGGACGCCACTGATGAAAATTGAAAAATTCTCTATCATGGAAAAAATATATTTTCATGCGTACTTTGCATGTACCAAAATTGAAAGAAAAAGCCAAAGCGGTTTCAGAGATATTGGGGAAGAATTGATTTTTTTGTTAAATTTCAACATCCTGTATCTCAGAAATAAATCGGTTGCGGACCTATGTTTATATGAAGAATTTTTCTTAAAATCATCCATGGAATATCGCCCTTCGGAAAAATCACATCACCCTTTTGATCGCCCGCTCATGGCCGCCTTTTCCCCTGGAGCAAAATCAACAATCCCTCTTATCTCCACATCAAACTTTGTCAATTACGTATTTCAGCGGGTAACAACAAGAATTCGGAATATATCAAGTATTCCAATAAATCGCGGGCAAAGTGTACTTGCATATTATCTGATAACATGGCATTGTATATTTTCCGCACATATGCATTCCAGGAGTGAGAATCTTGCGAATAAGATGTAACCCGGTGCCGGTTACAAGGAGATCTCGGACTGATAGGAGTTCACATACCGTTCGCATTCGTGGTGTTGATTTATGCCGGATTGATTATCAGCATCAGCGACACCACAATGTAAATTACAATAGGCTGCTGCTGTAAATATGGGATTCTGTATGGACCCGAATATTTTCTGCAGGGAAACTTATAGGTTACAGGTACGAACTAGATATTTCACCGTTATTGGAAAAGAAACATGTTCAATTTTGCTATTTCCTATGAATTTTGTACAAATTTACAGTCTGAGCAGGGCGAGTCTATTTAAGTGACATATTGTTATGAAAAAAATTCAACAAGGAAGTATAATAGAACTCCCCAAATATTACTATTACTACAACCCATTATCGCGATTTTGTTTACTCGAAACTAATAAAAAAAATTAACAAAAAATCAAACCGACGAAATACCGAACTGAAAAGTAAAAAATAAAATAAACCTTCTTTGTCTCAATAACTAAGCTCCTGGACTGATGTAAGTAACTTATTTTGAGTCGGCGCCAAACAAACAAGCAATTGAATTAGGTAAGGCGTAAAATGATGGCATCGAGTTGCGCGGTGACATTCTGTTAATTTTTTTGAAGTAGTTTAATGATCTGCGTTGATTGTTCGTTTGGCGCCGACTCAAAATTAGTTAATAACATTAGTTTAGGAGCTAAGGTATTGAGACTGAGAAGGTTTATTATATTTTTTGACTTTTCAGTTCCGTATTTCGTCGGTTTGATTTTTTGTAGAAAAGTTTTGATTTTTCAATTTTTTGTGGCTGAAATCTACTAACTACTACCTACTTTTTTCTATCACTTCCAAGATACTTACTTACCCACCTTTCTTCAACTATTACCAGTTGAATAATATGATTATCTACTTTTACTAATTGTTGTAATATAAATTATTTTTGTTGTTCTGGTTACTTCATTTCATTACTTTGTATATCATTCCATCCTCTCATAGGATATGATGATTGTGACGGATGTAGGAGAACAAAAATAATGACATTATCGATCTGTCATTGTCAACTACATATGAGTGTGCCAATGTTCACAAGTGAAAAATCAATAATCTCCTATTTTTCTACCCGTAAATGTGGATAATTCCATTCGAACTCCATATATGATCAATAATGAGATATACCCTATCTAATAAAGAAAAAATCATCAAAATCGAAGAATCCAGTACAAAGTTATGCCTGATAGAATCAGTTAACGGACCAGAATTCAGGGGGTGTGTGATCAATATCCTTCATTTCGCTGCCCTTGGCGGTGGATTTCATATTTTAAATTGAAATGAGACCAACTACGAAGTACATTCTATCCACTGGAGATAGAGTTATCGGAATCGGACGTCCCAGTAAAAAGTTATCATACATAAAAAAAAATATACGCGTCCTTTTTGGTTTCTACGGTTGAAAATGAGTAATTACTCATCAGCTGACGAAATTATGTGGCACAAATTCTGGAGGAATCTGGAAATCTGGCATAAAATGGTCTGAATTCCATTCGAAAAGAGTTTCAGGGAACGCTCGTTTACATTTTGTAGGTTTCAATACCGTATTAGTGCAGGTTGAATCAATTTTCAATGACAGACTTATGTGTCCATTAACCCCACTTCCCGATCAATCAACCCCTTTTACCACTGCTTATTTTTTTATGCGGGAGAAATTAACGCCAATTCTCGAATCCAGCCTTACTCATATCCCGGAAAATAAGTTGAATCATTACCAGAGGTCAAAAAATATTGCTCAACAATTTTGGACTAGATGACACCAAGAGTATTTGTCGGAATTACAGGCTAGAGTTGAATGGAAGAAAACGCACCAAACCTCATCAAGAAAGGCACAATTGTCTCAGTCAAGGAAGATAATGTACCCCCATGGAAATGGCTTATGGGACGGGTTATGCAACTTCAACCAGAAGAAGACGATATTGTACGAGACGTCTCCCTGATCGTCAACGGCAGTGTTATGAAGACCTGAAAGCAAGTTTCATGAACATTCTATATTCCGAATTCAGTAATCGTTCATATATGTTTCATTGTGAAACTTTTTTGAGTACGTTGACAATGTAACATACGTTTCAAGACGGACGGCATATTTACGCCATTGGGGCAAGTCTACGCCACTATGGTTTTTTCTTCATGGAAGACAGTTGCCAGATGCAGTGGTATGCAACAAGCAGAATGTATCAACTGGGGTTGCAATCTAGACCTGTTCTTACAAACAATCACAGAAACATTTTTCAATTTTGAGTAAGAGTAGTGACTATAACTAGGAATGAACTAATTATACGGTCCACTCAATATCCAATAGTAATATTTGGGGGGTTCAATACTACTACTAGTACTACTAATACTACTACGAATACTACTATTATAATAGATATTTCAACTCTTGATAACTAAGACCCTAAATTTATATAAGTAACTAATTATGAGTCGGCGCCAAACAAACATACGAGCAAATTAATTACGCAAATCGTAGAATGATGGCATCGAAATGCGCGGCAGAAATTGCCAAGCGTCCCAGAAGTTTATATCAGGGAGACAGCTAACCGAATGGGTACACATGTGAGAGCACACGTCGTTTCAAGCGGTCGTGTGGAGGGCGCATTTTTTCATTGTTATTCTTTATCACGTTGCATTTATATGTTATTTCGTGCTGATTATTTCTTTAAAGTAATTTCATGTAAGTTAGGGCCAATCTATAATAGTACACAGACGGCTCAAAAACGGAAGACGTAGTTCGGGCCGGAGTACAACAAGCATTTTACCTTGGTGTGAGCCTTGGACAGTACGCCACAATATTCCGGGCAGAAGTCTATGCAATCAAACTCTGCCTGCGAGAAATTCTGAACAGTAACAGAAAAAATCAATAGATCAAAATCATGTTGGACAGCCAAGCAGCACTGAAAGCTCTAGCATCAAGTCGGATAGAATCCAGATTCGCATGAAAGCTCTTCAAAGTGTAGGCAGGGACAACATAATAACTCTGCTCTGGGTCCCAGAACATGAAGGCTATGAAGGAAATGAATATATCGACCTTGGGGCAAAAGAAGGCACTATGAACCAAAGAAGAGTTTTCAGACTGGACCGAGCGGCAAAAACGCGAGTACTGGAATGAAAGAGTGGGACAAGTCGACTCGAAGGCATTTATACCAAACCCTTCGAAAAAAAGAATAGCAGCCCTGCTAGATCTGAATTATAATAATTATAATAATAATAATAGTTTATTGAATCCTTTAAGATCAAATACATGATATGGGATACGTCAAGCACACAAAAACGTACACAAATAATCAAAATACCAAAGTACAAAATATAAATAGAACAAAATTTTTATCTCGAATTCAAAACTGATCAAATGTAAAATATAAATGTCATATATACACAGACATAACTAACATTTCATCTCGAGTTTAAAAATTCAGAAATGCTGTTAAAGCAGTTTTTTGAAGATTTTTCTTCAATTTTGATTTCAACGTATTTGTGTTTCGAATTTTCCCTAGATCGGACTATTCTTAAAGAATGATGTGTTATGAGTCGGGATACTGATGACACTTCCGTTTCTAGTGCAATAGTTATGATGTTGGGAAACAGTGTCCTACATATGTTCGTGTTTCAGAAATAACATAATACATCTAAATATATATATATATATATATATATATATATATATATATATATATATATATATATATATATATATATATATATATATATATATATATATATATATATATAAAATATTTTTATGCCAGTTGTGAATTTTAAAAGACTAAAAACCCACAAAAAGAATAATTACTAGATGGTTAATGGTTTCAAGAGTTTGTTTGTGAATAACTTTTGAAATTCTATGTATATTGTGAGCCTAGGTAGAATATGGATAGATAAAAATGTCAAAATACTATAAAACAATCAATTTCATACACTGTCAAAATTATTATAACTCATAATTGCTCAAAAGACAATAAAAAGTCTAAATTTACAAAATTTTCAGGAATAAACAGTAATCAACACATTAATAAATTTGAAACATACAGTATATGAAACTGTAGCTAACAAAAAGTAGCCAATGATAGAACAGCAAATGTCTTTATAAAAATAGCCAATCAGGGAATAGATGGTCAGGTGTAAAATTGGAAATTGTGAGAGAATAGCAATGGTATGGTATCATAAGCAATTATTTTTGAAATTTGTAAATAATGATAAGAGTGGAAAAATAATTGTATATATAAATTATGCAATATAAATATAAACAGTGAAAAGTGACAATTTAGTGCACCAATTCAAAAATTCAAATGAAAAAACAAGGGGAAAAAGGCGATAGAAAAACAAAGCTTCGAGGAGACCGAAAAGAAATTTCCAAGCGGATGCCACGCAAAAACTTTACTAAAAGAAAATTGGAATAATCCCATCATTCGGTAAACAAAACCAAAATTACCTTAATGATAACATATCCACGGATCCAAATGCTGATTTCCGCATCTATATAGTTCCTGATTCATGATATTGCAGTCCTGACAGCGATTGGAGAGAGGAGACATCCTGTTTCATGGTATAATTAGAACACCAACAGTTCCAACCAGGTATAAAACTTTAATAGTGCTTTTCCGGTCCTGAACTATTTCACAAATAACATATTTCACATTCGAAGAACTTTATGTCACCATATTTTGAACAATAACAGAAAACGTCACTCTCACGGAAAAAGTGAGGTTCTGTTTATCTATCCATGATCTGATTTATTATTATCCGTGAATATTTATTTGATTCACCCTAGTATAAGTTATCTCCCGTAGGCCAAGTATTATTAAGTCTTCCTGAATGAAGGAGATAATTGCTTTATGATATTTTGTTGTTTGTTTTCTCACAATGATCAATAACATACCAAAGTCCATTCAATAAACTGAAGTTAGCAGCAGTGGCAAGTGGCTCTATTGCTTTGAACCGGCCACCTTGAGATAAGGGCGTACCAACTGTAGTTTAGCCGTGGTGAGGAAAATAATAATTGTTGGTAGCGTGACGAGAGAACAGTGACGTTCGCTGGCAATTATTATTACAGCATACAATACAGGGGCAGAAATATCTATTTATATCATATCAATTTGGCTCACAAAGAATAACCAAAAATAATTAGCAATTTCAATATACAAAAACAATATATATATATATAATATTTTCAATCCATGAAAACATAACAATATATACATGGATATGTTAAGATATTGAATCTTTTGAAATATTCTCTACAGGAATCTCTAATCTTCAGATTGAGAATGAGTCTAATGACTTTTTTCTGTAGAATAAATATTATATTGGAGTTGCTGGAGCTGCCCCAGATGTTGATATCATAGGAGATGGCATAATAAATATTGATCAGTTTGGTTATATCAAAAATATTTTTCAGTTGTGAATGGCATGATAATCACTATTCAACTTTTTACAAACAGCATTTATATTTGCTTCCCATCTCATATCACTATCTATGAAATTCAGTATTTTCAGAGAGATTAATTACATCATCCATCACTCTTACTTGAAAATCTGTTACGATTTTCGATCTGCGATAGAACTGCATATACACCGTTTTGTCTGAGTTCACATTGAAAGAATTTTTTTCCACACCAGGTTGTGAATTCCTTTGACAATATATCCAATTTACCTTGGAGTTCCTCGGGTCTGTCAGCATCAGCAGCCAAAGTTGAATCATCAGCATAGAGAACTATACATTGTAAGCTTATATGAAGTGGTAGATCGTTTATAAATGAAAAACAAATCCGTAGACATAAGATGGAACCCTGAGGAACTCCCAGATCCATACAATAGAAATCAGACCTATGCTCTTCAATTTTGACAGATATTTTTCTAAGACGCATGTATGAGACTAACCACGACAGAAAGTTACTACGAAATCCTGAAGAGTAGAGTTTGCTTTCGATAACGTTTGGGTCGATGGTATCAAATGCTTTTGATAGATCTGAAAAGAGTGCTCCAACATTTTTTCCTTTATCTATAGAATCGTTAATATATTCAAAAAAGTTTCAGGAATCACTTTCAATCGACTTTTTCGTACAAAAACCATGTTGGTACTTTGATAGAATTTCAAATCTGGTTAAGAATGGATATATTTTGTTATAGACACATCTTTCAATAACTTTATATATCACAGTCGGTACTGGTATTGTTCAGAAATTACTCATTAAAGATGTATCACGCTTTTCGAAAATAGGGGTCACTTAACCTATTTTTGGGTAATCATCCTGAGTCTATTGATCGATTTATAATAAAAGCTAGAGTTTCAGCGATGTACACAGCCATACTTTCAATTATTTTGGTGGATAAACAGTTTATTCCAACTGAGTTAGAATTTTTCAGTGAACCTATTGCATCTAGGACATCACAGCTCCAAACAGACAAAAAAATAGAATGTGTTAGTTCCATACATTGAAGTATAATCGTTGAATACTTTCAAGCCAGAGTGTTGCTCTATGGAATTTTTGGCATTGTTTGAGAAGAAGGCACCGAAAGAATTTGCATAATTGTTTCAAACTATCTTATTTTCTACTTTTATTTGAATATTTGATGTAGATCTTGAATTTCCTATTTATCTTCTGACTCTATTCCATATTTGTTTTTGTTTCTGGTGATAACCTGCTTCTTAATTTTTTTTGTAAAATGTGCTCTTTGTATTTTGAATTGTTCGTAGATTCCTTGTAGATTTCGGTTACATGGCTTTCATTTGAGTTCCTCATCACCCAGAATAATTCTTTCAATTCTTTGCTCATAGAAATAATATCTTTGTTCACCCACTGGTGTGTATTCGAGTTTCTGTTACATTTTCTCACAACTGTAGGACATGGTAAGTCAATGAAATACTGAAGAGTATTTAAGAATTATATGAATATTTTCAGAGATTTCGAAAACTGACCAAAAGGATTCTTTCTCCAGAAAGGATTGTGCAATGTCAAGATTCTCATCACTTGTATTTCGGACGGATACGGTTCCATGGTTACACCTGTGTTCATTTATGGGATTCATGTTCAGAATCAATCCGAAAATGATACCAAAATGATCAGCAATATTCATGTTTTTAACTGTTTCAAGATATTTCAAATTACATATATTCGTGAAAAAATTATCAATTTTACTCTCACTCGATTTGCCATTTACATTTGGAAAGACCCTCAAAGGTTCAAAATTATGTATGTTCAGTTTATAGCTACCCAGGAGATCGGTGAGAAATGATTCATCATTTGATTCACATAAAAATGTATGTTTATGTCACCACAAAAAATTATTTTTTTGAATTTTTTATTACAGTAGTCGAATGCGACAGGGAGTCCATTTATAAATATTTCAATGATTCCAACTGGTGGTCTATAAACAGATAATAAACAATATTTGTTACCATGGCACTGAAAAGATAGATAGAAGTGAATATGTTTTTTTCTAGTAAAGTGTGTAGCAAGGACATATTCAATGAATTGAATATTATTTATATTAGAATTGTTGCACCAGGACTCAGAGATACATACTACATCAGGTTTCTCTTGGAATATGAGAACTTCAAACTAACTTGGGATTTTAACAGGGCTAGTGACAAGTCTCTGTAGACTGCGAAAGCATCTTCAAAGAATTGGACTCGCGGAAAATGAAGAGATTCGCTTTTGTCAAGACGAAGAAGAAACAGCAGAGCACATCCTGTGCATATGCAATGTTCTGGAACGAACAAGATTCTACCGTATGGATTACGGGCAGCTAGAGCTCAAAGACCTGGAAAAAGTATCACCAAGGGTCATCATCAACTCCGTCAGAAGCGAGGAACTCTAATTCAATTAGGATCGTGCCACAATAGATCTGCGAAGGTCGCAGTGGAAGAGTTGGTTATGGCCCCACTCGGAAAGAACCTAACCCAACCTAATTTAATGATTTCCGTTGATTGTTTGTTTGGCGCCAGCTCAAAATTGTTTAATTACATTAGTTCAGGAGCTCAGTTATTAAGACAAAAATTGTTCATTTCAGTTTTCACTTTTCAATTCAGTTTTTTGTTAAAAAGTTTTCATTTTTCAATTTTTTGTGGTTAAATATACTAATTACTACCCACTTAATTTTTGATTACTTTTCAAATACTCACTCACCTAGCTCACGTCAACTGTTAACTCTCATAACATAATTACGTATTTTAACTATTAATTGTTATATAATATGAATACTTATAAAACAATATTTTTTTTGGCGGGGAAGTTTGTTTTTCGTGTAATTTATATTAATTTTCTCAAGCTTTGCGCTTTAGGCAAAAAGCCATCTCCAGTGCTTGTCTGTCATATACAAACATCACGAATATGTTGTTCATTTGTGAACTCATAAATACATATGTATTTTGAATTACATGTACCTTTAGAAAAAAAAAACTTTGGTCAACGCCAACGAAATGTCAGAGGTCTCTCGTCGTGTTTACAGGTGACTAAAATCCTAAGAATCTTTTTATAACAACATGGGTAGGTCTGCAAAAAATGCTGTTCGAATGAGAAAACGATATTCAGCAGAATTCAATAATAAGAAGAAAAAAAAGTTGGAAGCAAATAATGAGCACAAACAGAAGGAAGCTTTTGTAAAACGCTGAAGAGTTTCCCCCACTGTCTTCCGGTTCCAGGTCTCCGTTATGTTGCAGTGTGAAGTTTCAACAGAATCGGTTCACAGGTAAAAATAAATCATCCCCTATTTTTCTACCCTCAGCTTTGTTTTTTTTTAAATATGAATTGGGCCTACAACGAGATGAACCCCATTCTTAAAAAAAGACTCATCTAAATCGGATACAGCAGTACAGAGTTGTGCGTGGTAGATTCAGTTGACAGGTGAAAATTCAGTTGGTAACCAATCAATCATCCCTTAGGGGTGGATCTTTTTTCCAAATTCGAGTCGGGTCATTTTTGTGGTATACTATCCAATGGAAAATCGTCAGAATCGAACTGCTCTGTAAAAAGTTATGCGTGGTCATGTATAAAAAAATTATAAAAAAACACGCGTCGACTTGAGAACCTCCTTCTATTTTTCGATTCAACAAAATAATTACATGGTTGAAACAACATTTGTACAAAAACGAGTTTTGAATATAGTTTGTCGAATAAGATATTTGGTTCATGCAAATTAGTTTCACTTGATTGTAACTTTAAATTTGATCCAAAACTGAGAAATAATTTTACTCACTTTGAGGTTATATTTTACCGTGCATATACGGCACTTTTAATTGTTTGATTCAAATAAATTTTATTTGATTCAACAATTTGTTTTTCTCTGTGTAGAGTCTACACCCATGTAGTGGAGTAATATTGGATTTTAGCTTCAGAAAGTTAGGGGACCGCGGTTACTCTTTACTGTACATTAGTGATGATGTGAGGAACAACATATAAAGAGTTACCAACCATGATGTGTGTGCTCAATTCATTATTCAACAAAAAAGTTGCAAAATTACATTGTTTGTTGAATATCTTGGAAAAAATGAATTTCTTGAAAAACTGATATTGCTATTCGAAAGAATGAAAAATTTTACATAGAAAAGGTATACAAAATATTTTTTTTAATGAAAACTGTAAGCTGCAGAATTTTAATTCTAACGTACGAAAATGGAGCACGTAGCCACGAGAGGGCTTCACTTAATTTGTTATAACTTTTGATCTAATTGCTCAAATTGAGCTAACAAACATTCAGATGAAAGGAGAAAAAGGTAACTGACGAGTTGTCATGTATTCAAATGTGAAAAAAATATGAATAGGAATACTACATATATGAAGTTACGTCAAAGTAGAATTTTCTATAAAATCAATTGAAGATTTTCCATTCCTTGAATTTTCAAGATAAACACCTGAAATTTGTACAGTTCACTCCCAAAGTGACACTCAAGAAGGTGTGCTATGGAAAAAAAAATTAAAATTTTATTTTAAAAATTAAGTGGTCAAAATATTGAATAATTAAAAAAAAAATACAAATTTGAACTTTTAGACCATGCTTCAAAAACAAAAAATTCTAGTTCAAAATGTGATATAAATTTTTTCCAATAGTACTTTCTGAAGTTTGTAATCTGTTCTTCAAGTTCCATTGGTTTTATTAAAAAAATTGAATTAATAATAAAATTTCGTCAAAAATAAGAAATTTTTTGTTGAATAAACTTCGATAACATTCAAATAGAATGAAAAATAAGCTCACCAAACCAACATTTATTTAGTGTTTAGTAAATTGAAGAAATGTTCATTTTGATAAATCAAAAGTCTTGTTTAGAATATTATAAGTTATTTTTTTTATGTACTTTATATTGGAAAATATCATATTTGAATGTAAGAGAGAACAGTTGATCGGTAAGTTTAGTGCTCACCTGACGCTCTACGTATACTAGGGGAGTAATATTAGATTCAAGCTTTTAGAAGTTGAGGGATAGTGGTAACTTTTTATTGGATATTTGCGATGATGTTGGGTACCTTTTACCTACCTACCTACTTTCACGACTGGCCTCGCCATCGTTTTTTCAATATCATATTGTTGTTCAGCGATCTCAAAAAACACTTTGGATGAAATTATTTCGAAAATCATTGAGTTTTTCAAATTTGCCTAACAAAATGTTTTTCATTGTTTTAACAATTAATGAACAATCAGCGCACAAATATAATTTTATAACTGTTTTCTACAAGTCATTTCTAAGTAATATCAGAAGGTTTTAGGGAAATTCATGGAGTCCCCCAGGATTCCGAAATCATTCATAATTTTGAGCTATTTTTACCCCACTAATGTGTACTTTTGTTTAATAGATGAGTGAACTTGAGTATTTTCAGAAGTGGATCTGAATTTGTAACTTGATGGAATTTCAGCGTTGAATAGAACCGAAAAGAAATCAGTTTGTTTATACTTTTTTTTCGGTTTTGAGTTAGATTATATATTGAAATATTAAGCAGGTTTAGGGAGAAACCCACAACATTTAATCATAGTGTTTAAGGTTTACACAGAATAGAAATGTGGTTTCCAATGGAAATTATGTTTCATGGTATGTTGAGTTGATTGATGATAATGTGTGAATAAATTGTGAAATCTACCTTTCTAACTGGCCGTGCCATCGGGTTTTTCAAAAAGAAGGTGCTGGTGAAAAATTTAAAATAAATTTGGAATCAGCTGCTAAAACTCACTCAGACGGATGTTTTATTTAGAAAAATAAATTTTCATTATATCGAACAGTGATATTCGATTTCTGACATCATCACGGATTAGTCAACTCAGTCAATCATAATAATATACTGTACAAAAAATCGAAACAAACACCTACTGATACAAACATAAAATAATTTAAAACTTTTAGGAATAAACTGAATGAACTTCTCAAGAAAACTAAAATGGATTATTACCAGAACAAAATTTTCCAAAATAAAATACACTCACCAAATCTCTGGAAAAGAAGACGTAGATAAAAAAAGAGTATCAAACGAATCAAGAACGCAGATGTAATCGAAATAAGGGACGAGAAAAACATAGCTGACCCATTCTGTGATTTCTTCACGAAAAAATGAGAACAACTGCCTGAAAAAATCAGTTCAAATGAAGATGATATTAAGGAATTCTCTCGCACTGAATACAAAATGAAAAACTCATTCTTCCACAAAGGTACAGATGGAAACGAAGTAAAGGAAGTAATCCAAGCCAACATGTTCGAGGAAACAGAGCAGGTTGAAATTTCCAGAAGTACCCCACAGGGGGGCATACTCTCCCTCCTTCTGTGGACATGGTTGTAGATGAACTGCTAATTTCTCTGAATAACCAAGGGTATTACTCTCAAGGGTATGCAGATGACTTGGTCATCCTCATCAAGGGAAGGAATACTCGAACAACCTCAGAGCTAATGCAAAATGCACTGAGGACAGTAGAGGAATGGTGAAACAGAGAGAGCCCAAGGGCAAATCCGAACACAACAACACTAATTCCCTTCACCCGGAGAAGAAACATGGGAGATCTCATACCTCCCAGACTATTCAGTGAAACATTACAAGTAGTAGAGCAGGTAAAATATCTAGGGCTGATTCTTGACAAGAAACTAACCTGGAACCCGCATCTTCAACATGGAACCAATAAAAGAAAGATAACCTTCATGATGTGCAGGAGAGCTTTTGGAAAAACCTGGGGGCTCAAACCGAATGCCATGCACTGGCTTTACACAGCGGTAATAAGACCAAGAGTAACTTATGGCTCACTCTCATGGTGGCCAAAAACAAATCAAAGACAGGCAGAAACCAACCTTGGGAAAATCCAGAGGCTTGCCTGTCTCTGTATCACGGGTGCAATGAATAGCAATCCAACAGCTGCAATGGAAATAATCCTAAGCCTCGAACTCCTTGACTTACATGTCATTGGAGAGGCCAGGATGAGTGCATACAGACTGAAACAAACAAAAAACTGGAGAATCCGAACAACTGGACATACCAGAATCACTCATGTAATCAACATCGAAGAACTCGAAATGATTTCAGACTACATGCAACCCCTATACTAATCTGGATGGGCCCCGAGTATAGAATCACAATCAACTGCGGACATAGTCTGGTATACAGACGGTTCAAAGACAGTTGAAGGAACGGGAGCAGGAATACATGGGGTGAGACCAACAAGGGATTACATGATACCACTTGGCAAATGCTCCACGATATTCCAAGCTGAAACACATGCTATTATGGTATGCATCCAGAAGAATCTAGAAACTGGTTACAGGAAAAAACACATCTACATTCTATCTGACTGTGCTATCAAACTCAACTCTATACAGATAAAGTCCAAACTGGTCTGAGACTGCCTCCAGAACCTCATCGAGCTGGCAAAACATAACAAGGTCACCTTGATGTGGGTGCCAGGTCATAGAGGCATTGAAGGCAACGTCAAAGCGGACCAGTTAGCTAGACAAGCATCTGAAACGCTATCCACAGGGCCAGAACCTGTACATGGGATTAGCAAAAACTGATGCAGGACCCTGATCGACGAGTGGATAAAAAGAAGACACCAATAATATTGGGATCGAACTGTCGGGCAAATACACAGCAAAGTCATGGTAGGGCATCCAAACCAGACCCTGACGGCTGACCTTCTGAACCTGAACAGAACGAAGGCTCGTATAATAATAGGTCTGTTGACTAGACACTGCGGTCGAAGAAAACACCTAAACACCATGGGAGTACGCAGGGAAACCGTGGAGTGTAAGCTATGTGATGAAGAGGAGGAAACAGCCTCTCATATCATCTTCGACTGTGACGCCCTAAGTAGTAGGTGACACAGAACCTTTGGAGAGATCAGCCCGGAAACAGGCATGAATCCGAAGAACCTTATCAACAGGCTTCTAAACCTAATTGAAGGCACAAACCTGTTTGAATGAGAAACCACTGACGACAGAGTGATACAATAGATCCCAGCTGGTCGCAGTGTCGAAGGAAGCTAAGTGCCAGCCCTGTCTCTGGCTCGTCAGCTTTCAACCAACCAACCAACCAACCAAAGGAAGTAATACAAGATAGAAAAATAACAAAGTTCCTGGATTACGATCAAAACCTCTGAAATAAATTTCCAATTTCATAGCTGATCCTGTCGCTAATGTAATCAACAAGTCCTTTAGAGAAGGCGTCTTTCCCACAGTTTTCAAAAAAGCTATGATGAAACCCTTTTTCAAACAAGGTGATAAAATGGAAATATCCAACTATAGACCATCATCGTCAATCACAAACTTCTCAAAAACCTTCGAAAAACTGAATCATATTAGTGAATATAACATCATATCTGATAAACAGTTCGGTTTTCACGATAACAGATCCACGAATGATGCAATAGCCCAACTAGTGTCGTTAATAATTAAAACCATTGACAGCAAACAGTCATCACCTAGCATATTTGTGGACTTATCAAAAGCCTTCAGATTGGATTCCGTGGGGTTCCATAAAACATGATGAAGAGCTATCCAACAGAAAGGCTGCAAAGCGTGAAAATAGGGGCAACGGAGAGTAAAATATGGAGTACCACAGGGACCAATTCTGTTCATCATATACCTGAATGATTTATTTCACATCGACTCAGAGGAGAAATTTTTACTTTTGCTGATAACACATCAATATTTTACAGCGGCTCTTCATGGATTGTATTCAAAAATGAAGTAGAAAGAGACTTACCCAATATCATGCGTTGGTTTGACACGAAACTACCAACTATAAACTACAACAAAACATGTTTCATGCCATACACATCTTACAAAAAATACTTAAACAACAATACATTCATTCACAATAAAGCCCTGTTGAAACCTCGACAACTGCAAAAATTGAACATCTGGGAGTTTTCATGGATAGGCACTGAAGTGGCACTCCCATAAAAATAACGTTATAAAAAAATTAAGATATCTCTTGTACAAATTCAAACATCTATCGAAAATTCTAAGAACGGATCAATTAAAAATTATTCATCACTCATTAGCCGAATCCCACCTACTATATGGAATAATAGCATGGGGCAAGGCAAATATAATCCTGATTAAAAATCTCAATACAAAACAAAAACTAATACTCAAAATTATTTTTAAGAAACCAATACGATACTCATCCAACACTTCATATAGTGAAACCAAAGTATTCGATATAAGACAGTTATTTTGCCATAGTATCTTGGTGTACCAACATAAATAAAGGAAAAACATGAAAAAAAATTATCAATAATACGATACTTGACAAAAAGGTAAAGCATTCGGGGTCTCAAAACCAAAAAAAAACCACAGCACTTAGATGCCATACATACATATGCCCGAAACTATATAATCTATCAGATGAAGATATGATAAAAATCAATTCACTAGCGATGTTTAAAAACAAAACTATAAAATGGATAGGTAGTATACCAAGAAAAAAATTACACGGTTTCATTGATACAAGAAATTCCTACTAATTACTACAACTATAGATAAACACCATCTCGCCGAAAATGTGAACAATAAAACCGCTATACTGTCATTCATTATTGTTCTTTTTTACTATAGGCATGTACACACAGTTTTCTAAAATATAAAGTAAAATCGAAAATTAGAATTGTAATTGTTTATTATATATGCATGTATGGATTACGTTTGGATGTATATACACTTCCAAATTTGCAAAACTGGAACCAAGGAGATGAGTATAAAAAAAATAGAATAGAAAGACATTATGTTCAAATCTACGATTTCATTTCATGCTTACATTTCTAATGAAAACATCGTATACTTGACTTATTTTAATTGATATATTGATATTCATTGGAAATGTATAATTGATATTTTACATGTTCAGGAACAAGTGTTTTACACATACTTATTTTACTGACCCTATCTGTTTTATAAACCAAAATAACTGTTTATTATGTAAATAAGTTCCGCGTTAAATATCCAAACAACTGTAGCGTAGTAGCATATTCGCAGCTGCCTTATCAATGAGCACGAGATGAGACGATAGATATGCCATCTTTCGGAGGGGACATTAAGATGGCGGTCCCGAGTTCATAGATGTTGAGCTCGTTAAAGAACCCTACCTCTGAAACAACAGAGGATTCGGCAAACTTTCCGGTTGGGAGGAGTGTGCTCACCGGCGTCGGTGTTTAGCCTTGGTAGCAGAAATAGGCCGACTTTAAATAAGGCAGGGAAAAAAAAAATATGTAAATAAAAATTATTATTATTATTTCTGCTATTATTTTAATTTCGATGGAAATAAAAAAATCAGGTTATTGGGTACCAACCAGATGAATTTCACCCAACATCTTCGTAAAAACAGATGTTAGCTGATTTTCTAACTGAAATACGGACCTGCCTCCAGCTATTCCCTCTGTCGAATTTGCAGCCCCTTATGTTATTAGTAGTTCTACATGGTAACAAACTACCGTCATCGGCCAGCCTTTGTGAACTTTCCTCTTCTTCTCTTCGTTTTTGCGATCGCCGATAAGCCGTTCAACTGAAGTCTTGAAATAAATGAGCAGACATCTAATAAATATTGATACCGCCAAGTAAGGTTTGAAGAACCATGTCAATGTGACAGTCTGCGACAGTGACTGGACCACCCGTAACTCAGTTTTGCTATATATAGAGAGTACAACTGGAAAAAATAATGATTTATAGTAATTACGTATGAATGCGAATGAATCTTTTTATTTGCAGCTGAGGTATTTATTCTAATTCTCATACTTGTATCAGGGCAGTGGATGGGGGATTTGTCCAGGATTTTTTTATTGAAAAATTCACGCATTGATGGCACGAATATACATAATTCTTCTTCTGGCTTCGCCGCACAAAGAGAATGTGAAAAAAACTCCAGCCTAAATATGAGATCAGTTGTTGAAAATACGCTCGTGAAACAACATTATTTCCAATCGGGACAGATACAACTCCTACTCGTAATTTTCATTGCGATATTTTTTTTCTATAATTATGTTAATTTCTACTTGTTCTTGTTCTTATAAGCTCATTAGTTCTGTTGAGAAGGGAAACATTCTCAATTGAAAATTGAATAGACATTTTTTTCTGTGAATTGAACAATCCACAATAAAAATGAAGTAATTTTTTGTGAATGTCCAACAGAAAACAACTACTTCCCCGGCTAAAGCCACGCTGGACATTGAACTACATCTGATAGATATTCTGAAACGATCCTAACTCGAAAGAAAAAATCTGAAATTGAAAATTCTTATTTTCATTCAGATAGTCATTTGATTTTATATTCCAGTCTCAATTGAGAACTCATATGAAGGAGAATGTAATCCAAAAGAGAGTACTCACCAGAAACCATTCGTTGCAATGACGCAAGAGAGTCATCGCATTCACTAGGTCTTCAATACATTTTTGTCGACGAGAATCTATTTCACGCTTCCACGATCATCAGGGAGTTCGGAAGAAATTGGAAACACATTTTCTAGAAGCAATATCATATTTATGGTTCTGGTGATAATACAGCTATTTTATCTGATCGTTTCAAGAATAGAACAGCGTTCAATTGCAAAAAACCCACAAAGTAAAAACAATTTGAACAGTTTTCAGCAACACAGATGTTTTCACTTGTTTGTGAGATGGTCACTTATGTGAACCAAAGTATACTAAAAGTAAATGTACAATATATACACATCTCTAGAAATATTCTTTTGTTTTCATGTGTCTCGTTATCTATAATTTCTGTTTTATCATAGTCCATGCGATGATCTCTTTTATTCACATGTTCAGAAGGAGCACACGAATTAACATTACGTTTACAATCGCTCTTATGGTGAGTTAATTATAGACTCGTTGATTAATGGCGGAAACTGTACAAACCAAAAAATATGGAGACGGAGACATATTACAGATTTTACCTTTTTACCAACTTTTTCATTTCCTACATTACATGAAGGTATATGAGGTTGTAATTAGCTCAATATTTATTTGAAACTGTGTGGTCCCTGAAGTCAGTTTGCTGAGTAGAACTTCACATGATCAATAACTATCAAGTGCTGAAGTTGGAAATACATTATTTTAAGCTTGCATCTTGCCTGATCACGGACATTGAAGTTGATTTGTTGGTCTTGGTCAGTTGAGTTAGTTGTGGTTGGCAACATCGCCAAATATTCATTCATCGCGAATATCTCAACAATATAATCCTCATGATTTCACATTATTGAACCAATATTTCTCCTTTGAAAGACACACTCATCACTGTATCTCTCAGAAAGTTGGTTCTATGAATTGAAAATTCCGCATATTGGGGATAGATTGAAACTACATCTTCAATGAAGAAGATATTTTTGTGGAGAGAACATGGATTAGAGGACATTTTTGGCTTTCTACTACATTCATTTGCAGTAAGGATTTGTGCTACGAAAGATATTCCTAATGAGGGAAAAAACTTTGTAACAAAACTATTTTTTCAATATGTGGGAAGATCCAATTACAAACATGAATGAGAACAAAATGTGATAAAAAATTCTTTTTATATCTGGAAGCAACTCATGTTCGAGATTTCCTTATCTTAAAGTGTTTTAGTGACTTTTCGATTAGATTCTCAAATTTTCATATGGAGAAATCGAAAACCAAAAATATCATCTAAACTACATCTTATTCGACACTTCAAGAATTATATTTTTTTTGAAAAACAAATTTAAGTTATTTGAATCGTTCACGTTGATAATAAGGTTATTCTCCTTAGGCCAAGGAATGTTCCTCAAGATGATAATCTTAAATTCATCTTGAGAAGGCAAAGATTTTCATCAATTGAATAATGAATACAAATATTTTTCAGAAAATTTAAAAATCTACGACAATTATCAAGTTATTTTTTGTAATATCTAATAGAAAACAACTACTTTCCCGGCCAAAGTCAAGTTGGATATTGAATTATATCTGATATATTGTGAACGGACCCTAATTCAAAATAAAAAGTCTGAAAGTGAAAATTTGCATTTTCATTCAGAGAGTTATTTGATTTTCTATTCCAGTCTCAATTGAAAACTCTTATAGATGAATGAGGCAAACAAGATTTGTTCGAAACAGGAGTCTCAACATCATTTAAAACATTGATGCAAGAGTGGCATCGCATTCAGTAGGTCCTTAATGCATATTTGTCGACGAAAATCTATACATATATCGAACATTCTATGGTTCATTCAATAACTTCAAATGAATGATTAAAATAAAATAACATAAAAATGCAACGTAAAATCTCCAGCACTAAACAATAACATTCCAAAAATGCGCTCTCCGCACGACCACTCGCAACGACGTGTGCTCTCACATGTGATCCCATTTGGGTAGCTGTCTCGCTGATATCGACTTCGAGAACGCTCGGCAATTTCCGGCAAAGGAACGCGCCGCCGCCGCGCACCCTGCTGCCATCATTCTACGCTCTAATCATTCAATTGGCTTGTTTGTTTGGCTCCGACCCAAAATCAATTACAAGACTAAAAAAGTTCATTTTATTTTTTGCTTTTAACTTTTTTTTTATCGTCGGTGTTCAATTTTTTTGTTGAGTAGTTTTAATCGTGTTCAACCCCAATTGATGTGTTACGAAATGGCCTCATATGTTCTGAAAAGTCCCCGTATGAAATTCGCCAAATGCATAGATATACCGAAAATGCGCTCAATGAGCAGATGGGGTCACTTTATGTGATGTATACTGTATGCCAGAAGCGATGGAAATTTTTTTCTGTATGACACGGATTTGGTTGAGCTAATGAACACAATAAAACATATGAAAAATAAAACCTCTTGCGGAATGGATAATAGCTCAATAGGAATTCTCGAGAAAATGCCCGTATTCACACTAGAACTTCTTGTCCAGTTAATCAATGAGTCCTTCTCAAAGGCTATTTTTCCGAATTTCCTGGAAATTACTGTTGTTATTCCTCAACACAAAGGTGGAGATACTCCAGATCTTTCGAATTTCCGACCTATTTCTCTTATTCCAACTTTGGGAAAAATTATAGGAAAGTTGGTCAGAACTAGATTGATGAAGTATCTATCCGCTCACAAAATTCTGAATCCTCAACAATTTGGATTCCAACCACAAAAAAGTACAGGTGACGCAGTCTTCTCATTTCTGAGAGAGCTTTATAGAGAAGTCAATCTTTGCGCAGCAGTATTCTGTGATCTTTCGGAATCCTGGAATACTCTTGCACAAGCTCCAATGCTATGGCTTTCGGAATCAGAGCTTTAGTTGGATTGGGTTCTACCTGAATGATCGTATTCAATTCGTTAGATCAAACACCAACTCAAAAACAAGCTTGGTTAAACATGGTGTGCCTCAGGGCTCTGTACTGGGGCCTATCCTATTTTTGTTGTATTTCAACGATTGACCCTAAGATTGATGGTAGATTTACAATATTTGCAGATAACACGACACAACCATTTTGTGGCATAAAACTGATATAAATAGCCTCCACTCGAAAATTTGATAATGATTTGTCCAGTGCAAAAAGGTGGTTTAACTCCAATTCGCTCTCGTTGAATGTAGGTAGAAACAATCTCTTATCGTTCAAATGTAATTCACCAGATATTCATTCAAGTACTGAAAATGTCATTGAGCTAGCATATACGAGAAAATTCCTTGGAATCCATCTGGACAACAACCTGGATTTGGAAAACCAAGTTGAGTTCTTGAATGAAAAACTGCGGATGGTGTCGAAAGAAATGGGTTCAGCTACTGCAAAAGTATTATACCACCCTCTGATTGAATCTCACATAAGGAATGGCATATCCTTCTGGGGTATCTGCAGTCACCAAAACTTCAATATTATATTTGTTCTCCAAAAGCGTGCAGTTCGTTACCTTTGTAAGGTTGGACCCAGAGTATCTTGTATGCCGCTGTTCTCTCAACAAAAATAATGACCCTTCCTTCGTTATTCATTCTCGAAACTGTGTATTCAGTACACAACAATAAAGCATCATATGACCCTATTATGGTATCACTCGCAAAAATAATAATTTGAGTGTTCCTATTCCGACTTCAAATTTAACGAATAACTCTCTGATTCATAGTGCAGTCAAACTATACAATCATCTCCCACCCATCTACAAAAACATTGGATCGCCACCTCATTTAAGGAGATCTATAAAAATCGTGCTTGTAGATGGGGTGTTTCATAGTTCTCAAGAGTTTCTTGACAAAGATTGGAATGGTTAATTTAGATGTGGAACTCTATTGAATACTTTTAGTTAGTTTATTCATTCTCAACTGCTCAAGTTTGATGATATCTGTTTGTTCCTTCTGGTTACGAACAACAGTAACCAATTTCGTGAAAATAGTTATTTGTTTTACTAGGCAGCAAAGTAGTAGCTTGACTGCCGCGGCTGATAGTTCAGCTAAGGCAGTCAATCTACTTTGCTGCAGAATTGAACATATAATTTTTTCTCCGATTGTTTATAATGATATATGTAGGATATTGTATTTGCAAATTATTACAATTTCCACAATATTTTTATTTTTCCTGTATTGATAAATTAAAACAAAATTTGATAGAAATCGCAATTGTTGGGATGGTTGGTTGCTATGGAAACGTATATGTCCATAATAATTATAGTTTGACAACTTATGAAATTTCTGACAGTTTTGTAGAAAAATATTGGTATATTTATATTATGGACAGTGATAGCGACTTAGAAGTACTTACTCCTCCAGAAATAAGGGAGGTGGCAAAAAATATTGAGTTGAATTTGTTGCCGGAGAAGTCTCGGATGAAATATGAAGGAAATTATAAACGATTTATGGATTATTGCATGGAGAAAAATTCGAATACTTTTTCGGAGAATGTATTACTTGCTTATTTTGCTGGATTATCTGAAACAATGGAGAGTTCTACACTTCGGTCTGTATATTCCATGTTGAAGTCAACTATGAATGTTAAAAAGGGCGTAGATATAGGAAGATATTTGAAGTTGTGGGCATATTTAAAACGGGCATCCGAAGACTACAAGGCAAAGAAGTCCCGAGTTTTCGAAAAACAATATAATACAAACTTTATACTGGATGCTCCAGTTGATGAATATTTATCAGCAGAAGTAAGTTTTGAATAAGATATTTATACGATTAAGTGAAAATACTTATAATCCATTCATTTAGGTTGTATTGATTTTTGGAATTGCGGGTGTATGTTGCTGCGACGAACTATTGAATTTAAAGATAGAAAATATTGAAGATATGAACAATAAACTATTGGTTTCCCTATTGAACACGCAGACGAAGAATTCGAGGTCTTTCGTAATAATGGAATATTTAGATATTGTTAGAAAATATATAGCTCTTCGGCCTGCTGAATTCAAAGACACAGGATTTTTTTTTAAATACGTAAAAGGTAAATCCGTCAACCAATTTTTGGGTATCTATAAATTTGGTAAAATACCTAAAGAAATAGCTGTCTATTTAAAGTTGCCGAATGCTGGAGAATATACGGGACACTGCCTCCGTAGAAGTTCTGCCACTATAATTGTAAATTCAGGAGGTGACATAACAATGTTGAAAAGACATGATGGGTGGAAATCCTCAACTATAGCAGAAGGGTACATTGAGGATTCAATGGCAAGTAAAACCAGAAAAAGTTTCGACAAATGTAGGAACTACTTATGAGACGAATCAAACTGGTAATATAGTGAATGTAAAGAGAACGATATCTGAGGAAAGGAAAGGTGGCCTATTTATTCAAAATTGTAGTAATTTTACTATCAATGTTAATAACAACGAAAAATATGTTTTATTCTCATTGAGAATTATTATTTTGCTGCCTAGGCAGGAAAGTCCTTACTTTGCTGCCTAGGCAGGAAAAGTAATACTTTGCTGATTGATATGTGTTTGCAAAATTAATATTTGCTGTCAATCGGAGAAAAATGTATTTTTTATAATTGTGACAATGTTATATATTTATATATCATTTATTTACTTTATATTTATTATTTATTTATTATATATTTATGACTTCATTATATATTTATGACTTTATCTTATTTATGACTTTATCTATGAGATGTAATATCTTCCGATAATAAAGTATATATTGATTGAACAACTGGCATTTGCAAAAAACAATTAGAAAGCAAAATAGGATGAAGATGTCATTGGATTCACAATTTATTATAGTAATATTACTGATAGAATTATTTGCACATGCAATCATTACCACAAATTGGCATAACTTCGTAATGCACATTATTGAAGAATTAATTACTTGTTATATATAGTGTACTACGGCTCTTTGATATAAGAAATGAAACTACGTTGAAAGGTATACAAATTCATTTTTCAGAACTTTTTCAAAGAATGGATTCAGGAATATTGAATGTAGAGAGATAGTTACATTTGTGATAAGATGTCTCGGACAGTGTTCCATCCAACACATTAAATTACAACTTCAACCAGCTACTAACCGACGCGCGACGTCCGAGAAAATGACCGGAATACACGGGTCATCAGATCCGGGCGACAAATAAGAAATATGCCCATCGTCCCCACGGCTGGGCCATTACCCAGCATCCGCCAGAAATCATCGGGGTAAAAGCATTTCCTCTGCGTTCGAACATTTTAAATCGGAAGTAGCCATTTGCGGCCTGCTCTGACAAGTGTCACGGGCCGGAACCGGCATTTTGAATTATGTAATTTTTAATGTTATTCGCGAGTGGTTTAGGGCGTGTTTTCCACTTTTTGCGGCTATAACTTAACGGCCTCTCTAATGAAAACGGTTCGGCTGGCGACAAGCCAAACGGCATATCGAGAAAGGAACGTTGTTCGATAACCAGTAGTATAGTCGGGGTAAAGTAGTATTATACTATCAAAAACATGACTTGAAAAATGTTTCCGTTCGAAATATAAGACGTAAGAATTGGTGAAATAACATCGGCCAAATATTTTGTTGTTAAAGAAGTGAAATATATGAGTAGGCCGGAATCTTATCCTTAGATTGATTATGTAACAAGATTGAAGCTAGTTGAAATTGAGGATGGCACTTGCCCTCTTACAGAACAGTGGACAGTTGAAAACCGTAAGGGGTGCTAGAAATAACACCCGTATTTTTAATATTTTGTGAAGTAAATAACTCCAGAAAGTGTTCTCATAGGAGCAATGCTAGTTGAGACAGTAATTACCCGTCTCTGATGATTTATATGGTGATATACCATATATATATGGTGTATATATATATATATATATATATATATATATATATATATATATATATATATATATATATATATATTATATATATATATGTGTATAAAGTTGTTTTTTTCAATCTTTATGTTTTGAAGATGTAAACTCATTCGATATACCTCAAGAATGATAACATATGTTGAAGATTTTTTTTCCACATTTTTTTTATATGACACGTTCATTTTGAGGGACTCTATGCAGAATGGTTCTTTGAGAAATATGAGCAGTAGACAAATTCGATTCAGTATTTATTTATAATTGAGTACATATTCAAAACATAAGAGAAAACTCGATGACGGGAATTATGATATTATTAAAATAATAATTATAAAAATACAACATTATCGCATTCATTCAAAAACAAATATAAAATAAGTCATTTCGAATGATAAAGTTTGAAGCAATATTTTGGATTTACTCCTACGTTGTACTTTTCACATGAGAAATTGATTTTTTTTGTGCACTGCCTGCACCTCCTATGTGTTTGGGAATATATCACGATGTGTCCCACATTGTCGAATCGTGTTCATGTTTATCGTAGAAACACCGTCTAACAGGAGGTGTTCCATATTTTTGTAGAATTCTTTGAGCCAAATATCTGCGGAATTCTAGAACACTCACACAGTGAGGGTTTTTTGTTTTAGTTAGTAGCCAACTGTTAGTGACTGTTACATGGAATGAATATGCAAAAACGGGGCACTACCATTTTCGTTGTATCATTCGAGTTCTGTATAATGCTACTAATCCATCCATTTTATCCACTTCTCCCATACCATTGTTGTATAATGCAATCATTTCTGGTAGGCCAATGAGTTTTTCAGATTTTTATTCTTCACACCAGCAGGACGTCTTGACTATATTTTATTAGAAAAATTAGAAGCCATTGTAGCAACTGCATTATCTTTCCACTGCACTTAAACTAGTTCCTCGCTGCCAATGAATTTGTATGGTGCTCTCTTGAATTTTTTCCAATATTTCTTATCAGGAAATGGTCAGTTTTCAGTTCTGTTCCTCCGGAAAGATCCGATGGAACATATATTCAGATCACGAAGATAGATGAGCAATGGTATTCCAGTAAAATAATTATCGAAGGATACCTTATAGCCTGAATGGGAAGTAATTTCTGCCTATTGCCATAGAGTTATGACAACATCTCCTCCAAGCCCAAATGTGTATCCATTCGAAGTCTTTCCTAGAAATGTCAAAAGTCACACAATATCCAGTACTGGTGAAGCCCAATTTTCAAATTCAAATCTAATTGGTTTGTAATCCACCATGCTTCTCGAATTTATCATTCAGGTGATTCAGAACTGGTCGCAACTTGTTCAATTTATCCATGTTATTCTCATTTAATGAATTATCATTGAAATGAATATGGTGCAATATTATTTCGAATCTATTCAGTCTCATACTGTTATACAATAATCACAACTTGAGCAATACATTCGTTTATTCGGACATTTCAAATGACCGGATAGTAACATGGCACCAAAAATTATGCACATTTCCTCTCTTGTTGGGCAAATATATTCGATTGTGATACTATCTCATTTACGATATCTTCACTCCAAAAGAGACTGAAAAAATCTACGGGTGTCTCTGCTGAATAGGATTCAGCTGATGGTTTTCTAGAAATGCCTTTTTTTTAATTTATTTGGGGAATTTTTTTTAGGTTATTTTGATGTGTTCTTCTCACGATCACGTGGAGGTAGTAGAGCTTGCACACGTTGAATATGAAACGGATACAATTGCTGTTCTTTGAGAATTTTAAATACAGTGACGTTGCTTACATTCAGTACGTTGGCAATTTTTGCAGTACTTGTTTCAGTTGACTCTTCAATTAACTCCAGAACTGCTTCTTCTAGTTGCACAGCTCGTACTTCTCGGGGGCGCTCGCAGTCAGCCGTTTGTTTCTTAAATGTACCATTTTCGCGCAAACGTTGGTGAAGACGAGCAAATATTGTGTGATGGGGTACCCTACATCCTGGATACAACTCAGCATACAATCGTCGAGCATGCCGACCATTTCTATTACTTCGACCATAGACAAAATGCATGTCTGACAATTCCGCATTTGAATAATTTTCCATTCGTTTCGATAAAAAAAAATTAATCACTTATGATCATTAATGTTATACCAAACTGTAAACTTAAGAATGAAGAAACGCTAATTTGACATTTTGTTGAAATATTCGTATGTAGCAGAATGTTGACAGCACCCTACTAGCATCGCTACAAGATAATGTATTGAAGTAATGATAAATACGCGTTAAGATGTTTTATTTTTTTGCATTAAAACGGCGCCCCATACGAAAAAAAAAAAAAACATTTTTTATCACAAATTAAAATAGAATTCAAAAATGATTTTTAATTTGAAATATCTCGTGGCGTACCAAGTTTTTCTTTAAAAAAATCGAGATCCTTACCCGTATGCGCGCCAATGATGAACAAAAATTTTTTTTTATCGCATGTTAAAGGATGCGCAACAACTACTTCATGAATTCATCAAATTTCATTTGCAAGCTCAACCGGTTTCAGAGCAATAAATAAATAGTCAGTTTTTAAAAAACACTTCAATCTCGGAAAACGAAGCATTAGCGGACAAAAGTTATATGGCAAACTGTCAAATTTTTTTCATGCAAAATGACCCCCTGCAATTTGTCGCACTCATTCACTAACACCCTGTATATGATTAATTCAAATATTTCATTCCTGTTTTTTTTGCTTTGTAAAGATAGTGTATTCAATAAAGCATTTTTCAGATTTTTTTGTATTTTTTTCAAACCTAAAAATTAAAATGTATCTATCAGATACATGCAAAAACCAATTCCGAAAGTTTTTAGATGCGATTAACGGAAGGTTAATGATATTGTTATATATATATATATATATATATATATATATATATATATAAATATATATATATATATATATATATATATATATAATATATATATATATATATATATATATAAATATATATATATATATATATATATATATATATATATATATATATATATATATATATATATAACCAATATCATTAACCTTCCGTTAATCGCATCTAAAAACTTTCGGAATTGGTTTTTGCATGTATCTGATAGATACATTTTAATTTTTAGGTTTGAAAAATACAAATAATACTATTGAATACACTATCTTTAAACAAAAATAATATTATTAATCATATACGAGTATGAAAGTGCGACAATTCGAAATCATTGACGAAAACGACAGTTACTATACTGTCGCTATGCTTTTCAGCAGTGTTTAAAACTGACTATTTATTGCTCTGGCTCGGTGCAGCTTGAAATGAAATTTGATGAATTCGTATTATTGCGCATCCTTAACATGCGATAAAAATTTGTTCATCATTGGCGCGCTACGAAATCTCGTTTAAAGAAAAACTGTACCCACTGAATATTTCAAATTAAAAATATTTTGACCTATTTAATTTGTGATAAAAATATTTTTTTTCGTATGACCCGTTTAATGCAAAAAATAAACATCTTAACGCGTATTTATCTACTTCAATACGTACGTACGAGTGCAAGCATCTGCTCATACGAGATATTTCAACAAAATGTCATACGTTTCATTCTTAAATTTGTTCGGTTGCGTAATGATCATAAGTGATTATTTTTATCGACGAAATGAAAATTATTCAAATGCGGAAGCCGACATATTATCTATGGTCGAAATAAATGTCGGCATGCTCGCTTACTGCTGGTTTATCCGGAGTACCCATCGCACAATATTTGCAAATCTTGCCGAACGTTTGCGCAGCATTTGAAACAAACGGCGACTGCGAGCACGGCTGTGCAACAGAACGTTCTGGAGTTATGAAGAGTCAACTGGCTGAAACTGCAAAATGCCAGCGAATGCAGCGTCACTGTATAAATTCTCAAACGCATGTATCCGTTTCATATTCACGTGTGAACTCTAACCATCGTAAAACACAAAAAACATCAAATAAAAAGGCATTTCTGAAACCATCGGCTGAATCTATTGCGAGACCCGAGATTTCGGTCTCTTTGGGTGAAGATATCGTAAATGAATGTCACAATCGAATATATTTGCCCACAGAAGGAAATTGCAATGGTGCCGTATTATCCGGTCATTTGAAATGTCGAAAACGAGTATTGCTCAGAGTTTTGCAACATGAGACTGGCAGAATTCGGTAATATTGCGCCATATTCATTTCGTGATAATTCGTAAATGAGTAACATGGATAAATTGAACAAGTTGCGACAGTTCTGATCACCTGAATGATAAATTGAAGCATGGTGATTACAAACCAGATGGCAATTGGCTCAGTACTGATATTGTGTGATTTGACATTTCTAGGAAAGCTTCGAATGGCAATTTGGCTTGAAGATATTGTCCACAGGCAGAGGCAGAATACTTCATTCGGCTTAGGATCGCTTCGATAATATTTGCGAATCCTGTACATCTATGTGATCTGATATGTTCCATCGGATCTTTCCGGAGGAGAACTGGCTTGACCATTTCTGATAAGAAATATTGGAAAAATTCAAGAGAGCAACATACAAATTCATTGGCAGCGAGGAACTAGTTTAAGTGCAGGGGAAGATAATGCGTTGCTCAATGGCTTCTAATTTTCAATAAAATATAGTCAAGACGTCCTGCTGGTGTGAAGAATAAAAATCTGAAAACTCATTGCCTACCAGAAATGATTGCATTATACAACAATGGTATGGGAGAAGTGGATAAAATGGATGGATTAGTAGCATTATACAGAACTCGAATGATACAACGAAAATGGTAGTGCCTTGTTTTGCTATTCATTCCTGAACGTCACTAACAGTTGGCTACTAACTAAAACAAAACCTCACTGTGTGAGTGTTCTAAATTCCGCAGATATTTGGCTCAAAGAATTCTACAAAATATGGAACACCTCCTGTTAGACGTGTTTCACGATAAACATGAACACGATTCGACAATGTGGGACACATCGTGATATATTCCCAAACACATAGGAGGTGCAGGCAGTGCACAAAAAAAATCAATTTCTCATGTGAAAAGTACAACGTAGGAGTAAATCCAAAATATTGCTTCAAACTTTATCATTCGAAATGACTTATTTTATATTTGTTTTTGAATGAATGCGATAATGTTGTATTTTTATAATTATTATTTTAATAATATCATAATTCCCGTCATCGAGTTTTCTCTTATGTTTTGAATATGTACTCAATTATAAATAAATACTGAATCGAATTTGTCTACTGCTCATATTTCTCAAAGAACCATTCTGCATAGAGTCCCTCAAAATGAACGTGTCATATAAAAAAAATGTTGTGGGAAAAAAAATCTTCAACATATGTTATCATTCTTGAGGTATATCGAATGAGTTTACATCTTCAAAACATAAAGATTGAAAAAAACAACTTCATACACTAATGGGTTGATATGGAAAATATCTAAAAATGTTATTGCAAAAAGTTGATTGAAATTGGAAGGTATTCCCAGTTATCTAGTTTAGTCTACCAATTACTAATGTCGATAACTGCTTAATGGGTTGGCCTCAATTTTTAGTGGGAATTATCGACAATAATTTTTGCGTAGTAAATTACTAAATTAGCATAAATTGTCTGTCAAAGCAATTAACTGATCTAACCAGATCTGGATGGTGATCCCCAAAAACAGCAATGGAAAAATAATGAAATAAAGCCAGGATCCTTAGAAAAGTGATCAATCTTCATTAGAAAAATATTTGCAGAATAATTAATAACCACAAAATAAATAATTAAATTAAGACTTGGTAGGTAGGTGTACCTACCTAACTGGATAAGTGGGAATATATTTTAAATGCAAACACCTTTTTTAATAACATTTTTCGATATTTTCCATAGTAATGTCAGTTCACTGTACAGTGAATTTAGAATATCGGCCGATTCCCGCTTAGCCGCCACTGATAATAACGTCTATGCGCGTATTTAGTCTAATTGAGGCACCAACTTTAAGGAGGAATGACATTTTCTGAGACTCTATTAATAAACAAAATTCCCATATGATTCAAAGATTTAGGCAGACACTTTATATATATATATATATATATATATATATATATATATATATATATATATAGAGTGGCCACTTTTTTAATGGGATTGTATTGGTAACTTTTAAACCATAAGAGTTAGAAGGTCGGTCAAATGGAGAAAAAGTTGCATTCATAGAAGCATTGTCAAGCAGTTCAAACAAATCGAGATTATCAGGGCCGGTTATTGAGATATCATAAAAAAAGTAAATTTTGTCATTTTGATTTTTCTTTTTTTCCCACTTTATTTCGAATATTATCAAAAAATGTATTACATTTAGGTACCTTTAGTTTAATTAACAACATGCAATACATTTCGGTAAGAAAATCAACTTACTCATCTTCAACTGAATGGAACGTAACAGAATCAAAGCAAGAAACAAGTAATAATTATTTACAAATTTCAAGAGGTGAAAAACCTAATTCATAATAATTAAACGAAACTATCATTTAATGAAAGAAAAATCAAATGATTATTCGAAAGTAAATGATGAACATTAATGAAGTAAGTGTTCGAAATGTCCACCATTTTGTAAAATGTACTTTGCGATTCTGGAACCCATACTTCTTATACATTTGCTTATTTCGTCTCCTTGAATACCTTCCAATACATTCTCAATCTTCTCGCGAAGAATCTCTATTGTCGGGTTCGTAGTATCAAAAATTTTATTTTTGAGATATCCCCACAAATAAAAATCCAGCGGATTCAAATCCGGAGATCTGGCAGGCCATGCTACTGGACCTCTTGTTCCAATCCATGAATCGGGAAAAGTTCGATTTAGATAGTCTGTGACTATTCTTGAGTTGTGTGGACCACATCCGTCTTGTTGGAACCATGGACTATCACGCCGATACCGTATAGGAAGATCATCCAACATTTCTTCTATAATTTCTACATATTTTGCTCCGGTTAGGTTGCCGTCAATAAAATAGGGTCCCAGTAATTTATTATTCAACAAACCGCACCATATGTTCAAAGAAAAACGATATCGATGTCTAACTTCATGAATTAAGTGAGGATTTTCTGTGGCATAAAAATGTTTGTTCCTTCGATTGAACATGCCAGAATTTGTGAATGTCGTTTCGTCTCCCCAAATGATATTGTGCGCAAAATTGTTGTTATTCCGCACCTTCCCTTGAAACCAATTACAGAATTGCAACTTTCTCTCAGGATCATTGCGATATAGTTTCTGCACGGCTTGGTATTTATAGTCATGGTATCCGTGTCTCTTGACTATTTTATTAACAGCACTTTTTGATAAATTGCATTCACTGGCCATAGTTCTCGATCCTATTCCTGTATTCATTCGAATTTGGGCCAGAACATTGATGTCATTGATAGGCTCGTTTCGTCGTACATAAGGACCTCTAGGTTTGATGAATGAATTATGTGCAAGTAACGTTGTAGATAAACGTCGAAACATTTTAATATTTGGTGTTGTTCTTTCAGGATATAATTCACCATACCTTTGTTGTGCTTTGAACGAATTTCTATCTAGTTTTATGTACACTTCGTACATATCTCTCTTCTCTTCATTTGTGTATCTTACCATATCGAATAAGTTAAATTGAAATTACTCAGAAAAGTATTTAATGACAAGTTCTTGTGACACAATAATAAACGAAGTGACAAATAATATGACATTTCTTGTTATGTTCTTTTTATCCACGGCCTACTACTTGAAAATAATACATTCAATAAACCTAGAGTTGTGTGTATGTAAGAAAAAACAAGTCTATCAACGATATCAATGTTCTGACCCAAATTCAATTGAACCCAGAAAAAAAATCGAGAACTGTGGCCAGTGAATGCAATTTATCAAAAACTGCTGTTAATAAAATAGTCAAGAGACGCGAATACAATGATTTTAAATTTGAATACCAAGCCTTGCAAAAATTATATCGTAATGATCTCAAAATGAAGTTCGATTCTGTAATTTGTTTCAACGGAACAAATGACAAATCCAACAATAATGATTCCTCACGAGAAGATTGAGAATGTATTGGAAGGTATTCAAGGAGACGAAATAAGCAAATGTTTAAGAAGTATGGGTTCTGGAACCCATACTTCCAGAACCGCAAAGTGCATTTTACAAAATGGTGGACATTTCGAACACTTACTTCATTAATGTTCATCATTTACTTTCGAATAATCATTTGATTTTTCTTTCATTAAATGATAGTTTCGTTTAATTTTTATGAATTAGGTTTTTCACCTCTTGAAATTTGTAAATAATTATTACTTGTTTCTTGCTTTATTCTGTTACGTTCCATTCAGTTGAAGATGAGTAAGTTGATTTTCTCATCGAAATGTATTGCATGTTGTTAATTAAACTGAAGGTACCTAAATGTAATACAGAGCCGACCCAAAGAAATTTGGATAAGGGTCAAAATCACCTGAAAATCAACTTTGAATGACATTGTATGATATATCGTTGAATTCAGCGTTGAAAGTTATTTCGAAAAAAGTCATAAAATATGCAGGTCCGTATTGAAAAAAATGGGGTTGAGGGTGGCCCAGAGCGTACGAAACGTTGGATATGAAATCTGATTATGTAAAATTGAGGATAATTTACTGTCGAATAAAAAACTCCCGTGACATTTTCTGATAATATTCGAAATAAAGTGGGAAAAAAAGAAAAATCAAAATGACAGAATTTACTTTTCTTATGATATCTCAATAACCGGCCCTGATAATCTCGATTTGTTTGAACTGCTTGACAATGCTTCTATGAATGCAACTTTTTCTCCATTTGACCGACCTTCTAACTCTTATGGTTTAAAAGTTACCAATACAATCCCATTAAAAAAGTGGCCACTCTGTATATATATATATATATATATATATATATATATATATATATATATATATATATATATATATTTTTTAATTTTAAATTTTTCTATATATATATATATAAATATATATATATATATAAATATATATATATATATATATATCTATATATATATATAGATATATAGATATACAGGGTGCAATCTAACCTTTTGCACATCTATAAATGACATGACGAGTGTAAAATACTATTTCATAAGAATTAGAGTGGTTAAAATTCTGAAAAAAAAAATATTGAAAACATGTTTGTTTTATGCAAAATTAAAAAAAAAATTGGTTAGCGCCGCCTGCAACCGCAACAACGTGAATAGGTGAATTAATAGCCAAAAGTAATTTTCCGAAAATCCAAGATGTTTTCCATTTTTATTTCTAACTGTCCGAAACTTTAGTAGAATCGAATATCAAGAAATGTTTTCTATATAATTCCACTGGAATAAAATCGAACGTCGCTCGTCCCCACGAATTAACCACAAAATGTCCTCATACATCATGATATTACGCACCACGATGATTTTCGCCACTATGCTATTTGCTTTCTCACCCCAATAATTCGCTATCGAGTTAGGGATGCCCTTGATGTTCTATTAACTGAAGTAATTCACTACAGCAATATAATTGCCAGGAAATAGCTGGTATGTCTATTTATTGCAGGAAATTCTTCCACAACTCACATCTAGTGGAGTCAGTCGAGCGCAAAATATTTTCGAAAAGTGAGTTACAGACACAATAAAAGAAATGTCATAGCATCAAACCCTAGTTGAAAGTTTGAAAAAAAATTGATATATTTCTTGATATTTTTGAAAAAAAATCGTGCAAAGTTATAGAAAACACTGGTCTATGGAATTAGCAATATTTCCAGCCTTTAAATTGAAAAAGACCATGAAGAATGTACCATTCCTCAAGACTGCCCACTACAACTACTAACATAATAGCTGTATTTTGTGGCGAATATCCATAAGAAAATAATTACTTTCCTGGCTAGTGCTTCGACGAACTTTGGATGACATTCGATGAATAATCGTGCGAGGTCCTACGAGGTTATCAAGTTGATAGACAGTAAGGTTACCTGTTTGGTGCTTGAAATGATACTAGTATTTTTCAATTTTTTTTTCTTGAAATGGCTTTCAAAGTATAGAAAATAATTCATAGATATACATTGTTTGTTTCATTTCTGTTTCAACATTGCTATAATAACTGCAATCCACCAATAATTTAAAAAAACACGTGGTCTTTCCTGCGTAAATATAGGGAGATGTCGCTGAAATGATATTTCTACTTTGGCACCAAAACTAATTAGATTTATATGGATTGCTGGACGTCTTTCGGCGTTCTGTACAAATTTCCCTACCCCCTTTGGAGAAGCACCTCAGTTTAAAAAACCTTTATTTTACGTACTGGAACTGGCGGTATTCTATTGCAATTTTTACTGAATGTGGCAGTAACTAGCAGTCTTTAATATTTTGAATGAGATTTAGAACGCCGATAAACGTTAGGTTTATCACTACAGTTCTGTTTTAGACGCCGGACGGCGTTCTTGCTGAATTTAGCAAGACAAAGATGACGCCGATTGCCGTCACTGTCCTTCAACGTTTTATTTTAGGGATGTTTGTTTACGATATGAAAAAATATTGACCACCGTATTAGGGCTGACCAGCTCTAGTCTGATTTCGGAAAATTTGCCCTTAATCAGTATATGTTAGCAATTCCTTAGACTTCGTTGCGATGTCATCAACCGAATCGGAAACTCCTCTATGTCAATCAATAAATTTTAATTGATGCTTTGACTCAAAAATGTTTATACAATTCAATGTATGGCAGAGTACACAGAACATTAATTCGGAAATTATGAAAATAAATATCTCGAAAGAGGTACAGAAAATACAGAAGGAATACAACTGAAAAATAGAATCACGAAATACAAAAAACCTGAGGTACGTAATGCGGTAGGAAAATCTCACAAGCAAAAATTCTGCGACTTTATAAACTGGGGAGTTGAGTAAAACGTTCCTTATGTATTGCCTAAAAGATGTATGATATATCTTTTTTACACTGAAAGATTCTACACTTACACAAATCAGGAGTGGTACCAGATTCCCTGCAGTAATTACCATGAAAAATATATGGGTATCACAAAAACAATGACTGCAACATGATACATTATAGTAAAAGGGGAAAACGATACTGTGAACGAACGACCATGATCTGGACCATTTTTTTGGAAACTCCTATAGGTGTTCAATAGAGACCCGCAACAAAATTTAGGAGACACATAATGGCACACGTGACATGAGGTAGCTCCTATACTGAAGGTATAAGAAATTTTTCAGTGAACGGTCAGATTCCACAGGTTTTCACAGAAATTAATTATTCCATAATGTTGTCATCAAAAGAGGCCATGCGTGAGACGGAAAACGAATATCATACCGAATAGTTTTATAATTTACTTGATATCTATCATCATAGGATTCACAACCAACATGTATTTGAAAAATGTTTTTGTTCTTTACATGTTTTATTATTATTATAATTGGAATAGATGTACCTTCCTCCCCTGTGAGTTACCGTATAAAGTTTCCAGAATACATAAAAAATTCCATCAAATTGTGGGAAAATATGCTATTTCCATCAGGCGAAATGATCATGAATGTCGGAAAACGGAAACTCCCACGTCATTGTCACCTCATATACAACGTTAGATACTGCGTTTGCGGAGCTGACAACGTTTCAATTATCTACAGAACAAAATATTTCGACCATATATTACTGGCTTACTGACGCATTCATACGTTTCTATTGTTGAGCAGCGGTTTAGTTGTCACTTCCCAAAATTGGGAAAAATATGGGTGCAGAATATTTGTCACTTTCATTTGAATGAAAGTTTTTCAGATTATGAAAAGTTTTTCAGGCTGTTGCGAATGCGCTTCTCAGTAAAGGTATCTCATAATTGGTTAGAGAAATCCAGACAGGCGATTGAATGGTATAGCAAGTTGCGGAATTCCTTGCTAAATGAGCTGAATGAAATTGACAAACATTATTTTTTCCGAGCCTATTATTGGAGATATGCAGAAACGGAAAGATTTTTTTCATTGTCCTTTTCAAAGGCATAATATTACCAAATTCCGAAATCAACGTTTCCACCGGTCATAACTTCAATTTCAATGAAACGGAAATAGTGATGATGAAACTAACCCTTATAAATTGTAATAAATCCGGTCGTACACCCACAACCTGAGCCTTGCCAACCTAATGCAACATATATCTCGACTTCATCATTATTTGGGAGTCATTCATGTCCTTCACGTCATCAATTATTTACTTCTTCATCTACTGGCGTGATATGAACGTTAACCAACTATAAAGATTCTACCAAATGAATTCTGTTTTCTTTTACACTGATGTAATTTTATATGGAGTATTAGCTGTAGTACTAGTATATATGGATTCATATATATGAATATATATATATATATATATATATATATATATATATATATATATATATATATATATATATATATACAGGGTGAGTCAAGCTGAACGCCTCGGACTCTCGTGGCCAAATGGTATTTTTTTCAGTAAACGGTCTGTGGAAGTATATGAATGTCGATCATTTCGAAAATGTGGGGGTTTTTGGGGTCGAATATTATGATTCTTCTTTGAAAATTTAAAAATTCAAGATGGCGGCTTCAAAATGGCGGCCGATTTTTGTGATTACGGTCTGATTTTTTTCAAAATTTTTATGTGGGGGTTTTTGGGGTCGAATATTATGATTCGTTTGTAAAAATTGAAAAATTCAAGATGGCGGCTTTAAAATGGCGGCAGAGTTTTGTGATTATGGTCTGATTCTATTCAAAATTGGTATGTGGAGGTTTTTGGGGTCGGAGATTATGATTACTTAATTTAATAAACTCATTCCATTTTTTTATTTGCAAAAAAATTATAAAAATAATATTTCCCTATACCTTAATGTGGTGCTTCAGGAGTTATCGAAGCCTTTTCGAATTCTGATGAATTTTTTAAATTAACATTATTTTATCTAGTAGTCTGATGTCGAATACTGAAGAATAGTTCTTCAATATTAGTGGCAAATTGAATTTGATCACTCTTAACTTACAGTTGATTTTCTTTAGAGAATTGTTATATCGGTCCACCTGTATCTACTATTTGTTAGATGGGAGGAACAGTTATGAGTTATTCAGTTAATGCATTTTTGTTTGTTTATTATTATAGTTTAACCATTTTCAATTGCAGGAGCTGTTTCTATGGGAAGAAAATAAAAACTCACTTCGCTAACACGAGCGTATATGCGAAGAAACGGAACGAAAAATAGTGTGTACTACTCGTAAACATTCTCCTTCGGCGAACAATAGATCAGAAGAGCGGAAAGTTAACGTGGGTTTGAGTTACAGCTGTTTGAGTGACCGCAAGCCAATGATAATGCTTATAGGTGTGTCTATACGTTGATACTAATAAATCACCAAATTCAGGAGGTCTGAGTAAATGAAAGCCAGTAGCGTCTCTGGTCTGGGATCGAAATTGGTTTCAAAATATCCTATAGTTGTGATGTGTTTTGTTGGAAAATATGGCTTATTTTCGACCATGGGAAAATGAAGTTATGATGATCCGATTGCCTATTAATACATACTTCCTCGTTTATGGTATATTTTTTTATTTTAACGTATTTTTAAAATATTTAAATATCTAAATAAAATTAGTTATCTCCGCATCTCCTGCTCAAAGGATTGCGCCTCAAGACTGGAAAACTTGTTTTTTATGCTTCTGCAATTGATAATTGGTGAACAATTTTTCATCTCCTCTGTATAATGTGAGGTATTTTCACACTTTTTTTTGGGTAAATGAAACAATTTTAAATCTGGGGATTATGTTTTGATACAAAGTACCAAATGTACATTTTTGAATAACCAGGATGAAGAAAAATCTAATTCCCAGAAATCAACAATGACAAAACGGTAATAATATGCAATTTTATGAGTTTACCCATGAATAACTCATGATACAATCGAATTTATGGCAAGATATCTACGCCTGGTGCATTAATTAATGAAATCATTCCCAATTCGCTTCTCTTCAATCTGCCAGAAGTGCGAAATGAAAAAGCACTCAATTTTTAATTGGATTTGGTTAATTGTAGAGAATTTTAATGGATATTTTACATTACCCATCATCGTTCTCGAACAGTCTAACTTTTACAACTCAAACAAATCTTTTATCAGTTTCTTGATGCTTGATATAAAAATTATCCGGAGGGATTTGAATTTTAATACTTCTGTCAGCTTGAGTTTTTCCGGGAGTAATTAAAAGTACGACGAAGTTTTAGAGTTGTTCGGATTTTAAAATTGAATCGATACTTTTAATCCGCTCTGGAAATGTCTTGGGACGAACTGAACGGATTAAAAAGTGTTATTTTTGAAATACAAGTATCGTGATACTATTTTGAGGAGTTTGGGCCACGGATGTTGTAGGTCTGGGAGAATGGAGGGAGACTGTTGTTGGTAATCATTTAATTTGAATAATACTAATAAATAATTATAACAATGCATTTCGTCAATATTCGAAATATACCAAAGAAAATGGCACTCTTGGTGTTTTATTTCTTCAGTATAGTATATCAGTATACTCTGTGTGAAATTCGAAAGTTGCCAGGAGAAATATCTCAAAAAAGAAAAAGGAATCGAGAAATGCTTGAACCTGTTTTGAGGTAAGGTCAGGGGAACTGAAATACCATATGAACGAACTTCGATACTTTCACCCCCACCACTCAATCAACCCCACTTCAAAAAGTAAAATGGCAACCTCCCTGTGTGATACATCATTCAAAAGCTACTTCAAAATGATTTTCAGTAGTACCAAATTGTGGACAGATGGAAGTGTTATTGTCAAAAATACAAAAAAACATCAATCAACGAATTTGGACGAATGGATTCTAAAACAATTATCCTATTCGCATACAGTGAATACTTTTTTCCACTGATGCGAAAAAAAGTGTTGTGAATTGAAAAACCTGCAGAAACTTAAGAAATGGCAATCAAAGGAAAAACTCTCAAAACTGGAGATTTCTTACATTTATTGATCGGCAGGGGAACAAAAAAGACGAAGCGGAGGTAAACGTGCAACAAAATATATTTGATAATAGAGTGGCACCGGTAAACGTGCTACCGACCAGGAAGGTATTCTAAAAGCAAACAGGTATTTGTGCTACCAACAGTAAAGTTGGGGAATAAAAACTACTTACTACCTAACCCTTTAAAACTGTAATAAGGTATGCGTAGATAATAAAGAAAAGTGCTTATGTTATATTGTTTATTAATTTCTTTATATCTTACCAGCTATGCCTTAAAAACTATTTTTTTAAAACTATTGCTCAAAAAGTAAATCTGAAAAATAGATCCTAAAAATGTGTATTGAACATTACATAAATCATATTTGACAAAGTCAATTTTTGAAATTCGTTGAATTTGGAATGTAATGATTCGTAAGCATGTGTAGTTCTTGTGACTGAAGGATTACACTCAGCCTATAAATTTAATAAAAAATGAGAGTAATCTTCAATGTAAGATTTCACAAGGTAAACACAATATATTGTTAATTACCCATTTTCTGGACGGGTTGGACAAATGTCAAATACGAAACAGTCTTCAACATCATTTGGGTTCAAAAAAGTAAGCCCAAAGTATATTTTAGCTAATTCGCAATTTCTGACTCCTCATCTTTATAGTGCTGTGTTAGCCCCAAACTTTCAATTTTGTTGTAATTATGCTTGGTGGAGATGAAATCGGCAATCATCAATTATCAAATCAGGCCAAACACATTATAGTGCATTGAGTATAGCCCTCTCAAAATAGACAATTACTTCTTCGGTTGAGAATCTAGATCAAAATCTTTTAATATTTTATGTTTTAGCAAATTGAATAATTTTTGGTATGTTACCGTCAGCTCATTTTTCGATGAACAAGACATATAAGGCATGTCCATTTTTACATCCGTGAATTGTGAAAAGTTGCGCAAAAAAATTTGAACAGTAGGTAAAGGTGCCATACATATACAATTGAGACATTTCACACATTTGGTGAATAGTGGTATAACACGAAAACACTTCGATATGTTCTTCCGCACTTTTTAAAAATAATAAATAAACGAAAAAAAAGGTATTATTAGTTGGTAATAAAAACAGAACTGAAAAGTTCAAATTGAAAATAACAAAAACATTATTAAATACAAGCTTTTATACAAATGACTAAAAAAGAAAAAAATATTTTTTTCATTATTTGATATAGCTGTGAGTAACAGATTCAAAATCTTGCCGCGCAAGATTACCCATTTTGTATCCGCGGCAAGCTTTTGCATCTGTCACTCACAGAATTACCTAGATCAAACAATGAAAGGAATTATTTTTTGCTTTTCAATGCATTAATATAATATTTTTTTCCTAATTTTTATTTTCAACTCTTCAGTTCTGTTTTTGAAATTATTGAGCATCAATAGCTCATTTCCGTAAATACTTTCAGAGTCCGTTTTAAACGTAACAAGTAGATATAAGTAATGGAAATCCAAGAAGTACTAACCAAGTCATATCCAACCAATTTTTTTTTTAAATTCAATTGAATACTTATTCGAAATCATAAAAATACCTATCCTCAATTACCCTGCCAGGTAGCGAACCTCTTTGTCCGGTGGCAGGAATACTTGAGCTATTTGAAAATCCTTAATTCCTAACAGGTTCAATGATATTTTTGGTGGCACGTTTACCTCCGCCGAAAAAATTACTATGGCAATCATGTAAATAATAAAGAAAAGTGCGTATGTTTATTAATTTGATGTTTATTAATTTTTCTTTATCTCAACAGCTTTGCTTTGAAAACTATGCCTCAAAAATATTTCTTAGAAACTATTGTTTAAAAAGTAAATCTGAAAAATAGATTCTAAAAATGTCTTAAAACAAACTACGTTTATTAAACATCACATAAATCACTTAATAAGTCTAATTATTTGGGAAAACTCAAATAGGACACACATTTGACAAACTCAATCTTCAGAATTAATTTTTTTGTAACTCTATCACTGTTTTCAACTTACCCCTGACGGAGGCGTCCTTAATTTTGGCAGGCATTTGTGAACTTTGCATTTTGATATAGGCATCTGTTTGAAATTCTTCCAGTTCCTCCACAAAAACATAAATTGTTGGGCGAGTAGTGTAGAATGACTCATTCAATTTGGAATGAAATAATCCTTGTGACTGAAGGATTACACTCTTTCCATAAATGTGGTGGAAAATCAGAGTCTTCTTCAATGTAAGATTTCATAAGGTAATCATATTATTTTGTTCATTGCCCATTTTCTGGACGTATTGAACACATCTCAAATACGAAACAGTCTCCATCATTTGGGTTTGAATAGGTTAGCCAAAAGTGTATTTTAGCCACATCGATATTCCTGACTCCTTATTTTTATAGTGCTGTAGTAGGCTCAAACTTTTAATTTTTCTGTACCATGCTTGTGTAACGAGTGATGAGTTATTTCACCACTGGTCTTTTTCATACATGAATTACTTAGAAAATTAAATATAATTCATATAATTTTCAACATAATATTTTTTTTATTTGCCGAGCGGATGCCAAATCAATTCGCTTCTGTTTAGTTATGTTCTCAATGTGTTCCATGAACAAACAACACTGGAAGGGATGATGACAAGCGCGGCAACCGGGATAGGCATCTTCACTTGTCACATGCCGGGAGCATGACGACCTTATACAGTGCTCGTCTAAAGTCAGTCCCCCCACCCCCCTACAAATTTTTGAACCACCTGGTATACCGCAACAAAATTTGGAGAGCTTACATAGGAGATAAAAACCTACTTCTTCATGGAAAAATCACAGTTGAAAATTCTAAAATGGCGGCTGAGTGCCCTCTTAAATAATTTTTTTAAATAGAACACTCCGTATATTATTTCATTTTGGAAATCTTCTCATAATTCCCAACAGTTTTCTCCAATACACTTTACTCCTATATTCAATTGTTTTCGAAATATTACCGTTTGAAAAGTGACATTCCGGTTCAAAATGAAGTAAGGATTTTGGTCACTTCCGGTGAAACATTTTTCTAACTAAACGTTGTTATCAATTTGTAGTTGAATCTCTCAATGAATTCGACTATTAAAAGAGAGTTTATTGAGGATGAACAGTACCGCTTACCGGAAAATCTCTAAGCCTACGAATGTGTTTTGTAAATTAACAATCAAAACAAATTAGTAAGTTAAATAATTATAATTTATTATTGAATAACACTTTAATTCAACCCCAACAATCATTCCATCAAGTGTTCAATGTGACCCCCTCCTAAATCTTGACAATGAAGTGCTCTATTATAAATAGCTTCTCTCACGTTAATGAAAGTCTGTTCAGCTATTTCTTCACATGTATCTATGATTCTGCGTTCCAACTCTTCTATTGTTTGGCATTCATTGTCGCATATTTTTGACTTCAGATACCCCCGAAGAAAAAATGATCCGGAGATCTTGGTGGACATTCTGTACTTCCCCTGCGACCTATCCATCGCCCAGGAGAGTTTGTTTCGAGGAACTCTCTAGCCCCATCCTGCTAAAATATGATTTCACGATTTTCAAACTCTTCCTGATAGTTTATTACAATTTGTCTTATTCGAAGTTCAATTTCAGTTTCTGAAATATTTTGTGAAGAACTCCTGTAAGATTGCCTCTGATGAAAATCGGTCCAACAACGCGATTGCCCAAAATCCCCGCCCAATCATTCAACTCTTTAGGAAACTGGGTATGTCCCTTTCTAGAAATATGCGGATCAGTATCGCTAGAGTATCGTACATTCTGTTTGTTGACTTGTCCATTAAGAAAAAACGTGCATTCGTCTGCGAAACATATACGTTTTAGGAAGCCCGTTCTCCTTCAATTCCGGTCTGGATCATTCTCCGTGAGAGCATGCAAGATTTTCATTTTATAGGGATGAAACTTTTTTTTTCTTAGGACTCCTCGGACACTTTTTGAACTGACTCCACAGGATTTAGCAACTGCAGACGTCTATTGATTACCATTTGATTACCATTTCAGCAACAATTTCTACCTTTTTTTCTTCTGAAAGAGGCGGTCTTCCTGATCTTGGAGCATCTTTCAGCGTACCAGTTGCTTGGAGCTTATTTGAAAGTTTGCGCGAATATGACCTCGAAATAGGATTATCGGGAAATCTATCATTAAATATACGGACTGCTAGATGATAATTTCTTCCAGCTTCTCCAAATATCAAAACTGCTTCAAATTCATCGTCTAAACTACGAGCCATGATCACACTTTTCATAAAAGGATTTAGGCACTCAACGGACTATTTGACAGTTAGCAGTTCAGTTTGACAGTAAACAAGATGTTACCGCGACAACGATTTCTTCCAATGCAAACTTGATTGAAAGCAACATAAGTGTTTTTGGTTGGGTTTGAAATGACCAAAATGTCACTTTTCAAACGTTAATATTTCGAAAACAATTGAATTTAGGAGTAAAGTGTATAGGAGAAAACTGTTGAGAATTATGAGCAGATTTCGAAAATAGAATAATATACGGGGTGGTGTTCCATTTGAAAAAATTATTGAAGATGGCGCTCAGCCGCCATTTCAAAACTTTCAGCCGTGACTTTTTCATGAAAAAGTAGGTTCATCTCCTATTTGAGCCCTCCAAATGTTGTTGCGATATATTAGGTGGTTCAAAAATTAATAGGGGGGAACGGACTTCAGACGAGCACTGTATGTATGTACGAAACAAAACTAAATAAAAACTTCATAAAGTTCTTCTCAGTTGATTATCCCAACGAACCCGAGAATACAACATAGTGTCAGGTGTGGGGTAATCATTCTATAATAACGACAAGTCTGAAACTGAAATTACTGTCCATTCGAATTCTGTACCAAGTAATATCAGGCTTTTTCGTGATCCACCATCATATTTAAGAGATTATGTTTGTGAAATCTCTTCAGAAAGTGACTCTGACAATGACTGATTTTAGATTTCATAGTATGGTATACATGTTAAGCCATTTCACTCCAGTTTACTCATAGAAAAAAAAAACAGAAGTGCGTGTTGTGTTATGCTCTCAATGTGTTCCATGAACAAACAACACTGTTAGGGATGGTGAAACGCGGCAACCGGGATAGGCATCGTCACTTGTCACATGCCGGGAGCATGACGACCCTATATGTATATACGAAGAACCCGAGAATACAACACCTTCGAAAGAGCTATACTGGCGTGGGATTCGAAAATGCGGTATGAGATTTGATAAAGAATCGCCAAAATAATGTCCTTACCGGAGATACTGTCTTTGAAGTTATCTGGAACATCTTGTGACTGGGCGACATCTTTGTAACTTGACTGAGTCTTCATTTTAGGTTCCCAACTTCTAAGAAGACCTATTAAATCTTTGAGACCCGTAACTTTTATACTGAATATGGTTCAGACTTATTTCTTTAAACCTTCTCTGTCTCTCATTCAATCAAACAAAATACTGATTGAGCATTTGAAACAATTGAATTTAATTCACCTCAGTTGAATATAATGATGAATATCAGAAATAATATTTATGTGAGAAATCTTAGAATTTGAATTGTAATGAATTTCAATCGTTAGATCTAATTCTGAATTGGGACCATACTTATTTGAATGGTGGGAAATTTTGACTTATTTGAAAGTAGGCTGGCAAGGCATATATAACTGAGAAACACTGAATGCCAGAAAGAGGTTTGCATTGTCTGAGAACTTCGAGCCGACTCGTTTCCGTTCAAAATCCATGAATATTCTCACTATCTCGTTTCCCATTTTCGCAACATCTGCCAAACAACACTCCTGGTACAAGAAGGGTCAGGCCAATTTCTATGGGATAGAATATCCCAGTAATAAAACCTGAAACCATACACAAACGATAGCTCAGTAATATTTCCTATCTATGGTATACTTTTAGACATTTTTTTTTCCTAACCACAGATATATCCATTGATACAATATTTTATACTTACAGACGAGGAGATTAAAAAACCACCTTTGAATCAAAAAACTTTCCTCCCACCTATCTTATTACATATTCATAACATGTTTTTTCGTTCTAAAACTATTCTCTCGAAAAAATATTTTGTAAACCTCCATTTGCATATTTGAAATGACATTTCAAGACGATAATTTAACTTTTCTCTTATCTGCTCGTGAACAAAAATTACTTTTGTGAACTATTGTATCCTACTTGACTGTACTATGAGGGGTATCTACAAATTACTTGGGTTGTGGTCCTTTTCGGGACTTAACGAAAAAATAAGATCTGTTCATCTATAAACTGTGAATTTCTTCGAGGTTTGAGAAGACATATTTTCGTTCCGAACTAATACTTGGCGATATATTACACTTGGTGGAGATGAAATCGGCAACCACTAATTTTCAATCCAAGCCAAACACATTGTAGTGCATTGTATATAGCCTTCCCAAGATATACAATTACTTCCTCTAGTTGAAAATCTAAATTCAAATCTTTTCATATTTTATGTTTTAGCAAACTGAATAAATTCTGGTACGTTACCAATAGATTATTTTTTAATAAACAAAACATACAAGGCACGTCATGTCCATTTTAATATCCGTGAATTGAGACATTTCACACATTTGGCGATTATTGGTTTCAAAGAAAAATACTTCAATATGATCTTCCGTACTATTTATAATTCAAATTCTTCACCTCGGCAAGTTTTGGACTTTTCTAAAACGTTAACTAGTACTTCTATGCTTTTTGGTGAAGGTACTGGCAATACTTTTCGACTGCAGTAATACAAAATTTTTCTAGCATATTATCTGTCTTTTGTCGTAAATGTTTATCGACTTACAATTCACGTCCTATGATTTTTGATGAATTTTCTGAGATGTCATTTCCGGCTTTTCTTTTGTAACTTGTAGAAAAAATATAACGATTCATTTTGGAACATCTGTTCAATGTCCAGCGTGGCTTCAGCCAGGGAAGTAGTTGTTTCTGTTAGACATTCACAAAAAATAATAACCTTATTTTTATCGTGGATTTTAATTCACAGAAAAAAATTTATATTCAAATGAGAATGTTTCCCTTTTCAATCTGCTTCGTGATTGCCTATCACATGATCGTGTCCTAGTACAGTGAACACTTCTGCAGAGCACTTCTTCTTTCGCTCTCTTCAGCGCCAAAATGTTTGACCACTTTTTATAATTATTTTATTTTTTAAACTTAAAGTTATGAGTACCAAAAGTTCATTTCCGTGAATACTTTCAATAAGTTTGAGGTCCATTTTAAACGTAACAATGATGTATCTATAAGAAACGGAAATCCAATAGGTTCTAACCAAGTCATAACCGACCAGAAATTTCAGAATTCAATTTACTACCAATCCAAATTCAATCAAATACCTACCATAAGTACCCTGCACGATTACCTCTTCCGAAAAGACGAATGCTATTGGTAACTCCGAATTATAAAATATGTGTATTGCTTTTTTGAAATTTATTTCTGCTAATTTCAAACCGTGCGGTGGAGAGTTATTGAAATTACGTAAAAGATATTTGAAATCTCTTGTGTTTGATTTATATGTTCTTTTTGCGAGTGTTTTGAAGTTGTCTTTCATTTTCTAGTTATTTTTGGGTTGTAAACATCTAACTTCTGTGGATTTTTTGGTCTCGACAATGAGTAATTCTACGGATGAAAGAATTGAAATAATTCACCTGTATGAGAAACAGGATAAGTGTTTCACGAAAACTGCAACGGTTTTTAATGAACGTCATTCAGAAAAAAATGTTAGCAATGAATACGTATGTAAGTTGGTGACAAAACTCGAGGAAACGAGCTCCATAACGAACAAAAGAGAGTACTACACCACGAGTATTCGATAAAGCTGCTACTGTATAAGTACTTGTATAATTTGCAATCAATCCCCACTTTCCGTTGCAATAGGCTGCAAGGGGAACAGTATTCATCATGAATCGATGCGGGAAGGTCTGAAACATCATAAGTTTGTTCCGTATAGAATAAAAATTTGCAAGAACAAGGTGATGATTACTTTAATAAAAGAGTATAATTTCGCGAACGAATGACTAACTCAATTGTTACTGCGCCTCGGACCATCAAAAACATTCGTTTCTGTGATTAATATACTTCCTGTCTGAATGAGAGAGTCAATGAGCCAAACTGTCGATATTGAAGCGATGTAAATTCGTATATCTTCAGGAGAGGGCACTCTCAGCATCCTCAGAAATGAATGTGTAGGCTGGCATGTACAAGATGAACTCACAGAATCCTGATTTATTAATGGCATTTTTAATGAAGAATCGTATCCCAATATGTTGGGAAAACGATAGAGCCTTGAATGCTTCGTTATCAACAAGATCGGGTTCCACTACACTACTACGTCCCTGTAAGGTAATGGTTGGATGGCCATCATAACAACCGATGGATTGGAGGGAGAGTACCTAACGAGTGGCCTCCAAGATCTCCAGATTTGACAGCCTCATTTTGTTTCATTTGGTGTCATCTGAAATCTGCGGTTTATAAAACTCAACCAGCATCAATTGGAGAATTCAAGCATCGCATTAGTCGAGAATGCCAAAATATCTCCCGCGAATATGAGACAAGAATTTGAGAACTCCATTATAGTTTGGAGAATAACAGAAGTCATTCTGGAAAATCCACTTTGAATTGGCAAAAGGTATTTGTATGTCAAGGCCGCAAAATACATTTTTAGTGTACCGAAAGAAAAGTTATCGCCGAGGCCGCTTGCGGCCGTGGCAGGATGATCTTGAGGTCGCTAAAAAGTTTCACGGCCATGGCATACACACTATTTTTCGTGCAATTGTCAATATTTATGAAGAAGATAATTGCAGATGAATATATTATTGCTTAAAAAATGGAAATGATGTGGTTGATTATAAACAAAAACACTTTGGCAGTTCTTGACAAGTCGCAAATATGTCTGATACTGATATTTTCAACCGACGAAACCAAAAAGGAGGAGGTTCTCTAGTCGACGCGTATAATAATTTTTTTTTATCATTTTTTTTTATGTATGATCACGCATAACTTTCTACTGAGACGTCCGATTCCGATAGGGTGTACTTCGAAGCTGGTCCCATTTGAATTTCAGAAATGAAATTCAGCCCTAAGGGTAGCAAAATGAAGGATATTGACCCTCTGAATTCTGGTCCGTTGACCGATTCTATCAGGCATAACTTTGTACTGGGATCTTCGATTTGGATTATTCTTTCTTTATCAGATGGGGTATACCTCATATTCTGATTTTAAATGGAATGATCCACCCCTAAGGGTAGAAAAATAGAGGATGATTGATTTTTCACTTGTGAACAGTGGCACACATATGTAGTTGACATTGACAGATCCTCCTACATCCATCACAATAATAATCAAATTCTATGAAAGGATGGAATTATATACAAAGTGATGAAATCAACTAACCAGAACTTTTGAAAATAATTTATATAATATAACAATGAATAGTTAAAGTAGATAATCATATAATTCAACCGTCAATAGTTTAAGTAAGCTAGGTAAGTAAGTATTTTGGAAGTGATCAAAAATTAACTAGGTAGTAATTAGTAGATTTCAGCCAACATACCACGCATATCTTCCCATAGAGTAGTCCGATTTCGATGTTTTTTTTTCAATGGATAGAGTGTACTTCAATGTTGGTCCCATCTCAAATTGGAAAAAAAAATCCACCCCTAAGGGTAGCAAAATGGAGGATATTGATCGTTCACCCTCTGAATTTTGGCCCATTAACGATAGTTCACCCTCTGAATTTTGGTCCATAACCGTTTCTATCAGGCATAACTTTGTACTGGGTTATCCAATTTGGATTATTCTTTTATAGCTACATAAAATTGAAAAATAATAACTTTTTAACGAAAAATTGAACCGACGAAATACGGTACTGAAAAGTTAAAAATGAAATTAACCTTTTTGGTCTCAATAACTAGGCTCCTAAACTAATGTAACTAATTTTGAGTCGGCGCCAAACTAACAAGCAAAAGATTTAGGTAAGGCGTAAAATGATGGCATCGAGTTGCGCGGTGACATTCTGATAATTTTTTTGAAGTAATTTAATGATCTTCGTTGATTGTTCGTTTGGCGCCGACTCAAAATAAGTTACTTACATTGGTTCAGGAGCTTAGTTATTGAGACTAAGAAGGTTTATTTCATTTTTTACTTTTCAGTTCCGTATTTCGTCGGTTCAATTTTCTGTTAATGAGTTATAGTATATTGCAGTCCTCCAGAGCTTGAAAGAATTGTAAACTTGGCACCTTTCGTTTTAATACCTGAAAATTCTAAACGGCAGTACTGAAAATGTAACAGCGAGTTTAGAGATTGGTGTGACAAACATAATGTAAAATAATCCCTGTCATTGTCGTATTTAAGAAATGTCAAATTTGGAAGTGACGGTTGGTGACGGCCGTGAAGTTGAATTTCGCGGACTGTGTTGAGAACGCGTTATTCTCATTTCGCGAGCGATTGCACGAATAAATCGTTTTTAATCTACTCTAGGGGGTAATTCATTGTCAAATTCGCTTGGAACAGCAGGAGACATAATAAGATAGGTGTTTGTTATTTGAAAGCTTCTGTAGATACCGAATCGACCTCGACCAATCAGGTGAATGACTCTGAATTTACCTAACAAGAGATTTCATTAGATGGAACGGTTGAACTGAGTTTTATACGAATTTTTTACTATAACACCCCCACATTCCTATAATTTGGTACGGCTGGAAAGCATTTCAGAAGAGTTTTACAATGGTGGAGGTTGCATTTTGAACTTTTGAAGTGGGGATTGATGGAGCAAAGGGGACACCTGAAGATTCTTGAGAATATATCCCCGGAATCCAGGTATGAACCATCAGGTATTATGCCAACCAGGCATGACTTGGAAGTACATTTCGAAGAGGTCATGAACAATCATCAACTGAGCACAACGGACGGGCCCCAACTAGAAATGGATGTATGAGTTTGGGGTACTGATCGATCCAAGAATGACGAAAGGACTGGAGTGGGAGTGAAGGGTTTTGGTTTCATGCTCTCAAACCTCCTAGGCAGAGCTCTGGTAATTTTCCAAGCGAAAATCCATGCTACAGAAAGTTGCGCCCAAGTATGCCTCACATGAGGCTTCAGAGGGGTAGAAATGTATATTATATCTGATAGAAATGCATCATTGTAAGCTCTAAAGTCACACACACTGACTTGGGACTGAAAACTCTCCATAAGACAACTGGTTACTAACAATCAGATCACTCTGATGTGAGTGCCAGGTCACAAGGAAATCAAACGCAATGATGGAGCAAATGGCCTTGCCAAGGAAGGAGCAAACACCCAATTCCCAATGAGGTATGGCAATGAGGTTTCAGGATAAAGACAGGAAAAAGGCTCCTGAGGCTATCGCAAAAAAAACTATATTACTTTCCGGGTTGGACAAGGAAGTCTTGAAATTGTACTCTCGAATTGAAAGTTCAGATTAGACAGTGAAGTGTGCCGGTACTGCGAGATCTTTGCTGAAACAGCAGGACACCTGCCTAGTACTAATTTGCGAAAGGTTCGAATTCCTCGAAGGGGTTTCCTCAACGCCCTCTGATATCAGCAAATTGATTCCCCAGAAAATAATACTCCTCGCACGGAGTACATATGATCTTCTAGGTCGAGGTACGGAGAGGCCTCATCGATCCCCTACAATCTCTACAACCTCTCATTTTGTAACAATGCCTGTTTTTCATATTTGTTTCAGAAAAACTGCAACCGTTTTTAATGAACGTCATTCAGAAAAAAATTTCAGCTATGAATACGTATGTAAGTTGGTGACAAAACTCGAGGAAACGAGCTCCATAACGAATATGAAAGAGTACTTCACCACTAGTATTTGATGAAGATGCCACTTTAGATGTATTTATACAATTTATACAATAAATCCTCACCTTTCGTTGCAAGACGGAAACAGGATTTCTCATGTATCGATGCGGGAAGTTCTGAAACATAATTTTTTTTTTCCGTGAGGAATAAAAATTTGCAAGAACAAGGTGATGATTACTCTAATAGAGGAATATTATTCTGCGAACTAATGACTAACTCAATTGTTACCTCGTCTCGGACCATTCCAAACATTCGTTTCTGTGATTACTGTACTCTCTTTCTGAATGAGAGGGTCAATAAGCAATACTGTCGACATTGGGGCGATGTAAATCCGTATATTTTCAGGACAGAGCACACTCAGCATCATCAAAAATGAATGTGTAGGCTGGCATTCATAAGATGAACTAATAGGATCCTGATTTATCAATGGCATTTTTAATGTTGGATTGTATCTCAGAATGTTAGAAAAACAATAGAGCCTTATCTGCTTCGTTACCAACAAGATCGGGTTTCACTACACTACCACGTCCCTGTAAGATAATGGTTGGATGGCCATTATAACAAGCGGTGGATTGATAGGAGAGTACCCAACGAGTGGCCTCCAAGATCTCCAGACTTGACACTCTCAGATTGTTTCATTTGGTGTCACCAGGAATCTGCGGGTCATAAAACTCAACCAGCCTCAATTGAAGAATTCAAGAATCGCATTAGTCGGGAATACCAAAATATCTCTAGCGAAACTTTCGCGAATATGAGACAATAATTTGAAAACTCTATAATTGTTTGGAGAATAACAGGAGTCATTCTGGTCATTCCCTGTGAATTGGAAAAAATCGTTTTTGAGGGAGTACTGCACGAGACATAATTCGATAGTTGATTTTTGTTTGAAAACTCTTTTCGATACCAAATCGACAATTGACCAATCGGGTGAATTATTTAAATTTACCTACATAGAGATTACATTAGATGAAACGGTTGAACTGAGTTTTTTACGAATTTTTGACAATAACACCACCACATCCCCAAAATTTGGTACCGCTGAAAAGCATTTTTGAAAAGTTTTCCAATGGTGAAGGTTGCCTTTTTAACTTTTGGAGAGGGGATTGATGGGACGGAGGGGACACCTGACACCTGAAGATTCTTGAAAATATATCCCTAGAATCCAGGTATGATTCATCAGGTATTATGCCAACCAGACATGACTTCGAAGTACATTTTAAAGAGGTCATGAACAACCACCAACTGAGCACGGTCCTCAACAAGAAAGAGATGCATGGGTTTGGTATACTGATAGATCCAAGAAAGACGAAAGGATTGAAGTGGGAGTAACGGGTTTTAGTTTTATGCTCTCAAAATTCCTAGGCAGAGCTCTGATAATTTTTTAAGCGGAAATCCATGCTACAGAAATCACACGAGGCTTCAGATGGGCAGAAATGTATATTATATCTGATAGGAATGCATCATTGGAAGCTCTGAAGTCACACACTTGAAAATTCAGACTGACTTGGGACTGAAAACTCTCTATAAGATAACTGGTTACTAACAATCAGATCACTCTGATGTGAGTGCCAGGTCACAAGGAAATCAAACGCAATGATGAAGCAGATGGCCCTGCCAAGGAAGGAGCAAACACTCAATTTCCTAACCTAGAACCCTTCTGAGGTTTTTCCAAAGCCCAAATTGGGGAAAAGTTTTGACGCTGGGAAGCTGACCAAATGAACCCACTGCAATGAGGTTCCAGGGTGAAGACAGGGCTCCCGAACCTATCGCCAAAGAAAACTAAATTACTTCTCGGGAAGTCTCGGAACCGGATACGGGACTATTTACCGGAAATTGTCCTCTGGTGTATCACCTCGAATAATTAAATGCTCAGATCAGACAGTGGAGTGTGCCGCTACTGCGAGAACTCCGCTGAAACTGCAGAACACCTGCGTAGTGCTATTTTGCAAAAGGTCCAAGTTCCTAGAAGGGGTTTCCTCAACGCCCTCTGATATCAGCAAATTAGTTCCCCGGAAAATAATACACTTCGCAAGGAGTACAGATGATCTCCTAGGTCGAGGTACGGATAGGCCATATCGACCCCCTACAATCTCTCACTTTGTAACAGTGCATGTTTTCCATATTTTTTTTCGATTTCATGACCAACTTATGTATGTATACTTATGTATGTATGTATAATTGAAAAAGATAGGACTTCATTCGACTTTTCTTCTGTTCCAGTTTTTACCACAAATGTGTGCGTTGATTTGTTCTTGTCGTTTTATTGCTTTGCTTTTTTTTCTCTCTTCTCAACTTTAGTGTGAATCTTTCTAACGAAGACGTGAAATAAATGTCGGAGTGTGTGAATTCTCTGAAGAGTCAGACCACTTCGTTTAGTCCTTGTTTTTGATATCCCAATCATCAATTATTATTGTGTACAAATGAGAGGTAACTTAACAGTATATCGAGGAGAACTAGATGGTGTATTAATGCATTGAGCGAAATCACTCTCCAGTCATTCAGTTTGCCTATGAAAATTAATTTTTCGAAGTGCTTGTATTTTACCACATGAAGTCATATAACATCCACCTCTTGACAATTTAAATTGACTCGCAACAGAACTTCTATATTATGAAAATATTCGTGATTATGGAATATAATTTGAGTATAATATGTATGATTATCTCCATATTATTCATATTAATTTATCACAATTTTCATAATAACCAAATTGAATAGAATATGGTAAAATCATTGAATGCGTTCTGAAACTAATTTTGAATATTCAACAGCACATTATGATGACAGATTAATTGTGAAATGAATACTCAGAATAACTAAATCACATAACTGTTATTTTGAAATTGCAATTGAATAGTTGGTAAATCATAGATTCTGATGAATGTGTCATAAAACATAACCGACGTAGAAGAAGGATATTGAAAAAAAAGAGCATACTATATTGAATATCTGTTGAGGAAGAATGCTCTCTCTCACACTTTTCTTGACAATAAAATCTAGTTTTTTTTTTAAGGCAAGAAGACATATGTACTTCCACCGAAATATTTGTTGATTTAAAGGTAAGCAAAATATGGTAAAAAAAACATTTGGTGGAATATATGAATAATATCACTTGAAATTTTGATGGATGTCTGGGAAATATTACAGCAGAAATTGGTTTCAGATAAAGTAGTAGAATATACAAAGCAGGGAGGAAACGATGAATAAAGTTACCTTAATTTTGAAAATATGAGCAAATTTCATGAAACATTTATTTTTAAATGAAAGTTATGTCTACATATGGCAATAAAATATAATATCAAAAATATTGATATATATATATATATATATATATATATAATATGAATATATATAATATATATATATATATATATATATATATATATGTTATTCTAGAATTTCCGAGAATGTTATTTCCGGAACCTTCTGGTTTCTTGGAAACATCTCGATGATTCTGTGACGTCATCAGGAGGTCCTGACGGCAGAATTGTATAGCACGTGCGATATGACCAGGGACATACTCTACTTATTTCCGTAACAAGTGATAGTGGTACGAGGTTCAAACATGTAGGTTAATACCTCCACGGAAAGACTCTAATGACTGTCCTTTTTTTTCCATAAGTGCATTAGATGGCACAGTGCTACCCGTATTTTTGTTATGGCATGACTATTTTGAAGACAACCTGATTGGAGGTGGTTCTGTCGGTTCCACAGGAAAGGCAGGTCCATCCATCCCTTTCCCTGAAACAAATCTTTTGTACAATTCACTGAAGATGGGAATATATATTCCAGAAACATGTTTGAATTGAACTAAACAACTTTATACTTGTGGAGATGACTTTTAGTTTTTCCTTACCAAAAATCTTTTGTTATTTTGGATAGTCATAAAACTTATGTGAATCAGTAAGTTGTTGAATTTGTCCATAAAAACGATATAATGATTTTAACGTTACCCACTCACTGCAACCCCAGAATAAAACCTTATGATGTAGCATACTATGCATTATACTATACAAAGTTCCAGAGTTCGTCAATCCGGCTTCAAGTGAGTCTTTTGAAAAAATCGAAATCTCCACCGAGCATGATTGTTCATCGCCAAGTGTAACAGAGAGACCCAACCCAAACTCAATAACTAACCAGGAACATAATCATTCACTCATTAAGGAAGAATAATCAAGGCTCTATATATGGAAAGACTGCTATAGATGAAGCTTCTAATCCTACTCACTAGGTCCCAGTTAGTCCACAAGCAATGCACTGAATGAACCATCGACCAATAATAACGTCACAATAAAAGACCGAGCAGAATTGGGATATATTTCAGAAAAAATAATGAGATCTAAACAAATCAAACAATGAAGACGGAAAAATTATGGGTATTCTATTATTATGGACAATACCAAAAAAAGGAAATGCTGGCAGCTAAAATCAAAAGGAGGAGAATAAGAAAAATGATAGGAAATATAAAAAAAACATCTGGAAAAACAAGAAGTAAGTAAATAAATATTCAACACCAATGGAAAACTCTTTGTAAGTTACTCTGATACGGATGGTCGAATATTTCTCCATGATGATTCTCCATCACCACAAAATTTTGACGACTCGATAAGAGCAAGAGGAAGACATCTTTTCATATAAAGAAGATAATAATAAATTGATTCGATTGATAATTTGAAGAGGATGTTTATCAGATGTGGAATGTCCAGCGTGGCTTCAGCTGGTGGAGTAGTTGCTTTCTGTTAGATATAACGAAAAAAATAACTTCAATATTGTCGTAAATTTTCCAATTAAAAAAAAAATATATTCAATATTCAATTGAGAATGTTTCGGTTTTCAAAAATAATAATCATGTTGAAAATTCTGCTTGTAAAATTTGTAGGGAGAAATATCATACAAGTGAGCAATAATGGTTACAGTCATTGCCGTCTGTGACATGTGGAGAAGCTGGTAACTTTCATTTTCAACCGACGAAACCAAACAGGAGGAGGTTCTCTAGTCGACGCGTATATTTTTTTTTATGTATGATCCCGCATAACTTTCTACTGAGACGTCCGATTTCGAACATTCTTTTTTCATTGGATAGGGTGTACTTCGAAGTTGGTCCCATTTTGATTTAAAAGATGAAATCCACCCCTAAGCAAAATGAAGGATATTGATCACTCACCCTCTGAATTCTGGTCTGTTAACCGATTCTATCAGGCATAACTTTGTACTGGGTTCTTCGATTTGGATGATTTTTTCTTTATTATATAGGGTATACCTCGTTGTGGATCATATTTGGATTTTGAATGGAATTATTCACCATTACGGGTAGAAAAATGGGGAATAATTGATTTTTCACTTGTGAACATTGGACACATATGTAGTTAACAATGACAGATCGCTAATGTCATTATTTTTGTTCTCCTACATCCGTCACAATCATTAAATTCTATGAGAGGATGGAATGATATACAGAGTAGTGGAATGAGCTAACTAGAACAACAAAAATAATTTATATTACAACAAATACTAAAAGTAGATAATCATATTATTTAACTGGTAATAGTTGAAGTAAGGTGAGTTAGTTATTATTTTGAAAGTGATCAAAAAACACTTTGGTAGTAATTTGTAGATTTCAGCCACAAAAAATTCAAAAATTAAAACTTTTTAACAAACTGAAAAGTAAAAAATGAAACAAATCTTCTTAGTCTCAATAACTAAGCTCATAAACTAATGTAAGGAACTAATTTTGAGTCGGCCCCAAACAAACAATCAACGAAGATCATTAAATTACTTCAAAAAAATGATCAGAATGTCACCGCGCAACTCGATGCCACCATTTCACGCCTTATCTAATTAATTTGCTTGTTTGTTTGGCGCCGACTCAAAATTAGTTACTTACATTAGTTTAGGAGCTTAGTTATTGAGACTAAGAAGGTTCATTTTATTTTTTACTTTTCAGTTCCGTATTTCTTCGGTTCAATTTTTCGTTAAAAAGTTTTCATTTCAGGTAGACAACATCATTTTTGTTTATGTCCCCATGGGAATAGAACATATTATAATTAGGGAGTAGAATTGGAGTCTTCGATTTGAAATGACTATCATATTAATAATGTTATTGGTTTAAAAATATTTTCAATAGATCTATATTTTTGCTGATACTACGTATGTTTTGATGGAATATTTTGAAATAGTTTTTGTGATTATTTTCTGTTCAATGTGTATTATGTTCACTAATTCGGTTTAATTCTATAGTTCTGATGGGTGGATGATTTATATCACGGATATGTGCGTCCATTTTCGACGAGACCATTTTTTTGTTCTCCAAGTTGCTGAAAGTTCATTAAAATAATGGAAAGTCAAGCTAGGGACAGTATACACACATGTAATTTTCTTTAGTATTTCTAAGAGGAGTTTCTATCCGTTTGAGTAGTTGATTTTTTTCTTGGGCTAAGGTTATTCAATGGTATTGGGTTTCCTGTTAGTTTCTTCGTTGCTTCCGGTTTTTTACCTTTGTTCTGAAAGAGTATTTCTTGTTGGGGTTCGCTTTTGTTAATAACATCTGTAGTGGGTGGTGCACTATAGGATGAGTAATTTCATTGGTTTTTCTCTGGCGTTTCTATATGTGTAGTCTGCTTCTCCAGTTGCTCTGCTGAGTATTTTTCCCCGTTTATGTATAGGTTTCCGTTATAAATGTTTGCTTCGTAATTCTTTTCTTCTGCCCGTCTATAGTCCTTTGTGAGGGTTATGCTTATTTCTCTTCCGTCGGGTATTAAGTCGTTGGCTATTTCTATTTTTGATCCCTTTCAAATTGTTTGCTTCAGCCAGAATTCCTTGTTTTTTATGTATCTTATGAACTCTACCTACTGATTTTTTCCTATTCTATATGTTTTGTTTATGTCTTCTTCAGTTAGGGTAACGTCCATTTTATTGTTGCACAGTTTGATTACCACGTCTCTTATATTTCTCCTCCTTCTTCCGTTATTCCGACAAAAATTGTACTATTAAGTTTTTGCCTAAGAAGTTCATTTGATGTTTGTAATTTCCTATTTCATTCCTTTCAGGCTATCTGAGTGGGCACTAATGCTTTTCCTAATCTGAGATATCTTATTCTTCATTTCCTCATTTTGGGATGCTACATTCTGGAGTGATTCGTAGATATCTTTATTGGAATGTTTCCCCACATCAAGATTTCTCAGAGAATTGGCAACACTGTCGAGTGTTTAACTCACGCTGTTTGCGTTTGGAGGTTATCTTTGGAGATTCAATAAGAACATTTCTTCTGAATGAAAATAGTAGGGTTGTAAAAACATAAAAATGCTGTTATTGTTTCCAATGAAAATATTCAATTTTTTTCGACATATCATTCGTTAGCTTGACTGACGGCATTTTCATAATCAATAAATAAATTCTGAAATCTACCTTTCCGATTCGCCGCGTCATCCATTATTAAAATATAAAAGAGTTTAAAATAAAAAGTATAGGATCCTTGAACACTCAAATCTGCCTTCCACCCGAAGTTACATCAGAGATCTCAATCAGAATATATTTGATTGTTTTAAAACACGCGAATTGGCTCGTAAAGGAGGCCACAGATTACAATATAGACGAACCCTGGCGTTTTATACGTTCTTGGAGTGATCTCATTCGCCCATGAGAGGATGGCGCAGGTTGCAATTCCATTTCAAAATTTTTATAAAAACTTTCAGATTTAGAAAATTCCTAATCTCAGTCGTTTTTTCAAGGAGAAGGACAAGAAGGACAATCCGTGTCAATCAAAATTCCGATTTCTTGATTTGGCTCAAGCTAACTTGTTTTTCAAGATTACACTCGACATTCCATATCCAAATCTACATCTGAAGCAAGAGTTCCACATTTCTGGTCTGGAACACGACGCCCAACTCGCTCCTCATCGACGTTTTTCAATCGATATATTCTCTTTGGATGATGCAGAATCGCATATCCCCGCCTCGAAAAAATTCAAAGAGGAATCGGCAGAAAAGAGTTTCGGGTTTATCGGTAATCTAAAAGCGTAATGAAGTAGAGACATTGATTAAAAGCCTCTTTAAGACTCAATCTTTAATTCAATCGCATTACACAGGCGATCCCAGACGGGATTGCATTGGAGACAACTTTTTTAATCAGTTGATTCCGGAGATTACTTCCTTTGATAAAAATTGATGTTAATGGAATTACTATCGATGTTTTAATTTTCGAACTCTTTACAGCTCAATATTGGCCTTGGTTTAATTAAAAAGTTCGACGCGCTGGAACTTTTGGAAACTTTTACTGGAAGGTGGGATAAAAAAGAGTGTGTATTGCAAAGTTTTTTTTATGGAACATAGGATTTCATGATATTTTTCTTGTCTCCCTTCAGTTTTATTCGATTTTTTTATTTATATCAGGAGGGTAGCGGTTTCGACAGATACTATTTTAAGTATTCTGTTTTCACTTCCAAAGATTATATTTTTCCTGCTCAAAGATCACAAGCAAGTCGATTTGAAAATTCCACAATATTACTGCCAACGTCTTCGTGGAAATGTTGCCTTCTTCAGGGCTGCCATAAAAAGTGTGCTTTATTATGAAATCAACAATTTACATTGTCTGTTTGTTTGTTTGTTTGTTCGAGCTTCACGCAAAAACTATTGGACCAATTTTTTTGTTTGAAAGCTCATGCTGAATGCTGGTTTGAGAACTGATATATATTTCATCCTGCTACCAAGACGGGAACAATATGTAACAATGAAACAACATTTCTTCACAACCAAGTGCTACCAATATAAGGTTAAATTTTTCGGAATAAAGGTCTGATTCAGTCAATTTGCATGATTCCTTCTAATGGCGTTTCGACTTAGTATTTGTCATCACCAGGTTAAAATACAAATACTCTATTTATATTTTTGCCTTCGTATTGTACCAATGTTGTTGAAGATATGTGATTTCTTTATTATCGGGAATGGTTTATCTTTCATGTTTTTCCCCCTTCATGAATAGAGTGGATTATGTTAAAGATTAAGTTATGATATATGAGCTTCACTGCATTTTTATGGCAACGTGTTTCCATTATATATTTATACTATTATAAATTTTCAATTGTCTGTTTTTTAGTTTGTATGTTTGTTTGAGCATCACGCAAAAACAACTAGACCGATTTTGTTGATCCATTCAAGCTTATGATTGGACTCAAAACTGGTATGTCATCTCGCTGCGATGACATCAGAAAACATATATGTAACAATAACAACACATACACATATAAATATAAATATAGATTGAGAGATGATTGGGAAGAACTGAAGATATGTCCTTAGTAGAGACATAATTTCCTATGTGCAATAATCGCATGATACCAATTTCTTACAACATATCAGAAGATGTGTCAATCTCCTGAACATTTTTTTATGTTGGGAAAATCAGAAACATAGTACGGTCGAATCGATGTTGCGGATTCACTGATATGCATGCACTGATATGATTCACGCATATGATTGATTTGACAGATCAACTGATAAACAAACCCAACCCCAAATTCACAATACTCCACTGAGATAAGATTTCTGGAATGATTTTTGCGAAAAACTGAAGATAAGTACTCTTAATTTGTTGAAGTTTATGTTGGAGTATCATTATTAAAACTATTTCTGATTGAATTATCTGTGAAAATATTATCCATTCAACATGTTTCTGATGAAGAAAAACAATTATTGTGTATTAATATCCGCTTAAATGATAGAAACGGTTCAGTGGGTACCCTACATGCAAACAAACAAGAGATTAAAGCAAATGTTCAAATGGACCACAATTTTGTTCAATACAGAATTGGCATCTCCGTATTATCGACTGTCGCACGCTTTGGAATATTCCTGGTGTATCCTGTATGCTGCTAAAATTTTTGCCGTTAAATCTCCCACAGATTCTATAGGTGTTTCATACACTAGGGATTTGAGTTATCCCCACAAAAAAAGGCTGGTGAACGTGCAGGCCAATGTTGAGACCACGTCTACCTATCCACCGATCATAGAATGTTTGATCAAGAAATTCACAGACGAGTCGTTGGAAATGGGCCGGTGCTCCGTCATATTGATTCCACGTTATTTGACGAAGCAATAGAGGTACGTCTTCAAGTAGCCCAGGTAAAACATGTTCAAGAAACACTCGGTAGTTCTGCACATTCAAACGGGGAAGAAGAAGATACGACTTTCAATAATTCCTACCCAAATATTCACTGAAAACATTTGTTGGTAGCCTTTTCAAAACATGCCATGCAGATTTTGTTCATCTCATAAATGGCTGTTCCTACTGTTGAAATATCCATCTCTTGTAAAACATGCCTCATCCGTGAATAGAACATATCTAGGAAAGTCGTTCGTTCCTTCATACATCCTCAGAAACCATTCCCAAAAAATCTACGAGGGTCATAATCACCAGCATCTAGGGCCATCACTTTTTGTAGGTGAAATGGATACAATACCCGTGCTACCCGACTTAATGTTGATTGTGACACTCGTAACATATACGAAGTAGCCCCGAGTGCTGGTAGAAGGATCTGCTGCTAATCGTTCAACATTATCTCTTCTTGTTCTATTCGCACCACAATTGTGTTGACTGAATTTGAAGGACCCCGTTTTTTCCAATCGTCGATGCACAGCTATGAAAGTATTGAAATGTGGATGATGTCTAATTGCTATCTAATTGTTATGTTGATATAATTTAGTAGCGGTCTGACATTTCCCTCTGTTTCACCATAAACAGAATGCAAATCTGTATATTCTTCAAATGAATAATCCATTTTGAAACGATGTCCACTGACTGGAATGATGACAGATGATTCGACAATAATAGAACTGTTTCACGTTACTGTCAATTTTGTCTTATATGAGTATCGGGTTTAATGAAAAAAGGCTACGTTTCTTCTTAGTTCCAAATTTCGTGTATGTTTTATGCGTTGATCAGTGGTGTACTGAACAGCCTTCCACAAACTAGCATGAAAAGTTCGACTTTGCAACTAGTTATCGAATCGAATCGAATCGAAAAAAATCATTCAAGTACATATTAATACACAATAATTGTTTTTCTTCATCAAAAACATGTTGATTGGATAATATTTTCCGAGATAATTCAATCAGAAATGGCTTTGATAATGATACTCCAACATAAACTTTATCAAATTAAGAGTACTTATCTTCAGTTTTTTGCAAAAATTATCCCCTCTGAATTTCAGAGGGGATGCATTTTAGGACATACCTCGATAGCAACTTTTCACCTCAAAATGAGGTGAGGAATCTGTAGTCGGAGTTTGTCGGTCTTATTCTGAATCACCCTGTATATATATACTATAACAAAATCGAAATTTGTGTTTTTTTTTTGTCTGAGCATCACGCGAAAACTACTGAACTGATTTTGATCTATATACTATTATACAATTGTTTGTCCGTTCGAGCACCACGCAAAAACTACCGGAGCGATTTCGACGAACCTTTCTTTGTTTGAAGGCTTATGAAAAGACTAAAAAACTGTTATATATTTCATTCTGTCACAATGATGAAAATCGAAGAAATAACAATAAAACCGCACTTTTTCACAACTAAGTGCAACCATAATCAGGTGAGCTTTCATTTCAAGAATTATCTTCCTGTTTTTATATATATATATATATATATATATATATATATATATTGGGTATAGTGGGTTCTTGAATCTTGGTGATTGTATTTTTGACGTTTTCTTGGGTTTCAGATTCGATTGTATTAAAATGAGAAGAAAATTACATTTAATTAAACGTTTCGCCCTCGTTCGGGGGCATCTTCAGTAAAATTTATTAAAAACATTAAAAACATTTGAATCTGAAAATAAGATAATGGTTTGGAGAACATCATATGTAGAAAGTTAGGTTGTGTCTAAAAATAACTTTAATTACCTTTTGGGTTACGTACCTCGGTTTTACCATGCTTGTGTTTTGTAGCCATATTTATATATATATATATATATATATATATATAATATATATATATATATATATATATATATATATATATAGATGTATATATCTATACTATCATAAAATTATATTTGTCTGTTTTTTTCGAGCATCACGCAAAAACTACCGGATCCAACTCGATGAAACTTTTAATGTTTGAAAGCATATGGTTGGAGTTGAAAACTGGTATGTATTTCATTTTATGGTATGTATAGCTTCCGTTATGTAGTGAATGTATAGTTTTGAGGTTAGTCTTGGAAATCGGTACTTGGCTTTTCTTTCAAATCAAGGAACACGTATGTCAGTCTCTAAGATTATTTGAGGCTCTCTGTTCCAGTGTTTTTAGAAATTCTAGGGATTGAAAGGGGTGAAAGTTTGCATGAGGGTTCGGTTAATGACGGTCATAAAATTTAAATTTGAGGTCATTGTTACAAATGAAGGAATATGTGCTTCAGTATTTTCAGAAATTCAACTCTAAAAGGAGTGAAATGGGGGAGAAATTTTCATGACAGTTCCGTTAGTTTTCGAGTTAGGGTCATGAACATTTATTATTTGGCTATATGTTTCAGTATATATAGACATTCTAGGGGTTGAAAGGGTCATTTGAGATCATGGTTACAAATGAAGAACAATGTGCTTCAGTATTCTCATAAATTCAACCTCAAAAAGGGTGAAATTGGGGTAAAAATTTTCATAGAGGTTCCGTTAGTTTTTTAGTCAAGAAAATGTATGTTTTGACTCTCTGTTGCAAATGAATAAATCGTGTTTGACCTTAGTTGAGAATAAGCATAACTTTCGCAGTCGAATCAATCATGCCAGCCAAACGAGATGACAGGATAACAACATACCGGGATAACGGAAAACGGGATAACGTGGTGAAGGGAAACGGCCTGAAAATTATTATTTGGGCTCTTCATCTCAATTAAAGAACACTGATGTCAGGGTTTTCGAAAATTCAAAACTGGAGGGATAAAAATGAAATGAATGGTTGAAAGTTTGTATAGGAGTACCGTTAGTTCTTAAGTTATTGTTTGAGGCATTCGTTACATTTTGAAAATTCAACCCATCAAGGAGTGAAAGGAGGGGCTACATGGGGATTGGAAAGTTGTATGGGGATTCCGTTAGTTTTCAAGTTAGAGTCATGAAAATTGGTATTTGAGGACATTCCGGTGTTCATGGAAATGCAACCCCTGAAGGGGTGAAAGTTTGTATGAGGTTGCCGTTAGTTTCTTTCTGTCTCCCGTATGCGTTTCTATACCATCCATCCGTATGCAATCCAATACCATTCATCCGTTTGCGATGAAACTTTGGTGAATTATGCGTACGCCGGGGAAATTATTCTGAATTACTACAACCATTTTACGATAGGTGGCGCATGGGTCGTTTCAAAAAATTAATGTATTGCAAATAGTTTAGTGGCAGTTCGTGTGTTTTTTCGACATTTCAGTTCAAGTGTGACACAACAAGTGATGTTGATTGTGAAATTCCAAATACCGGTCGCCATTTCATGATGGATATCAAACGTATTTTCTTTGTTGTGATAGTCGACACAAACTATCAGTTCCGCTGTCAAATCAATTATGTCAACCAGATGACCAGCGATTTGTTGCTCTACACCCCAAGCATTTGAAAAAAAGGCATTTCGAGCTATAAAAACAGACGAACAACGGGAAGCAAGACTGGAATCCATTCGAGTACGCCCTGCTCGAACCCGTTTGTCTGAAACAGTCGAGCAACGAGAAGCAAAACTGAAACTATTCGAATACGTACTACTCAAAACCGTTCGTCTGAAATATTCAAGCAATGAGAAGCAAGACTGAAAACCGTTCGAATATGCATTGCTCGATCCGAACGAATACTGCATGCTGATTTGAATCTTGGTACATTGCATTACAATTATAATCATGATAAAAGTCTTAGTGTGAGTGTAGTTATTTATCAAAATTATATTTCGCATATTTCTTTCATAGAATAAAAAAATTATTAAAAAGTATAACCTCCTCAAAATTGACTCGGGCAAAGCCGCGGGCATAAGCTAGTTGGATATATGAATGATTGAATTGCTTATATTGCATAAATGAAATTGTGGGTGATGAAATGTTTTGAAGATTGGAATATAAGTGAGATACTGGAACTCCCAGACATAACTCTGGAATCATTTCAAATGTGATAATTCTTATTCTCACTCCAAGTGTAATTTAAATAATGATGTTGAAATTATCATATTGTTATTTTTCATAACAAATCGTTCTCTCGAAAAAATTTAGGATCGTGGAAGCATAAAAAATATTTTCGTCGACGAAAATGCACTGAAGACATAGTGAATGCAAAGCCAGTCCTGCATCAATATAAAAAAATATTTCTGGTGAGTGCTCCTTCTTGAAAAACATTGTTTTTGTCTCATTCATTCATATGAGTTTTTAATCAAGACTCAAATAGAAAAAAAAACACTTTCAGATTTTTTCTTTTGAGTTAGTGTTCTTCCAAAACATCTATCAGCGTGGCTTTAGCCAGGGTTGTTTTCTGTTAGATATTCACGAAAAAAAGCCTGATTTTTATCGAGGATTTTTCAATAGGTACACAGAAAAATAATTCTATTCAATTGGGAATGTTTCCCTTTCCAACATGAATACCTTCATCTTGAACGATGCAAGATAGTGACTCCACTTTATCTTTGGGTCGCACATGATTCCACATCTGATTTTATGAACACCCTTTTCAGATTTCCAAACAAATAAGTTTTTCATATGTTGTATATATCAGTCACTTGTATGTAAGACGAGATTCCAGGGCCCCTATATCAGCTCGTGAAACCAGAAATGAAGGAGGAAGAAATGTTAATAATATAAATATGGACTTAGCAACAATTTTCGAGTGGGGATCTAATAACTTGGTAGAATTCAATGCAAACAAAACACAAGCATGTCTTTTCTCTAGAAAAGCCGATCTCACTGTGCCTAACATAACTTTGTCAGGAGTAACCATACCACTGAAGTCATCCATATCGATGCTTGGTATTACTATCAGCAATAACCTTTCCTGGGAAAATCACGTGAGGTCCATTGCCAAAAGTGCATCCCAAAAACTTGGTTTTTTGTTTCGTGCCAAGAGCTATTTCACCCCCACTCAGCTGCTTATGATCTATAAGGCACAGATCCGACCTGTCCTGGAATACTGTTCCCATATTTGGAGCACGGCACCTAAACATATCCTGAGGCTATTGGATTCTGTCCAAAAAAGGGCAATTCGTCTCGTTGGTGATGCCTCGCTTACAAACTCGCTCACTTGTCTGGAACACCGTAGAAAAGTTGGCGATTTGTCTCTATTTCATAGATATTTTCATGGGCGATGCTCTTCTGAAATATCAACAATCGTTCCTGCTTTGGCAGCCTCTTCGAAACTAACCCGTCAAGTTCAGTCATCACACTCCTTCGTGGTCACTTTGGAGACCTGCAGAACATCACTTTCCAAAGACTCGTTCATCCAACGAACAGCGAGGCTTTGGAACTCATTGCCTAGGGAGGTGTTCCCCGAGGCATACAACCTCCAGAAATTTAAGAAGAACACCAACTCCTACCTTCTTTCCCTTGGTTCCCACGATGTTCTCTGAACATTACAGGATATCCCTTTTCGTGGGACATAAGAACATAAGAAAAAAAATCCAAACATTAATTTTTAATATAGGTTCAAATAAGGTTACTTCATTTTAGGCTACCGGTAGCCTAATTTTAATTATTTTCCTCAAAATTGTTTTTTATTTGGGATTCAAAAATATTTTGTTTTTTGTTCTTTTTGTTCGATAAAAATAAAAGTTTATATATTTCTCTATCGTTTGAGCTTAAAATGTGTGCTAACAATTCAGTAATTCCGGAATTATTGTAATTTTTTTTGAAGTGGTTCAAATTAGGCAACTCTCCCCTATTTCATTTCAATAAATCATACCAACTTCTGTAAATGATTGAATCCTTTTCTATTCACATTGACTGGTAATTCAGTGAGGTGAAACAGAAACACGCATATACTTTTCAAACTCTAATTATGCCAGTTTCTGGAATAACGAACATGCAAACGATTTCATTTTCTGGCAAACTGTATTTCACTACGTATCAGATTACATATTATTCCATGTAAGAAGGTTTTGTCAGGCAACTCATATCCGGGGCGGGACTACGCCATGTTCAGTTGACTGATAAGATATCTGTTCCGCCCCCACATCACAACTTTGCTTAGAATTGGGGACTTTGTATAATCTGGTTTTTCGTACCGGGGCTTTGGATTCATTGTTTCTAATTGACGTTCACAGTGGTTGGACGTTTATTCTATTGTTTCCGACGGACATTCAATTGTATGTATGTTGTGAGAATGAAAACAACAAATTTCGACCGAGGTATATGTACCAATGCCTGACACTGTCCCTAAGCCTGACACATTTCATTGTTTATAGATAATTAGGCAAAATATTAACGCTGCTGAACTATTCTCTAGACAACAATGTCATTATCATTACCCTTTCAACGGTTCGGCGCCGACAGTAATCGACTTGGTAGTCCATAAAAATATCACAAATATATCAGAACTCTTAGCCTTAGATGAGCTGACATCTGACCATTCTCCAGTTATTTTCTTAATAAAAAATAAAGCAAAACACAACACTGAAAGAATTAGATTCGATTATAGTACCACCAACTGGAAAAAGTTCAGGGAAATAATGAATAACAATACAATAATCAAAGCGAATATAGAGCAAAACGAGATAGAAGACGAAACACAAAAATTCATTCTAAATATTCAAAAAGCCAGAGACAGTACTACCAAGAAGATTACTGTGAGGGGGGATTGAGACGTAATTCCACTTTGAATTCAAAACCTCATTAAACTCAAAAATACGGAGAGGAAAAAGTGGCAAAAAACCAGGAATTCAAGCCACAAAGACAATCTCTTAAGCCTGGGTAGGGAGATATCCGATTTAATGAAAAAGCATTTTAATGAGAAGTGGAATCACAAACTGACCAACCTCAACGCGCAGGACCGGTCTCTTTGGAATATGTCCAAGCGCATTCAAAAGAAATATGAGCCCATACCATCCATAGAGACCGGCCCTGATCGATCGGTGTCGGATCCAAAAAAAAAGGCCAAGTTGTTTGGAGAATATCTCAGTGGCGTCCATAAAACAACACCGGATATTACGGAAAGCCAGCGCAGGCACACTCTAATTGCTGAAGAAATCCAAGGAAGTCCAGCAATAAGACTAAATCCAAGCGACCTTGCTAAAAATCTGACAAATTTCGAGGAGATAACAGAGGTAATAAAGCGGTTGCCAAAGAACAAAGCGCCAGGACTTGATGGGCTGGGAGCCATTCTCCTTAAGAACCTCCCGAGGAAATCACTGGTGCAATTTATACACATTATAAACGCAATATTACCCAGGCTGTCTGAAAAAAGCTGAAATCATCCCAATTTTGGAATCCAGTAAAAATAAATCATTTATAAATAGTTATAGGCCCATATCCCTCCTGAGCGCAGTCGCCAAGGTGGTAGATAGAATCCTATTAAAACGTGTTAATGACTCAGTGGATAGGCTAAGACTCATCCCAGCGGAACAATTCGTGTTCAGGAAGGGTCATTCGACCACTTCTCAACTGGCCCGGATTGTCCATGGGGTGAAGGAGGCCTACCACAGGAAGCATAACACGGTTATGATCCTGTTGGATGTGCAAAAGGCATTCGACAAAGTATGGACACAAGGGTTAGTCGCCAAAATGTCAGAGGCGGGCATGCCCCTCTGGTTGGTCAAAGTTCTGAATTCGTACCTAACGAATAGGACATTCAAAGTGAAAGTTAACAATACGAGCTCCGGAGAGTATCCAGTTGGTGCAGGTGTCCCCCAGGGGTCCTCGCTTTCACCAATCCTGTATTCTCTGTATACGTACGATTTCCCGACCTTCGCGGGCACGAGGGTGGCTATATATACGGATGACACCGCATTATATGCCCACTCTTTTGCAAGCGAAGAGGCTGCTTACCAGCTCCAGATGCATCTGGATCGGTTGGTTGTACCTTATATGGAGGAAAACAAGATTGAGATTAACCTTCTAAAAACAGAGGTTATTAACTTCTCGAGGAAGTACACAAATGTGAACATCTCCGAGAAGTTATGGGTGAAGACCAATCAGGTGGAAGAGAGACCCTCTGCGAGATACCTGGGACTCGAACTGGACAGGCGTATGTCATTCCATAACCATATATCGCTAGCCCCCAGAAGGGGCTCAGCCGCTATTAAGAGAGTGTATCCTCTTATAGCGAGAGATTCTAAGCTCTCTAACGAAAACAAAATTCTTATGTACAAACAAATTATCAGGCCGGCGATGACAGACGCCTGTCCAGTGTTCTGCAGCATCCCCATATCTCTATACACGAGATTGGAGAGGCTGCAGAACAAGGTCCTACGTATTTTAACTAACAGCAATCGATACATTCGGCTGGAGGCTCTCCGGGAGCTTGCAGGAATAGAGACAATCGAGCAATATATACAAAAAATCTCGTACAAGTTCTACAAGTATCACATTACGCATAGCCCTCTAACACGGAAATTAACATACTCAAGACAACATCACAATCAGCCAAGGAGACATGGACTGATCTACCAAAAGTGTGAGATTTATTTTGAAAACTAAAATAAATCAAAATTTTATATCATAAAATTCACAATACCCCATGAATGCATAACAGCGTAAATTTTGTAATACCAACAAATAACCTCAATAATACCAATCCTATATTGGTGAAACAAACAATCGCCAAAGAGTATTTCATAAAGAGCGAGACACCAAACATTGTGCAAATACACATCATTTTAATTAGCACAAGTTAAACAATCACATTCAAATACCCACCCCGGAATTTTTCTTGAATAGGTTTTTTGGTGTTTTGCGAGGTGCCTGCACCTCGTTCTCACCCTTTTCCTACAACATAACCACAGATCACACCAACACAGCATCAATATTTTCAATTATCGTTCCCATTGGAAACAAACACGAACAGCTCTCATAAGCTCTAAAGCAGGAGGAGAGCAAACAAACGAAATATCCCAATCATTTACCCTGGCATATGCCATATATCTATGCTAACATCGCAGAACCCCTCCCCTTCACCCATCCATACAGGATGGCAAGCTGGAGAGGCAGACCCACTACACGGTAGTGGTAGATCACAATGTATATAGATAGTTTTAGTTGTATATATTAGGCTAAGTGACATGTACTTCAAATATACTAATAAAGATTTTTGGAATGAAATGAATATATTAACCATGTTTTGAATATCTTCAATTGTATTGGTTTGTATGAATGTTATCTATCGAGTTTCTTTACTCTCATATTGGTAACACTGAACTAACATTTTTGACAATATATTCATTAAGTTCCTACGAGGATAAAAAAAGTAAGTGCCTTATTTTGTGCAATTCGATTATACTGATAACCCTGTCGCAATGGATATAGAGAATTAGTAGAGAATTTTAAGAAATATATTTTGTGTTGTTAGAATTGGTTGTCAGATACTGGCTAGTAAACAAAATTGGTTGACACTATAGCGATAGAGATTTCATGAAATCGTTCAAAATTAGGCTCTATCCACTGATATATTGAAGAGCCTTATCTATTGAAATACTATTGTATATGTAATACTCCCAATACCTGACCCACGGCTCGGTTACTGGAATATTCAGGGTCATCTAGTGGTTACTTTTGTTTTCTTTTGTCATGTCAAGGATATCAAGTCGACATTAGACGTAGAAGGATCCACATTACTAGGTATTCCACGGAACAGTGCGAAAGATCCTTTACCTATAAAATAGCTGAACTATATGATGACTTTCCGCTTTCCCTACAGGCAAAATCCTTGGCCAGTTTAATATATTGTCTCAAACAAAACTTTCTGGATAATATGTAATGTCAGAGTGCTATGCTATGACCATACTGATACACTATGTCAAATGTGTTTCTATAATCATAATAATTCAGTGTATCACTGTGGGTGTCCTGTTTTTATACACACTTATCTATCCTTCTTCTCCTTTTTTTTCTTTTTGTAAGGTGCAAGCGTGAGGATAGAGTCATTCGATCTTGTATCTTATTGGCAGACTAATTTGAACTGCACTGTCTCATGTATATACTATATTATTATATATATTATATATTATTATTATTACTATATTGAAATATAATCACGTGCGAATGCTTTTGGCAGTTAACGATAACAACATTTTGAAGTACCAGAGACCACTCTGTACTACAAAGTTATGGAAAAGTATCCTGAAAAGCGTCAAATGGGCTTGAAAACAAACCTTTGTAACGAATTTTCCGTTACTTCCTTATACATAATCAATTTCTCATAACTATTCCGGTTATCTTACGGTGGAACGGGTCAGTAGTCACGGTCGATCGTGAACTATGGGGCAGCGCCATCATTAGCGTCTTTGAACTCGTGATCATGAGTTCGTATTCTGTCAAGTTGGACGAGTTTTGTTTTCGTGGCAATGTTGTCGAGCAGCATAAGTTGAATAAGTTTCACTGCTGAAGTTTAATTGAGTAATATTATTCTCTTTATCTTTCAATTAATGTTGTAGCTGATTAGCATTTTCTTCTTTTTCCTTATGCTTGTAATATTAGAATTCTTGGATATACCGTAAGGTAATTTTTGAAGGTTAAAAATAGATATTTCGGCCATTTTGACAAATCATTCATACTACATATTGTGGCTAACGTAACATCTGTTCCGAATATTGGGAACTGTTTTTTTTTCATTAGAAATCAGTTCTACGCTTTTGCATTTTTTAGGTACCAAGTAATTGGTAATTTCAAATGGACTAGAGCTTACTTACCTCACACGATGAGTGGATTGTTCCGAGGATTCCGATTGATTGTTCTGGGACAGTGACTAATAGGACGGCTCTCTGGTAAGCAATTTTCTTTAATTCATAACTATATGTTTATGAGAGTAATTTTCTTTTCTCTTGAGAAAGAATTGCCTACAGAGAGAGTTGTACCTCTGGCCTAACGGTCTCAGAACACTCGATTCGATTCAATATATGCCTCCAGCGTATAGTTGATTTCCGTTAAATAAATTTCTTATATCTATTACTCCATTCAATTCCCAGTGTAGCTTATTTGATTTTTGATCGTTGCAGAGTCAATTCACTTCAGTTACTACCTTGTCGCCAAGAGCAGGGAGATTCACATTTTTTTTTGAGAATTACCTGTTTATCGATTTGAAAAGGGAATTGCCGCCCTATTTCAAAATTATCTTTATCTAAGAGAGTTGTGCCCACTGAAAGACGTGAGGTCTCCCTCTTCAGTTATCTTTAAAAATTCTTCAATTAAAAGAATTATTTAACATTATCTTTTTCTAAGAGAGTTGTGCCCACTGAAAGACGTGTGGTCTCCCTCTTCGGTTAATCTTTGGAAATTCTTCAATAAAAAGAATTATTTCACTTTATCTTTATCTAAGAGAGTCGTGCTCACTGAAAGACGTGTGTCTCTCTCTTCTTATCTTGGCTGAAGAGTATACTTTTACTCTGACTATTATCTTGGTTCAGAAACCCTATATTTTTTGTAGCTTACTAGAGTATTTTGGTTATAACGCTATATTTTCCTTTGGCACTTGCTTTAAAATAGTATATTTTTGCACTGGCAACCTTTGAATATTTTGCTTTAAAATAGTAGATTTTTTCTCTGGCAATTTTATAGTATTTTGCTTTAGAATACTATATTTGTTCTCTGGTAAAATTTGAAGGAAATTTTTATATTTCTTTTGGAATACCTTTCCTCATTACATTTTTTTTACCCTTGTACAATTGATTACTATTAATTATCTTTTTTTTTTTTTCCAGTCTTTTATATAGACTGAGATTTTCATTGTATGCTATCATTTGCATCTATCTTTTGACTCTCGATTAAAATTTGAAACATAAAACTTGAGGTTCAAAGGATATCCTTCGTTCTCCCCTTTTTGTACATATATTGATTCCTATCATCTTCTTCGCATGATATATACCACGGAGGGAACCCATCTACGGAGACAGAAGGACTAGTAACCTGGGAGGTCTTACAGCACATCAATATCAGCACTGGTCCGTGAAGATCTACTAAATTCACGCCGATAAGGGGGTCTAAAACCAACTATAGAACCACCCACGACCATCTTCATCGTAACCGCTGAAACCAAGTTCCTCCTAGAACCGCTGAGACCAGCTTCAAGAAACTAGCCTTCATCTCTCTCACTCAAGAACTCCGAAGGTATACCCGTGTCACCAACAACTGGAGGAATCATATCTTGTAAATGTTCAGTTTTTGATCAGAGTCGAAAATATTTGTTTTTATGTAATTTTTCAATTCTTTTTAAGAGAAGTTCAATACTCTTCTAATATTTGTCCAATCATTTTAATTCCATCTGGAATAAATTTGTTAAGTTGATTTATTGCATATTTATTTGCCTTCCCATTTATTTAATTTTATTTATCTTTGACTTTTGTCTTTAGCAAGTCTGGCGCCCAACTCTTGAACTAGTCAAGTTAATTAATGTATAATTTTTTTAGTGGCCAAATTTGATTAACTAGGAAAAGTCATTAATTGAACCTTACTCACGGCCTAACCGTATCCATCTGAGCAGCCTATCGGCAAAGTGATTTCACCTTCTTAAATTTGAATCATATAATTTAAAATCTGGGGTTCAGAAATAAGGGGTGTTGCACCTTTCTGAAGTAGTAAAGCGAATTATATTCAACTGAATGTTCAAAAGTGCTGAAAACGGTTTCCTGTTTTCAAATCACAGTTAGAAAGATAGACTTCATTAATTCTTTGTGCCAATTACATAAAGGCTGAACATGAACTGCCGTTAAACGGTAGTCTACTAAAATGCCGTTAATAGATATGACGTCATTGAAGTGACGCGTCGGACGGCTTTTTATTGGATTTGCTTGAACTGCCGTCAAACGGTAGCATACAAAAATGCCGGTAATTATTGCGTTATCCGCCAACTTTTCGAATTCAAATGTGAGCAATAGTTCCCCCTTCATTTATGTGTGCAATTGTTGTAGGCGGTGATTCATTTATTATCAACATGAAAAATAAGGCAAAGTTACTATATTCCATCCGTCAAAGTGTGAAATTTGTTCATTTGGAACTGTGTAAGAAGGAGGATTTTTTCGATAAAACCGACGATATTTTGTGCAAAGTTGTGCCGAAAATAAGTGATTTAGGGTTTATTGTTTATGCTGGTAAAAAAAAGGATGCATTTTGAGTGATTTTTGTGCGAGAAAGCGGTGCTTGAAAATGATGTATTTTTTTTTTTATTTCTCCAATTCGGGAACGGTATGAGACAGCCACATTTTCCTTCCGGATTCGTGTTCAGGAGGCAAAAACACGTAAGAAAAGTTTTTTCCCCATATTCAGAGTGCATGTCTGATAACGCAATAATTGATTAACGACATTTTTAGTATGCTACCGTTTGACGGCAGTTTGAGCGAATCCAATAAAAAGCCGTCCGACGCGTCACTTCAATGACGTCATATCTAATAACGGCAATATAGTAGTACTGTTTAACGGCAGTTTGAGTACAGCGTTACATAAATTGGATATTAATAGGTCCTGAGATATTGAAAAACTTAATATTAAAAAAAAATTAATAAAATATCACTAGTGATTAAGATATAAAGTACAGTTGCTATACATAAGAGTATGAATAATAAGATTCAGAAGGTGTGATATGATATACACAGTATATAACGGTATAACCTGTAACGTCAATAATATTTTGTTTTATGTACTGTGTGATTATAATAAGTTCATAGTGTAGTTATGAGATATTCATCCAGAGAGTAAAAGCAGTTACTACATCTACATAACAATTTAAATAATTCATTTTTAAAATGTTCTACATCATTTAGCATTTTTACACCAGAAAGCAGCCTACTATATAGATCGCTGCCCGCACATAGAGGGGATTTTTTATACAGAGTCAGTTTATAATTATTGATATATTAATTATTTCGATCAGGTGTGGTATATCCGCAGGTAATATCCCAAGACTATGAGAAATAGCCGACAATTATTTTCTTTATAATTCTATCGAGAGTACCTTGTATTTCGATTTGATGAGACCATATGAACATTAAATAATCTGAAAAACGTCCGAGAGATTTACCTCGAGGGAGTTATTCTTTGATTATTCAAGTTCATATGGACGAAAATGCAGGTTGCTCGAGATAAATTAGAGAAAATGATAGTCTCTTTTTGTCATAGTCGAGTGATATAAGGAAGATTAATTCGTGAACACCACAAAATAATTTGGTAAAATTCCGGTCATATTTGTCACATGCGCTAATGTGAAAATAAGCCAATCATGCATATTCGTTTATCAACATTTAATACACCACTGTCAGTGACGTAATCAGACAGTTGTCAAACAGCTGATAGGGAGGCAAGCAAAGCTTTTTTCCATTAGAGTGGGTGTGTCTTTCTTGTGAATTTTCTCCGAAAAACGATATCCTAAAAAATATTCTTGACATTGTTGTGATCCTTAATTCATAGTGAATATTGTGAAATAAGTGCCAAAGTCTATAGAAGTGTTATAAACATTGACTTTCCAGTTTAAAAATAGTTGTCATTATAATAACACACCAAAATAGTTTGTTTTTTAGATTTGATAAGGTTCATCATGACATTTTGTGCTATTAAGGGTTGTAGTAACTGATCCAATCAGGACCAACACGTGAGATTTATTCGATTTCCTTCCAGACCCATAACTAAGAAATAATTATCAAAATTATTGGATTTTTCAATGGAAAAAGGAATCTTACACTATATCAACAGATAATATGTTCACTAAGTCACTACACTACTAAGTCACAAAAAATCTTCAACAAACACAAAAAACAATGATCTCCACACACACTCAAATGCTTTGTTGCTCCCGATAAGCTGACGACCGCCATGTTGTGACGTCAGTTGCCAGTGTTCTATTCAACTTACCTTTGACAACAACCAATTACTCATGAACAACAAAAACCATATCTCCAGACAGACTCTTAACTTTTTTTGGTATTTTCTGGGATGGATTTGCTTATATGTTCACTAATTTCCGTAGTGGAACATAAACCAAAACGAGACATTTTCAATTTTGAGTGAATGTTACGTCAAATTTTGACCTTCATCATAGCACTCTTATACAATCGAAAAAAACAGCCGCTCATATTTCTTTATTTACCTGCATATCATGTGACTAGATTCATGACTTTTTATAGGTGGAGTCATGTGAGAATGAGATAATCATGTTTGTCGCGGTGTGTTGTTAACCTATTTTCAATGCCATACATATTGTTATGTCAGGGAATGTTTATGAAGTAATGAAACTGGTAATTCATTATTATTATTAGGTATTTAAGTTATCGTGGTTCATGCTATGTTTGTTTAACAATGTTTCTATACTTTTTACTATTCTAGAATCTTATACCATGTTCTAGTCAATGTATTTCTATCAAAAAGTCAGTCTTGAAGTATCTCTATTGTCATAAGTATGTAACCAACAATACATCCAATTTGCACAAACAATAAAAATAATATGGAAATTTAAATTCATAAAAAACTTTGGATCTCAAGTAGATGAAATGGTTTACAAGTTGGAACATCCTGTATGGTGAATCATATCAGGAATAAACACAACAGCGAGATTTCAAAAACAATGTGAGGAAAATAAAGAAATATAAAAATTATGAAAACTGAAAAATGTCAAATATGAATTTTATCCAAATTTGTACATATAATATAAGGTCTGAAATTATATATTGTAAATGAAACCATTAGAATAAGTTTAAATGACAAAAAGTCAGACAGAAAGTGGGAATAAACTTTAAAATTTGTGAAATTAAACAAAATGTGTGTGTTGCAAGAAAAAATGTAACAAGCTTGGGAAATGAAAAAAATTCATGCAGAAAACGAAACCACGTACCAATTTTGAAAGAAAAATGATAATAAAATACCAAATGAAAAACAAGCAAAACTATCCTCAAACGTTATACAACTAATTCCGCTACGAATGGGAAAATAAACAAACAAGAAAAAACCACTCACCCTATTAAGATAACAGTGCAGTGCAGTGTTAGCTGTATTTTTCCAGTGAGCACGAACACTTCTTATTAGTCTATTGTCAGAAGAACACCACAAAGAAAGAATAGCAGGTATTTCAAAAGCAGAACTGAATGAAGTGCGACGTATCAGGTCCAGACACTTACATTGGTGATCTGATCACTTGTGTTCATTCATTCGAACATTTAATGTTTTTTTTTTCGATGCTCACAGACTTTTCATAACATTTAAACGTTTATTTAACAAGTATTTATCACACATAAACAAGTTTCACCATTTTAAATCACTGTTCTGAGTTAGATAAGTTAGATATCGCAGAGTAGGTCAATTTCAAGGATTTATTTCAATAAAAACGACTATTTGACGATTTTTCTGCATTCTTTGTTCATCTATTGAGCACCTAATCATAATCTTCCCACAGAATAGCACATTTTGATATCAAGCAGAGCACCAAGTTGGCACTACTGAATCCTGCCATGAGAATAGAGATGACTCATACTCCATAGGCGTACCGACTGAGCTGGGATAATGTAAAAAGAGTGTTGAGGAAGCGTGAGACAACATAGGCGGAGTTTCATTACTGTTATGATAGTTATTAATTTTTTTTATCATTAAATAGAAAGGAAATCACTGGAGCAAATTGACCATAAGAAATATTTAATGATGACTAGTTGTTATTAAAAAATAAAAATAAGTTACAATAACAAACAATATTACAATAACGATCAGCCAATAACAAATAAAGAACCTATCACAACAATATGATATATATATATATATATATATATATATATATATATATATATATATATATATATATATATATATATATATATATATACAGTGAGTCTGCTTAAGTTGGCTACATATGGGAAACTTTTTTATTATTAATTTTACGAAAAAAAGTTATTCCTCATAAAAAGTTCTGCATGGTCTAAAAGCCAAGATGCAATCATCAGATATCAAATTATGTTAATCTTATACGAAGTATGTAAAAAAAATTTTACTCAATTAAAGTAACTTTATATTTCACAATATCGAAAATTGTGATTATGAAAAGTTGTTCGGAATAAAAATATGTTTTAAAAAATTAACCTTTTTTTTAAATTAAAAAAAAAAATTATTGAAAATCTAATGAACATTGAACAGTTGATTAGTTAATGTCTGACTTGTAACATTTCAGCGATGCATTTAAATTAATAATACCATAATAATTCATTTGGTAGTAATAATTTAACGAACAATATTAGCTCACTCAATTTACTAACGCCTCAACATATTCGCCTTCTCTTTCAATACTGGTAATTGTTCTATCATGAAAGTTTTTCAATGCCCTTCTTATAGCCGGAGTAATGACTCTTTCCAAATGTAATGACTCTTTCCAAATGAGCATCTGTAAATGGCTTTCGAAGATACACCTTTTCCCTCAGGTAACCCCACAAGCAAAAATCAAGTGACCGAGGAGGCCAAAAAATTTCAGATAACCGATGAATAACTCTTCCATTAAAACGATTTCCAAGGTATTGCCTTATATTTAGACCACTGTTATGCATGGGGCACCATCCTGTAGGAACCATATCTGTTGATGTTGAAGGAAGGGAACATTTTCAAAAAAATCGTCTAATTCATTCTCTAAAAAGAGCAAATAACGGTCCCCATTCAAAGATTCATATAAAAAAGATCCAATTATTCCATTTCAGTATATTTCACACCACACATTTGTTTTGAATGCATACTGGTCCCGAGTTTTGATGGTAAAATTTGGATTAGTATCACTCCACCAACGGCAGTTTTGGCTAGAGGCTGTTCCATTTGAGGTAAATGTTGATTCATCCGAAAAAAAATATGTCTTGCCATAAATGGGTTATCTGCTAACATTCCTTGGATATTACAACAGAATTCAAATCATCTATCATGATCTGCTGGTCTTAACGTATGAATAAATCGGGGCTTGTATGGGTAAAACTTGTTCTTTTTAAAAATTTGGAAACCGTATCTTTGTTAATAGGATTTTGCATCGAAGCTGCCCTTTCTCACGAGGATATTTTAGGATGTTCGATTGCTGAAATCATTACTTCAAATTCCATGTCATCATTGGCAATCCGTTGTTGGCGTTTGTTGCTAAATTTATTTTTTACATCTCCAGAAGTCTTAAATTTTGTTAATAATTTCTCTGGGTGTCTGTTATTAAACATTTCTGCAGCTTCACGATAAGTTTTATAATTCTCACCCACAATTAACACAATTTCAATTTTATCTTCTGTACTTAATGTTGCTGGCATTTCTACCAAATTTTATAATACTTTCTACCAAATTTCGCTGAATACAAGTGATGTTTTGAATGTCACTGGCAAACATTTTACTGTCTGACATTGCTTGTCAGAGCTCCTAGATTATATGTACAATAATTACAGTTAAATTTTCGTTGTTATTGTAGAGATGTTTCGAGAAATAAAAAAAAGTACCATAAAGTAATGAAACTGCATATTTGAACGTGATTTTTAATTCCGAACAACTTTTCACGAAAACAATTTTCGACATTGTGAAATATAAAGTTACTTTACTCTTGAGTAAAATTCATATTTTTTGACATACCTCGTATAAGATTGATAGAATTTGATAAATGATGGTTGCATCTTGGCTTTTAGACTATGTAGAACTTTTTTTACAGAATAACTTTTTTCCGTAAAATTAATAATGAAAACGTTTCCCATATGTAGCCAACTTAAGCAGACTCAATATATCTACAGTCCGTATTTTTTATGTCGTACCACTATTGGCATCTCGAAAACGGTAAATGATACGAAGTTGGTTGAATCAGACAAAAGTTGCCTATTTTAGTGAGTAATGAAACGATGTCTCCAAATCGAAAATATCTCGAACCGTTTTCAAAATATACGGGGAAACCGAAATGGCCCTTTTTCTTTTCTTTGCGCTGGCGCTCCAATTTTAGGAATATGGAAATGTGTTCTGAAAACTTCCTTTCTTGTTTTGAATTTGCTTAGATATGCTGTGCTTTGATTTTCAATACGACGTTTCGTTCTTTGGGGGCCACCCTCAACTCATTTTTTTCTAATACGAACCTGTATTTTTTTAAATGAATTTGAGTAGTTTTTATTTGACCGAGTTCAGATATGTATCTTAGCTGGTTTTTGTTTCTACATTTCTGCCTATAAATTCCATCATCAAGGTCTGAACAATGAAAATTCCTACTGCAATCTTGCCTTCGCAGGCAAATGTAGTCATCGCTACCAACGACTAATAAAAAATTGATGCCCACCATTTCTCAAACACATTTTCGCTCTAAAAATGTTGAAGCATTCGGGGAGCTATAGCCATGCATGCTCGTCTTATTGAAGCTTTCAACTCTCCCACATTCCTAAAAGTTGAACTGAACAGTTTGTTCTTAATGAAACCCCATATCAAATGATCAAGAAGAGTGGGGTCCGATGAACGCGGTGGGTATTTAAAAGGACCGTTGTTTCCTATCCATCTTCCTGCCATGGTCCTATCGCGAAATGTTCTACAAATTTGTGTGCGATGCGGTGGTACTCCGGCATATTGGAAATATCTTCATTTCTTCAGGACATTCAGAGGCAAATCTTGAAAAAAAATCGCCTAGTATCACCGATAGGAACTCAAGATACAAATCCCCCATCATTGGAGTAACGAAAAAGGAGGGAACTACTTCAATTCATAAAAAAAATGCAGGTCTGTATTCGAAAAAAAATTTGTTGAAGGTGGCTCCCGAAGGACGAAACGTCGTATTGGAAATCAAAGCACAGCAAATCGAAGCAAATTTGAAACGGGGAAGAAAGTTATTCGAAACACATTTCCATATTCTCAAAAATAGAGGCGCCAGCGCAAATAAAAGTTTAAACAGGCCATTTCGGATTTCCCCGTATATTTTGGAAACAGTTCATGATATTTTAGATTTGGAAACATCGTTTCATTGGCAACTTTTCTTTAATTTCCTAATTTAACCAACTTCGTATCATTTACCGTTTTCGAGATGCCCATAGTGGTACGACATAAAATAAGTTGATTGCGGTCGTTTTTTATTTATATTTTATATTTGTTCATTTCACTTTCCACAATCAGGCATCATAACAAAATATATAAATACATTCGTTTGTGTTTTACTATTATTTGTTTTGTTTTACTTTGTTTTACTATTATTACTGCTATTTCAAAATCCTTCCTTTTTTTCAAGATTTATTTAATATGTATTGATAAATAAATACCCATATAAATATATCCGGCTATGCTTCTCACTCTCTTTCGTTCACCTTATTTCCTTCACCTTCAGCTAACTCAATCGGTACGCCTATTGAATCTCAGAAGTTGGTTCTACTGTGGAGCCATCTTGTTGTCATTTTCAGAAATTAGCAATTCATTGTTGATGAAACATTGAAAATTATGTAGAGGTTCATCAAAATAATAATTTCCTCTATTCGGAAAAAGCTTATTGCTACCTAGTCTGCGATAAATAACCTGATTAGTGCTTCAGAACAAGTATATACAGCAAAAAGCGAAATTATGGAATGAAAAAGTGAATTCAACCTCGTTTTGTAGGTTATGTGTTACTTTATAGTAATTAGTGAAGAGTTCTTTCAAAGTTCAGTTCCTATTTGCACTGTGGTAACTTTTATGGTTCCAACAAATACCTGGGACCTCCTGTACCAAACTGCTCAGCGTTTCGAATTTTCTCCCGTTCTTGGAAACTGCTGCTTTTCGCGTCGACTGGGACTTCTCCTCCTTTATGAATTTCCAATGAGGCAAAGGTAATGTTAACTCTGCATTTGTGATTTTCTTATCTGGTAGTGTTATTCATATTTCTCTAATGTTCTCTTGGCTAATAACTGAGTTTCCATTCATAATTGTTCGTGTGTTCCAAATTAAAATTTTCCATCTGGTTCTTCCAAAAATTATTATTTCTCAATCTCCCTCGCTTGTTGATTCCTCTCCCCGTGATACCAACACATTTTGTTTTTCTCGAATTTTTTAATTTAACACACAATTTGTAGCACTTTTCATTATTTTCACTTCTTTGACAGTTTTTATTCATGAAACTTTTCTAACTACCTTATAATCTATATACAATACATGTAAAATCATTCTTTTGACATTTCTACTTTTTAAATTTTCAAAATTACTAATTTTGCATCAAGATCTGTCCTGGCATCCATTCGAACCAATTCATGGCAATCCTAAAGTATTGGGAACCATAAATAATTCTGATAGAGCGATTTTACCTGAAAACTATTTTTATGATTCAAGGTACCAAAGAATACTTCACTTAATGATTTTCACCGAATTGAATTCGAACAAAAACCAGAACATCTGTTTTGCTATGCAATAGCTTTTTCAGGTGGAGATCATCCTAAGGGTATTTGTCGGTGTAACCCACTTAGATATATTTTATTTCCTCAATCGATCAAATACGGTTGATATCTCACCTTAGGTACTCAGTTTCATTTTTATCAAAAATATCATTAGACGATTTGTGTATATACCTTTTTTCTGTTGAAAATAATGAAATCGGTATTTTTCATAGACTGGCTACCAGAGAAGTGTTCGTAGTTGATTTTCAGATAAAAATAGGGCACCTAGAGAGATGATTGTTTTTACAAAAGAATCAGCCAATTATGAGAAATCAAATCAGGTGATTTCTAATTTTTCTTGAGGTTCTGAAAACACATGGAAAATAATGGCAAAAACTGTCTCTTCCCTTTTTTTCTGCCTAAAAAAGTCTGCTAGACTTGCCATTAAAGTATGAACGGAAATTTTCCATAGTTTTCATTTTATTCACTGTAGACTCAAATTTCTTCATTCTGAATCCTATTCGACGCTCCAAATGAATCGATGATCAATATAAAAGAGGTTGAGAAAACAAAATCTCTGAACGATTCTGGGACCATTATAAAATACTAGAATCGAAATGTAGCGAAACAAAGTTATAGTCATAATAAAAATGCTATTCCTGCAAATACAGCGGTTCAAACCCCCTTACACTGATAAAACCAGACCGAGGATTTGGAGGAGATAGTCTGAATCGCTTGCTCATTTCCAGTAGCGGAACATTTCGATTTACCAGAATAAAATAGAATCTCTCAGATGACAATTTCATTCAGAAATATTCATCATACCATATATTTATCATATATATATATATATATATATATATATATATATATATATATATATATATATATATATATATATATATATCATATATATATATACCATATATTTATATATACCATATATATATATATACATACCATATATTTATATTTACCATATATTTATCATACCATACCATACCATACCATCGAGTATACCCATTGACCTGACGAAATAGTAACGAAAATGTCCCATCGATTTCCAGGTAGATTATTCTTTTTTCAATAGGATTCTCCCAATAAATTAGAAATTATAATTCCCTGAATTACTGCTATTTATGAATCAATGTGATGCTAGGGCTGATCATTCTAGTTTACTAACTTGTTTCTGTTCTTGATTTGTTTACATTGATTGATCGGATTCATTATGAGGCAAAGTATAAACCTTCAGGAATTTGCGCTTTAATTTTAACATAATCTATGGCGCGGGGTATACAGTAAGTAGGCCGTAGTATAATAAAAGTAGAAGACATGCTGTTTTAGAGTTTTTATCCAAGAAACTTCAGTTCGGAAGTATATAAAAATAGTTTCTCATGAATTTAGGCACGTTTTACGTTGTACATGTATTTCAGTGTGAAGTTTACATTAAAACATTTTACAGGGCTGTAATTATTTTTTGGCGTCCACTGAGACAGCAACTACCTCTGGTACTAGTGGAGGGTTGTGTAACTATGATATTTTCGACTTCATTTACAATGATGGAATTGATGTGTAATGTGAACGATATTGTTTTATGTTTTTCTCGCATATGGGCATCATGAGCCATATGGATGATCGTTTAGAAAAATAGTTTTACATGACCATGATCATCAATTTCTTTGTCATGACAATGAAAGATATAACTGTTTATTCCAGCAACATTATGAAGCGCCAACAACAACGGACATTGATTCGTGTTTCAGATTCTATGCACTAATTTTCTTATCAACACTGTTCCTGCCTCCTTTTATGCATGGACCCCGAGGTGGTATATATAATTTTATACCCCCTCCGGTGTTGAGTTTTCGAAAACCTTGACATACGTGTTTCCTTTCCTGGAAAAAAAGCACAAATACTACATGATTCTAACTAATGGAACTCCCATACCCCTTCAAAAACATTGAAATACGTATTTCTTCATTTGTAAGAAAGACCCCAAAAAAATTATTATGATTCTAGCTTAAAGACTAACGGTACTCCTATACAAACTTTCAACCCCGATTTTACTCCTTTTGTAGTTAAATTTTCAAAAATCCTGAAACAAAATATCCTTCATCTGGAAAAAAGAGTCCAAATACCTATTTCCACAACTCTTGATAGATGTGTGAGAGGGTGACCCTGCGACCTATTTCCACTGTGACCTATGGAATCTATAGTAGTTTCCTTGATATTCAGATGACTTCGTCCTCTCAAGTATATTTAGGATTCCTGACACTGGCTCTCCAACGTAGCTATCTGCCTCTGGGTATTCCATCCCCTTCTGTGAAAACCTTGTCTTTGCTATTCCTTCGCGTTCGCATAGGATATGGATGGAGGTTTCTTCTTCTATATAGTAGAACTTGCAAGTGATTTTCTCTTCCAGACCTATGCTTTCCATGTGTTCATCGACTGTGGAGTGTCCTGTAAGCATACCTACTATTGCCTTCACGGATCTTCTGCTCATTAGGTTTGTCGTGATCGTAGGTACTGGTTTTCTGAGGAATTTTTTTGGGAAAAGGTAAAGAATATGAGATCACCCAGTATCTTCACGAAATTTTTACAGGTGCTTCAAAACATGGTAAAAACAGTATAGCAATCGAAAATTTTGCGCGGAAAAAATAATATTAGGAGATATGGGCCCCCGAAGGTCAATAAAGAGAGGTTATAGGATATCACTTTTGGAAATTATAAATTGATATGAACAATTTCTATTTACACTAAAATAGTAACTGCACATACGTTTTACCTTTCAGTAATATCAAAATCACATAATTTTCGATAAAGACATGAAAAAACTCCGATTACTTTTCATATAATTTTACAGAAGAAATGTCAAAAATCAAATATTTTGATTATTCGAATCTTTATTGATATGCGACGCTGCCTATGTCTCCAAAAGGGGAAAAGAAAATACTGAAATTCGAGCTCTTTTTTTAGCAGTTGGTAATCTGTCCGGTGGAGTTTGGTTATGGGTGATGGCCCTTGCATGGATGTAAATATGTAATGGTGGTTGATTCATGACCTCCATCGCGGCTGTGCTGTGTGTGGTTTTCATGACCCCTATAGCACCTGTAAACTTGTTGATAGCCTCATTATTCCTGACTGAAAATTAATTGGCCACCATGCCACTACCCCATGTGATATCATAGGCCTGGTTATCTTTGTATAGAGCCATATGGTCATCTTGGAATCGAGTCCTCAGTTTTTGCCACACATTCTCCTGCACCTGCCTAGTGCTATAGATGAATTTTTTGAGATTTTCATTATAATGGCTTTCCATGTAAGTCTTTAATCAAAAACAACTCTTGGTACTTTGCTCCTTTGCCAATGGAGTTTCTGTGCCCTCTAGTTTTCGTGGTTTCAGGCATTGTATTGCTCGTTTTCTCGTAAATGCGACAATTTATGTTTTCTGTGCTTCGACTGATAGTTGTTCTCTCTTGCACTAATTGTCTGACTATATTTAAAAAACTTTGTGTTCTTTTTGAGAACATTCACGTAAACCGACCACCGACTACTATCGCTAGGACGTCTGCATGCCCGAGGCAATGAAAGCTTCTTAGATAATTCTTCGTAGGAGAACATCCATAAGGTTTGCCCGAAGCGGTCACAGGACTCCTCCTTGTGGGCAGCATCCGCCTGCTCTCGCAATGATGGTGCCATCTCCTAGAGTGGATTTGATTGTCCTTCTCTCTAGACTGACCCTTATCCATCTGCATAGGCTTGGCGAAACTCCTCTTCTGGTTTATGCATTCACTAGTGCGTCTGAGGTGGCGTTGTTGAATGCTCTCTTTATGACTGGGAACGTTGTCATAGCTATTTTTTTCTCCTCTAATAATCAGCCTGTTTAGCCAACGCGAAGTCTGTTGATTTGCCTGGTTGGTATGCGTATTGATGGTTACTCAGAGGGTTTTTTTTTCAGTATTTTGTCTCTGATGTATCTGTCCAGCAGTCTTTCCAAAGTTTTTTGGAGAAAAAATATCAGACTGATGAGGGTGTATGACGGTGTCAGGTCTGAGACTGTCCACCTTGGGAAAAAAGATCACTTTCACTTTTTGCATTGCAGTTGGTATATATCCCCATGCCACGTCTCTTACTCCAAAATCAACGGTACCACCACCAATTAGAGATGAAGTATGAAAATATTCCTTAGCTGTTATTAATGTCATATAATGAATACGCCGTCAACATTTCTGCTCTTCAGGTCCAGCGGTTTTTATTTGTTTCATATGTACAAATGATCTAAGATTTTCATGATTCTGGCTTTTTATACTCATCATCGTGCATTGTTGATATAGTAATTGGATTATAGTTAAAAAAACTAAAAAAACACGCTTTCGTAGCAATATGAACCGAAAAATTTAAAATAATGAGAATAAAGTCATTGACCAAATTAACTTTATTGTGAAAGAAGCGTGAGGTGCCCGATTTTTGTTGTCCTAATTTTTTTATTGCTAGCTATTCGAAAAGGTATATTCATTATGAAAAGTAAGTAGTGAGTACCCCATGCTTTTACCATTCAAGTTAATTTTTTGGTCTATGACTTTATTCTTATTATTTTTAACTTTTCAGTTCATATTGCTACAGAAGCGTTTTTTTTCAGGTTTTTCAAATGATAATTTCATTTTTAACTTTTTATTCCATATTGCTAGAGCAGCGTTGTTTTTGAACAAGTAGGTTCCGGAAACCGACTTCCTTATAGAACAAGAACAATGTTGATAGGCCTCCATTATGTGGAAAAATTCAAAAAAAAAGGAAAATTCAGTTTAATATAAATTGACCGCTACATGTCACTCAGAATTATATACCTAACTTGAAATAGAACTGAAGAAGTCCCAGGCCCGGGACGAAACGTCTTTAACAATATAAATGTATCAATAATTGTGGAATCCAATCACCCAAGAAACTACGGAAAAAAAAATACAGGAAGGATTCAAGAAAACTATTTCAAATATATATATATATATATATATATATATATATATATATATATATATATATATATATATATCAATCTAACTCATATCAAACATTAAAGAACGTGCTCTTGATCAAGTGATAATCACATAAGACACCCTTCAGTCGAAGACATTTGTAACATCAAGCACATGTCAGATACCGATCCAAAAAAGTTATATCTGCAAAACGCGAAAAAAAGATATTTCTTCCTTTTCCCAAAAAAAGTCCATATCTCAATCCATCTCGTTATCAAGCAGCTACAACACCATTAGAACACTTGGACTCAATGGGTCGAAGAACATTCTAAACACCTGCTTCATGAATAGCGGAATACAATGTTTATCGAATACCAGATGGTTGCTTGAGTATCTGAGGGATATCAACACAAGCATATCAAGTATGAAGGATGCTCTGATGGAAGCAATTACGGTACAAAAAAACCTTGGTCGGAAGATTTGACTGATAGGCAGGTAAATACTATATCTTTGAAAAGCCAAATACAAATATTCACAACACGCTTTGTAGGGTATGCTCAACAGGATACCCCAGCATCCCTCAGGTATTTATTGAAAGGTCTTCATGAAGATATAAAAAGAGTGATAGAAGAGCACAAACTTATCTCAACAGAAATTGATGGAAAATTTCGTGACTATGAAAAGGCACAGGAGTCTTGGTCAAGATATCTCAGAATGGACAACTCAAAAATGGTTGATAACTTTGTTGGTCAACTGAAATCATCGTTGAAGTGTACTTCCTGTGACCATTGTTCTGTTATTTTTACCCTTTCTGGGACCTCTCACTTCATATTCCACAGAGAACTGTCCAGCTGTTTAGACTTGTTTATTAGAGAAGAAACTTTAGATGGGGAGGAGGAACCAACTTTTTGAAAATTTAAGGAAAGGATAAATCATCATTTTGTATATATAACTTCCCCAAAATATTAGTTTTTCACTTGAAACCATTTTCATCGATGGAGAGATTTAGGGTAAAATTAAATGTAACCATTGACTTTCTTCTCGAAAGATTAGAAGTGTGATGCAGCAGATGATGTAGCTTCGTGTCATACAACTTGTGTGCTGTATCCCATTATAGTGGAACAACTCATAGCGGACCCCACACGGCTTACTGTGCTTGTGTGGTTGGGAAAGTTTCTAGCAAAAAATTGGATGATGAATTTTAAGTACGTTCCGGGTTTTGTGAATTGGAAGAGTCAAAAGAAATATGAAAAATTTGGACAAATGTAAAATTATGTTAATTGATCCAAAATAGAGGTGGTAACGGCGGAGTAGAAGTAGAATGGAGAAGAAGAAAAATAGTAGATGAAGATCTTTGGAATCGTTATCCTATGCCAGTCTCATTTGATAGTCAATTCCTAAGGGGACACGGATACCTTGATCCATACAAAGCAGTTCGATGAGAATCCGAGATTAGTTATCATATTGAAAGTAGAAAAAAGGTTAATTTGTTTGAAAATATGAACAGGGGAAAATAATATCAGATGTGGAATCATCTACGACTGAAAGATAAACGTTGGTCACTACCTCCCATCGTTCAAGAGGAATTCATGTTCAAAAGGAAAACATTCTCAACAAATATTGGATGGAATGATTTTTCTGGAAATAATATCCAGCTTAGTAGTTGTTTTATGTTAGATATAGAAAAATAATTTCATTATTTCGGAAGATTTTCAGAAATGCCATCTTATTCAATATTCAATTGAAAATGTTTTCCGTCTCGAACGGAAATGAGGTCTTAGTAAACTAGAGAACCCCTGAATGAGGGTTCCCAGATTCGTGATACTACATGAGGAGGGTTGAAGAATCTCAGCCGAAAGGAAGAGGGTGGAAGGAATAACAACTATAGATGCAGAGTTCGTTGGGTTCAATCTCCAAAAAGATTGGTGTAATCTTGAAGAGGACAATTATAAAAATTGAAACAGATTTGGAAAACAGCACCATTCATCTGTTACGACTCTTACAATAACAATGTTGAACAAAAACTAAGTAATGTTCATAAAAGGGCTCACTCGGAGCTGAAGTGAGTACTTAGGGAAAGTGCTTCATTATTATCTCGGTATTTTTCATGTTCATGAACATCATTTGGTGTCCTCTTCGATAAAAAGAAATAACCATCCTCTTGTTGTTTATTCCTGAAGCAAATCTGTTGATATAACTGTTTTTGCGAAACTAATGATCAAGTTGATGCCACTACAAGAGAGGGAAAAGATGAAGAAAAAAGGAGGTAACAATGTATGAGGGAGGCCCAAACTTTGGAAACCGAAGTATCTCCGGAATTTATGAATCAAGAAACGCTCATAAGCTTTAGAAAATAGCAATATATTTCTGAAGATATGAAGAAAATTGTATAATCTTGACTGACTATATTACAATTGCAATAATATCAGTGTTCCAGTCAGATAGGAACTATCTATGAAGCTAGAATACAAATTCTTCGTTAATTTGTCGAACTTACGGAAAATATAAATTTTGTTCTCAAGACATGCATCAACAAGGGTTAGAATTACAAAAAAAATCACCAATACGTTATGTTATACTTTTTTCATATATTGCAGACATTCAATATCTGATTTCTCCTTTAACAATTCCATTTTGAGTGCTTCGATTACTAAATAATAGGAAGATAAAGTGGAATAAATGTTTCAGAAACCCTCATCTGAAGTCAATAGTGTTTTTTGCATGTAATTAGGATAGAATGAATAGGTTTTGGGATAAAAAGCGGACCCAAGCATGCGAAACAGAATAATGGAATTTCCGAAGCAACAAAAACCGATATCATTTCAATAAATAGTAAAAATCAAGGAGATAATTGAAATTAATTTTCCATAGCTGCAGGATGTGGAGAAAAAACGAAAGTATACAGCAGACCCATTGTGAGGGAGTCTTAGAAACCAGTGGGCAACTGAATGATGAAGAGAGCTACTTATACGTATTACATTAGTGTTGTGGGACATAAATTCAAGTCAGAAAAGCAAAGAATGGGTTACCGATTCGAGGAAATTAGCTAGGAACTGTGATTTTGGAAACTCCATGGCCAGTGTGCTTCCAGAAAAGATTGTTGGTGAAATCATGAAAGGAAGAGTGGGGAATGGTTTATCGAAAGTGAATATGATTTGGATTTGATGTAAGGTATCGACATTCAGCGTGCTTGAGAGCAAAGTAAATGCTACATGATATAGACAGAGAAAAAGTGAATAGGAAATGATTACAATTGTTAGAGAAAAACAGGGAGGACAGAAATAGTCGAAATAATTTGAGTGTGATCAGCGGAGAGTGGAATAAATATTCATATATTCATTCCAACTCATGAAAAACTGTAATTGATCCAAGAATTCACCTAAAGGTGATATCTGAACGTATTTATGAAATTTTTGTATTTCTGCAATTTGAGGAGGGTTGATAATCATATAGGTTGACAACTAGAAATTATAGATTCAAATTCTTTCGAATAATACCGGTCATAAATATGTCTTAGTCAGAAGCATAAGTTGGGAAATAATATTTTTTGGCAAGGAAAGATTTTCCTTCCATGAATATAATAAAAATATAATAAAGATAATCGCAACTGTGGTCTGTGATAGTGGTACTTCTGATGATAAAGAAAAGTTAGTTCTCACAAGAATCAGGCAAATCGTAATTTTGAATATCGTTGATCGAAACAGTGCAGTCTGGAATATGTGAGAAAGATGGAAGATAGTGACTGAAAATTATCTTCCAATCGCAGATTATTCCACATCGGACTCCATGAACACCCTGTTCATATCCTCGAACAAAACAATGCAAGAGAGATTTGCACATCTCGAAAAAAAAAACATTTCATGATGACACAAATCTCTCCCTTGAGGACAGTCTTCATTGGGACTAATTTTATTCCTCAACAAATATTGTATTATTATTTTTATTGATAAAATGATGCTACAATATACTCAATGAATATCTATCAAATCGCGAATGTAATAGGTACCATGTGAACATTGAGCTCATGCATATTTTCTTCATTAGTTTGATAAATTTCTTGGTTGATACATTAATTTGAAATAATTATCTTGATAAATATCAATCTGCAATTGTTACTAATGAAACATATATTATGGCTTTTCCCGATACGATACGTTCCAATCAATATTCAAAGTGCATTTTTTCTTTGGAAGCGTACCTGGAGAAAACCCGTTGCTACACCCCTGGAAGCACTATTGAACGAAGGACCCGCTATATTTTCCGCGTGGCTACACGTTAATTTGCTTGCAATGTCGTGAATGTTTCGGCCTTTCGTCCATCATCATTCACATGGAAGATGTAGGGATTTGGGCCGCACGCAGTTTAAAATTGGATTTTGTGATTTTACACGGTGGGTTGCTAGAATGGCTCATTTCAAATATATGTTTGTGTTGGGATGACTTGATTCAGGGTAGCTGTATATATAAGTATATATTTGCAGAGCTGGAAAAATTAAGATTGTAGTTATTGGCCTACTTCAAACGAGGAAAAGGTTTTCATATTGCTTATATTTTTTTCCATATGTTCCAATTTTATTCGAAGTAGAGTGTTTTGCAGAGATTTGTTTTAGTCCAGTTGGTTGGGATGATGATCAATATAAACACAAAAACTATCGTTTTGATGATTTCAATTTCAATATCATTTGTCTGTGTATAATAAAACATTAAATGTCAATGCTAAACTGGAATGAACTTTATAATATAGATGACTCTTCGACCAAAAACTCTTTTTCCACCGAAACTGTATCTAAACTGAAGACTGTGTGGTCACAATTCAAACACACAAATAAAAAAAAGAATGGATAATATAATTTCCATAATAAAAAGAGATAGGCTCTACAAAGAATATAAAATATCAAACAAAACCAAGAACTGGAAGAGAAATTCATAATGTACAGAAACAAACTGAATGATTTAAGGAAAATAACCAAACAAGAATATTATAAAGCTGAAATAGAAAGGAACAAATATTACTCAAAAACATGTGGAGGGTGATAAATACTATAACGGGAACTGAAAATAAATCAACAACCACAGATTATGTACTGAATAACAATCAAGTTATGACAAAAACTGAATTTGAAACTGCAGTAATATTCGCAGATTACTTCACCAATATAGGTCCTGAATTAGCAGAAAAGATAGCAAAGCCTTCTTGGCGGCCCCCAGCGACAAAGAAAAGTCTAGATTCTCTGTTTCTCCGCCCCACAAATGGAATAGAATTAATTGAGTTAATTAATACCTCAAAAGAAATCAAAGCTCCAGGAATCGACGGAATAACCACAAAAACAATAACGTTTATTGCTTATGAGATTGCATCTCCCTCATCATATATTATTAAAAGAATTATGGAAAAGGAACTTTGTCCTCCAGAATATAAGTTCACATTAATCCAGCCTATACACAAATCTGATGTTAAACATGTGACCTCTAACTATCAACCCATATCTTTGATGAATAACTTCACCAAAATATTTGAAAAAGTGCTAACGGTTAGAATAGAATCATTTATGATGATTTTTTTCGGAATACCAATTCGTTTTTCAGAAAACTTAATTTACTGAATATGCAATATCTGGCCTAACATCCAAAATGTACGAAAAACTAGACAAAGGTAAACCATCATTGTGTGTATTCCTAGATCTCGCGAAGGCCTTCCTAAACAGTGGAACACAAACAGATTTTTGGAAGCTCTGAATGATATGGGATGTAGAGGTAACGTTCAAAATCTATTCAAAAGCTATCTCAAGATAGCAAACAAATCTTCAGAATTGGTCACCAAACAACTAACGAAAGAGCGATGAGGTGTGAGGTACCTCAAGGCAGAGTCCTGGGGCCCATCCTTTTCTTAATATATATATCAATAACCTACCTTCCATAAATACCACTGGAACCAAGTCATGTTTCTGTCTTCCAGAATCTACAATGTCTCACCCCTAGCCATTAGAAATATAATACCCGTCATATTTTCAGATCTAAAGTCAAAAAATTCCTGCACTCCATGGAAAGACTAAAGATTCACCAAATTATCAATAATACAGTCACCCAGTCCCATTGAACTTCATTTCCTTATTTGTTATATAGCTCCAACCCATCCTCATCTAATCCATCATCAGAGGTTTCTCAATAACTTCTTGATGTATTTCATCAATTTCTCCCTAGTTTTATTCTATTGTATTTTCTATAAGCTCAGGCGTTATTTGCTATTGTTAATGTTTAGCGATGTAATACTCAACAAGGCATTTAATATTTCATAAATCACTCACACTGCGGACAGCCAATGGCTTTGCGGTTTCCCTCCTTGTTTTTTTGCGTTCATAGTTTTAAGACCTATTGTTGAATTTGTATCCAAATAATAAACCTTATTATTTTTATCAATAATACCACCATCAGTTGTAACGTACGTATATTATGTTTTCTTGTTGTATCCTTTTTATGAAACTGATTTCTATTTCATCATTCCAATGTTCTTAACACTAAAAAACATTTTCGTTTGAAGAATTTCAGTATTTTCATGAAACTTGATATATGATGTTTTTTTCTGAACTCTTAACTGACTATTAGTCCATTATGAGGGAGTTTTTGCCTTACAAAAGGTGGGGTTGAAACGATTTTTATATATGTTATTAAGTACCGAGCCTTGACAAAAAATCCAAGTTTTTAACCAAGGGGGGATCGGCGCGATCTGCCATATTGGATTGAAGTTACAAATATTTGTTTTTTTCGAAATAATTTTTCAACGGTTAATCTTACGACAAAAATGTTTTCTACAAATTTTAGTTTGATATGTAACGAGTAACAGCGGTGGAATCGTGAATATTCTTCAAAAAAATCTTCCAATTGCTCATTTTCATCATTTTGAGAAATTATTTGGAGGTATCTACTGAATATGAGGTAGGGAGAACGGTACATTTTTTCAATTGTGGTATCCCCAGTAGGCCTAATCCGCAAATGTTTTTGTTTTTGCAATTTATATCCCCCAGAGTATTTCTATCATTTCTTTCTTTTTGATAGTTCTGGTCAGTTGATGTTGATGTTTCCATAATCGTCTTCGTTGTCTCTTTCCCTCTTCAATCAAACTCTGGCGCATTTCTAAAGAAATCGGATTTTTCTCGGTCGATACTTATATTATAGTAGGAAAGCAACTATGCTCCAGGCAGCCTCAGTGAGAAATTATTACACTCCAGAAGTCACTATAGTATTGACAAAACTCAGGAGGATCAGAAGGGCAGATGTTATTTCCCTCGACTGGGTTTCGAACCTGGGCGTTGGCTGGGGACTGAATAGTTCTACCCAAGATCATAGTAAATCAAGTGAATAATGGAATTCATTTCCAAAATAGATCAAATATTTTTATTGTACTCAATAAATTATGTACAAAGAAGAAAGCTGACATCAGCCTCTAGCTGTAACTTATACTATGAAAGCGGGGAGAGAGTATTGAATTCAAGCGTTTTATTACAGCAACCAAAAGCACTTGCGGAAACGGCAGTCAGTATGAGAGCTCAAAGATGGAATGCAAAACGGCAGATTTTCAGGCCACAGTGTTAGGCATGGAAGCGGGTATCGAATGCAAGCTTACGGGCGGCCAACGCGATGGGTTAGGTTAGCACTTCGTGATGGTCCGCGTGGACGGAACCCAGTTCATTTTTGCTGTTATCGTAAAGCTTCTCTGAATCCTTTTCCATAAATACTACTCTCCATACTTCTATCTCTTTTTGGCTTGACTATATGAAGCGAGACGCTAGAGGGTCAACTTCCACAGTGGCAGTACTAACTTTCCGTATCTACCTATCTCTCCTACACATGGGTATATATATATATATATATATATATATATATATACATATATATATATATATATATAAAATGGAAGGAATTTAATGGACATAGCCCTCAGAGAAAAGTGCTAACCGTAGACACGTGTTTCGGGCTCTCGGCCCTCATCAGTAGGTGGTTCTGTTTGTTGACTCCGTTGATTTGTTTTTCTACCAAGTGTTGTTCATCCTTGCACTTCTCCACCGTACTGATGAGGGCCGAGAGCCCGAAACACGTGTCTACGGTTAGCACTTTTCTCTGAGGGCTATGTCCATTAAATTCCTTCCATTTTGTTTTTAACAGTCCCCTCGATATTAGTCTCTTTCATATTCATATTCCTGGACTCGGATGTCACGCAGGTAGCTATAGCTGCCTCCGTGGTAACGTTGGTTGTTGCCCTGGAATTCAGGGTCTACTGACCGAAATCACAAATGAGCGGCTGGCTTCTGTTTGTTGACTCCGTTGATTTGTAGTTTTCTACCAAGTGTTGTTCATCCTTGCACTTCTCCACCATACTGATGAGGGCCGAGAGCCCGAAACACGTGTCTACGGTAAGCACTTTTCTCTGAGGGCTATGTCCATTAAATTCCTTCCATTTTGTTTTTAACAGTCCCCTCGATATTACTCTCTTTTATATATATATATACATATATATATATATATATATATATATATATATATATATATATATATATATATATATATATATATATATATATTTATATATCCTTGGTTCGGTCTTTTTTTGGTTTGACTGTATAGAGCGAGACGCTAGATTGTCTACCACCCCAGTGACAGTGCCTACTTGCTTTCTCCATCTATCTATATCATCTACACGATTTATCAACAATCAACACCATTTCAAACTTGTTGAATTTGGGTCCTGCAATATTTCGTTTGCAGCATTGAATCGCTCCAAAATGTTGTTCTGAAAGATAGAATCGGCAGAAAAATAGACAACAGAATTTCAAAATTTGTTCTCTTATGAAATGCGCACAAGGCTCTTATAAATAATCTGTTGCAATCGTGTTCATAAATTGTTTTTTTTTTTCAAACATAAATTAAACATAATTGAGTTTATCAATATTCATTTGAAAGTAAACCAGAGCTACTCACTGGGTTTACAAAACTACGACACGTGTGTCGCTATACAATAGCTTTTTCAAGTGGGGAGACGTATCGTGATTATGCAAACCTAAAAATAATTTAGTGAAGTGAGAGACTTTTGTTTAGGTTGCTAAAAAAACTCAAAAGTCTTGTACACAGATAGTGATCGAAGATTTCATTTAATAATATCCAAACATGTTTCGATCAATGTCCATCAATCATCTTCAGTGGAAAATGAACACAAAAATACCTGAGAAATAGAAAAACAAAGTGTAAACAACTTTGGTTGAAGGGACAGAAATTCAATTACTCACTTATGAAGCCGAGGGTACAAAAGGTTATCCAAAAAAACAAATACATCTCTTATTTCTATTACGAAAAACTCATGGTGTTATCGCATATTTTTGAATCTGGGTTTAATGCTCAAAAATTAAAACGTAACATAATGAAAATTTGTTCAATGACTTGATCTCTGAACAATCATAGAATTCATGGGAAAGACCACTAACGCCACTCACTCTCTGGTTTGTGAAAGGAGGTCGAGTGTTGAAGAAATGAGAAAACATTAAAAAGAGTAGACATAAACCGTTAAGTCTTCTATAGCGGAGGTTGTCTCGGGATTTCAAATATAGATGGCATGATGATCGCTTCATTTTGAATTTTGAAATTAACAAATTAATGATAGTATATTAAAGAGAAGAGAAGGTAAGGGGGGAGGGAGGGAAAGAAAGGTGTAACTTCAATTAACAAAAACCAGTGATTTGAAAAAGGGGATACAATCAAAAAGGATCTGATCATTGAGACAATTTAGATTAAGATCTGAGTTTGATTGGTAGATATGGAAAATTTCACTAATGTTTTATGTGATCTCTTATTGGTACTTGTAGAATACAGAAATTGGAGTCTGGATTGAAATTATGTTTGTTATTTAAAATGTGGTTGGCAAAGGTGCTGTTAGTGAAGATTTCAGATAAACAATCAAAGTTATTTTTTACAATAAGATTTTGGTGTTCTTCAACTCTCGTTTTGAATGTTATACCGGTTTCGCCTACATACACTGCTGAGCAATTGGGGGAAGAGCAAAATAACTGATATACGCCGGATTTATTCAAAAGGTGTATTCTGTCTTCAATGTTAACCAGATTTCTTTTGATCGAATTGTCTGTTCTGAAAGATATGGAAAGGTTCTGGTTGAATTTATTGAAAATATTTTTGATGGATAATGAGACTTTTTCTAAAGAATGAATTGACGCGAAACGTCTTTTCTTTACTTTTTTTTGCTTGGGGTTCTTGAATTTCATTGTGTACCTTGTGTCGTTCGAAAAATACATCGACAGAAAATTATGCAAATAAAAAAAAAATATTCTTCTTCTTTTCTTCAGATAATTTCGATACGATATATTATTTTTTGTTGTGGATAATTAATTTCGTTAGTGTATAATAGTGTGATGATTTATTTTGTGATTGTTTTCTGCATATTCACATGATTTATTGGATTGAATATTAACCATTAATTTTGACAAAAATACGAAACGCGCTTTGGAATGTTCCAATCGAGAAATTAGTGGAAAAAGTGGGAGAACTGCTTTTCCGTTGTAATTTTTTTCATATATAATTTTGCATATCATTCGGTATTTGTTGGGAAATATTTCCTTAAAATTCATATGGTGGAGGCCCCTCTCTTGTGAAGGCCCCGGCTCTGCAGCCGTGTTTCCTATTTCAGAATCAAGAAGTTTTCTCGGGCCACACAGTCTTCCACGGCAGGAGGAATTCTAACGAACGAATCGAAAATGTAGGCAATTCGAGACTGGCTGAGACCAAAGGAAAAGCATGAGCTTCTTGGGTTTGTGTATCTATGACCGTCGATTTGTGGAAAGTTCCCTACCTGAGTTGATAGGATAGGTTTCTGTAATTCCTCAGGAAGTGTAAAATCGGGAATTTGTATGTACAAATTCCAATAATTGATATTTTTTTGAAATGTATAGCTTTGTCAGGGTTCATCCACAAGAAATAAAGGCAGTGCCAGATTTATACTCACTCACGCTGGAGGCTAATTCCTACGATGCTGCCACCAATTAGTAATAATCTCAGTTTCACAGTACCCATTTATTGTTTTTTTTTTCTCATAACATATGACTATAACATTGAATATGACTATTGAAAGAAGCGTCATTTATATGACCATTTCGTGATAAGTAATGAACTCTAGTTTCGTCTCCGAGTACGTAATGATCCATTACTCAACAGGTTCGAACCAATCACAGTTGAACCAGATTCATTACTCAACACTTTGAAGCCAATCACAGATGAGCATATTCATTACTGTGCAGTTGTGTTTGAATTGTTTCCATTCGCAAGTATGCCTTGAGAATTTAACAACTTCAAACTTGTTCTCACACGTCATAATCATTGAATTGACAGTTCGTTTTGTAAAATATTATAGTTTCTAACGAAAAACGAGAAAAAAAAGATGGATTTGGAAAGTGACAACGAGTGTACCCCACCAGAAATTTGTAGTGCGGCGAAAATAACATCTTCAGATCTATTACCAATTGAATCCAGAAAAAAATATGAGATGATATATGCAATTTTCATGGATTGGCGAAAGAAAAATAATTTGAATTCGTTTTTTGTTTATTATAAGAGACATTTATACAACAAAGATAATATATAATGTAAATAAGTAAAATGCCTATTTTAAAGTTGTGATTCGGTGTCCTCTTGATCATAGAAGAGGACGTATGCTCCTCCACTCACAATGGATTTTGGTGACAGCGGTGATACTCTCGAGTCATTGTACTCGTGCCATGTGCCTGCGTAAGGGTGCCTACAGTAAGCCGTGTAGTGTCCGTTAAGAGTTGTTCCGCTATGGTTGGATACACCATACAAGTTGTAGCGACACGGAGCTGCGTTATCTAGTGCATAAGTATTCATATCTAATCCATCGAGAGGAAAGTCAATGAAGACATTTAGTTTTCCTCTGAATCAATCCTTCTGCGAAAATCTTTTCAAGTGAATTACAAAAATTTTGGGGAATTTAAGTATAGATAATGACTTCGTGCATTTTCTCCTTTTCTTACATTCAGAACAAGTGGGTTTTTCGTCATCATCCAAAATTTCTTCCCTAGTAAACGAGTCTAAACATTGTGACAGACTGAGCTTGCCAGTAATCTGTGGAATAGGGAGTGAAAGGTCCCAGAATGATTCAAAAGTGACAGAACAATGGCCACAGAAAGTACATTTCAACGATGATTTTAGTTGACCAACAAAGTTATCGACAATTTTTGAGTTGTCCATTCGAAGATATCTTGACCAAGACTCTTTTGCCTTTTCATTATCGCTCAAATTTTCATCGATTTCTATGAACGTAGGTTTAGGTCTTTCTCTTACTCTGTTTACATCTTCATGAAGACCTTCCAATAAATATCTGAAAAATTCCTTGTCATCCTGTTGAGCGTCACCCATAAAACGAGGTGCAAATCTTTGTATCTGGTTTTTCAAAGAAACAGTGTTAACCACCACATCAGACGAATCTTCTGATCAAAGTTCTTTTACCACTTCTTCAAATGCTTTTATCAAAGAACCCTTCATACTTGATATGCTTGTGTTGATATCCTTCAAATGTTCGTTTTTTTCTCAGATACTCGAGCAACCATCTGGTATTCGATAAACATTGTATTGCGCTATTCATGAAGCAAGTATTGCCAATGTTTTTCAAACCATTGAGACCGAGAGTTTTGGAGCTTCCAAGCACAAGTGGTTTCATGGAGTTAAAACTGAGGGAGATGCGCTCACCGCTACTGCTATCTTCAAAGGAATAGTCTCTTATGCGATGATTTTCTCTATCATTGGAACTCGATTGGAGGCTGCTTGAAATCGAGTTGGGTAAAGATATGGCAGATCGCGTTTTCTTTTGGAGGTGGATGAATCCAAATTATACTTTTTAGGTATTTGGCTCCAAATATTAGACCTATGGATACTACTTGACATGTTAATTCTTTGTGGACGAATAAATATATCATCCAAACGTTGAGTAGCGGTAATAGAACCCAGAATTGACGAACTTTCACTATTGGATATCGAGCTATGTTGAGATATTTTCTTTTTAGAATGTGGATTGTAGAAAAATTCATCCAAATGACGTCCAACTGGAATGGTTCCCAACACCGAAGCTGCATTACCTCTTTGAATGGCGATGCTGATGCGTTGAAGGGGAAAGCTGGTGGATCTCCTATCATTGGTCACTTGGAAAATCTTTCTACCAATCTCTTCAATCAATTCCGTTGCTTGGAGGCCAAATACTCCGTAGGTTTCAATAGCTACAGAGTAGAAAATGTAGAGATTTCTCAGGTTTTGATATTTCTTTATCTTAACTTTTTTTCCATTTTCTGCAGCTGCACCCTTGCGAATGGAGGTTGAGTTCAAGTGTGATGTGGCCATAGTGTCCATACAGGTAAAATCCCAAATTCGTTTTCGGAAAATGTACTTCTAGCATATTTTTCCCAATTAGCTGGGAAATATGAATCGTCCTCGCTTTGGACACAATATTCAATGTTAAGAAGTACCATTCTAATCAACCACGACGTCAACATAGAACGTTTTTCATTATTACGTGCGTTTCTGAAACGCAAATCCAAAGATTATATACCGAGAAAGGCTCAAACATTCACCCCAGATGAAATAAATTCATTCATAAACAAAGGACCTGACGAAATATATCTTGCGACAAAGGTAAGAAATTGATATTTTTTTAAAAGTTCACTTGAGAACATGAGAAAAACTAGTTAGGAACTTGAATAGCTTCATATCACTTTATTTTGCAAGCTCCAGTGATCGTGAGTTCGAATCACGCCGTCGCCGGTGAGGTTTTTTTCTTTCCCAACCACTGATTTAACAATGATCAAACTGTTTGAAATTGAATAAGATAACGAAAATGGAAAATATTTTGTATGTTTTTTTTTTTTTAGGTTGCACTGATCATGGGAATCACGGGAGCCTGTCGAGCGAATGAAATGCACTCTATGAAAAAAGGGGACTTGGAAGATCTTGGATCGGCTATATTAGTCACCATACCAAACACCAAAACGAAAATTGTTCGGGAGTTCACCATAACTGAGCCTTTTCGCCATATTTGTATTAAATATATCACGCTACGACCGAGTAATATATTAACAGTGAAAGGTAAATGCACCAATCAAAGAATTGGAATAAATAAATTCGGAGCCATGGGAAAAAAAATCGCAACATTTTTGAAACTTCCAAATCCAGAACTATACCTATACTGGGCATACCTTTCGAAGATCATCTGCCACCCTGCTATTGGATGCGGGTGGAGACATCACTCCTTTGGCGAAGCATGTAGGGTGGGAGTCAACATCTGTGGCGGAAGGATACATAGATAATTCGATGAATAAATACTGCAGAAGAAATCTTGGGTTCAATAAAACCGTCTGTCAGTACCAGCAATATCTCACAAACATTTATTGCACAGAACACTTCGGAAATGTGGAATGGAAATGTGAATTTGGATATAAAATCCTCGATAACTTCAGTCATGATTTCCAACTGTTCCAGTTTTACTATCAATTTCATTAACACAAAATGATTTTGTTCATGTTGGGAAATTTTTCGAAATATAATTATAGATTTTTTCATTCAATAAAAACTTCCTATTATGCAATTCAATGAATGACACTCTTTCAGGATTTCATTCACAAATGAATATTTTTTTCAAATAGTCGCCATTACTCGCTCGAATGATTTACGACGCTCGCCTTCGGCTCGCATCGACTAACTTCATTCTCACGAGTAATGGCCACATTTCTCGCTCGTTGAATAATATACTATTACTCATTTCACAAACTTAAACCTAGCAACAAATGAAATAGTTGTTTCTAATAAATACTTTTCTGGATTTTTTATGCGAATTTATCAATGGCATCATCAACATTCAGTTCTAATAACAAGTCACTGTTCGATAGGCTATTCAAAGTGTCCCGTACCATCGAATTCCCAAGGTAATTCTTTACTCTTTTTGAAGTTGAGAATGACCCTCCACCACCGGCAGTTTTTTTTAGGAGGTGGAGGAAATCCATTACGGGCAACACCTTACGGTAGTGTGGGACTCCCTGACACGGGTTTACCCATTGAAATCTCCACCCCGTAGGCTCGTCAGGCTGTGGCCTCCGACGACACTTGCCTTCTGGCCCACTGTATCTTACCTGGTACAATTTTTTTTTCACCATGTCGTAACCATGGTTCACGATTGAGTTCCGCTTCGAACTCCCTCCTAGTGACTGCATGTACCGCCGTGACTACCTTGCGGTGCTTGAGGTTCATCTGGGTGGTCCTTGTCGTTTGTTCAGCACCCTGAAGAGTCCTCTTCCGATCTCGGAGACCGCTCGGAATCATAACCTGTTCAGTGTCCTGAAGAAACCCGAGAAGGTCAAGAGTTGTCCTCATTCCCTTTCGGTGTTTTGTCTCGTGGTCATTTGTACCCCTCGAGTGAGTGACGGAAAAGGGGTTGGTCCGGAACTGTGGTGCCTCCTGCACAGGGCTGAAGCTGATTACTCGGAGATTTCGCCCTGTTTATCGGAGGCTCGTTGCGGCACCGTTCGTTCCAAGACCCCGGAGTCTACATCCGTCACCACGGCGCTCATAGCTTGGATTTAGGTCTTTTTGTTAGAGCTTCGTTAGTGAAGTCGCGGCCACCCACATGGTATAGTTTTCCCAATATCAATTGCAGAAGCATAAAAAAGTGTTGCGGCGAAATACTGTGAGCAGCAGTGGCGGAGATAACTAATTTTATTTAGATATTTTAAGATTTTACAAATACTTCATAAATAATGAAAAATGAAAAAAAATTAAAGACAAGCTTTTATTTATACAAATACATTAAGAAAGAGAAATAATTTCTCTCATTGTTTGATGTAGGTTATTATTATATCGTAAAACGTATTTCGATCGGCACACACCAAGACCACAGACGCTACTGGTTTTTAATCTTTCAGAGCTATTAAAACACAAATATAACGCGTGATTTATGCTTCCCATCGTATAGACCCCCAAGCATTGATGTCCGACTTGATTGGCCTAGACGAATCGCTTGTAGAACAGACAGCAGTCACTCAAGTCCACGTTGACTATCGGCTCTTTTGAATGTTTACGAGTAGTACACATTATTTTTCGTTCCGTTTCTTCGCATATACGCTCGTGTTAGCGAAGTGAGTTTTTATTTGCTCCCTACAGAAAAAGCTTCTGCAATTGATATTGGATGGACTATACACGAATATCCATCAACCGTCTCATTCGCTGCGCGGCCCGTTCACCCCATACCACGTGAAGGTGGGGTTGGACTTCAAGGAGCACCACTTGCATTACTGATCATCAGGGATAGGGACATTCTCAGAGCAACTTCTACGTTGCAAAAAGTATCTTTTATTTAATATTTGTGCAGAAAAGGCCATTAATGAATGCGGTTTGTGTCTTCTTTTCTTTTTCTTCAAAGAAAAGTATGTATAGTTATACTAGTTTAAATTGCAGAAGCTATTTCTATGGGAAGCGAATCAAAAACTCACTTCGCCAACACTAGCGTATATGCGAAGAAACGTAACGAAAAATAATGTGTACTACCCGTAAAAATTCTCCGTCGGCGAACTGTAGATCAAAAGAAGATTGAGAGAGCCGATAGTCAACGTGGGTTTGACTGACCGCAAGCCAATGATAATGCTTGTAGGTGTGTCTATACGTTGGGACTAATAAATAACCACTTTCAGGAGGTCTGAGTGAAAGAAAGCCAGTAGCATCTCTGGTCTGAGATCGAAATAGGTATTAAAATATTCTCTAGTTGTGTTTTGTTTTGATGGAAAATATGTCTTATTTTTTCGATCATGGGAAAATGAAATTATGATGATCCGATTGCCTATTAATACATACTTCATCGTTTATGGCATTTTTTTTATTTTAACGTATTTTTTAAAATTTAAATATTTAATAAAATAAGTTATCTCCGCCTCTGCCGCTCGAAGGGTTCCGCCTTGAGACTGGAAAACTTGTTTTTTATGCTTCTGCAATTGTAAATGGTTTGACTATACCGCAGCCACCAGCCGCCTGTATTGATGCGTCCAAGGCACCGCTGCCGCTCGAGATCAAAGTGAATCTGATTTTCACAAAACAGTGTCTTTTTGATGCGGCGGTCGCGATTTGCGCGTTTGTTTGAAGATTGCTGCTTGCTTTTTCTTTGCCTTTTGCCGCCTCTTAAAGTTCAACCCCGGGTGCTAATAGTCCTATAGCCCCTTCCTAAATACGACAATGATAGATATAGTTTTCCCAATATCAATTGCAGAAGCATAAAAAAGTCTTGCGGCGAAATCCTGTGAGCAGCAGTGGCGGAGATAACTAATTTTATTTGGAGATTTTAAGATTTAAAAAATACCTCATAATTAATGAAACATGAAAAACAATTTAAGACAATCTTTTATTTATACAAATACATTAAGAAAGAAAAATAATTTCTTTCATTGTTTGATGTAGGTTATTATTATATCCTTAAACGTATTTCGATCGGCACACACCAAGACCATAGACGCTACTGGTTTTTAATCTTTCAGAGCTATTAAAACACAAATATAACGCGTGATTTATGACCTCCCATGGTAGAAACACACCTGCCAGCATTAATGTCCGACTCGATTGGCCCAGACGAATCGGTTGTACGATACACAGCCGTCACTCGAGTCCACGTTGACTAGCGGCTCTTCTGATCTACCGTTTGCCGACGGAAAATGTTTACGAGTAGTACAGATTATTTTTCGTTCCGTTTCTTCGCATATACGCTCGTATTAGCGAAGTGAGTTTTCATTTGCTTCCTATAGAAACAGCTTCTGCAATTGATATTGGATGGACTATAGATAGATAGATTATATATTACCTTTCTGCCATGTAAGTAGGTTCATCATCTGAATGTTAAAAAAACATGCAATTCATAATTTGATAATACGTAAATATATAAAGTATTCCGAAGTTTTTTTTTTAGAAACTCATTAGAGTTTTAAATTATTTTTTTTAATTTTTGGCTGGTTAGAGAAAGATGCAATATAATGTACAGTTAGTTACAAATACTATGGCTATGATACAGTTGAAATTGGAAGTTGAATGGTAATCATTTTTTCATTTGAATTTCGGAAATGTCGTAGAAACTAATTGAGGTTAGAATTTTTTTAAGATCAGTTTAGAATCTTTTCAGAGATTGATTTTTCAGTGATTCAGGCAGTAAGTTGTAGAGATGACTCCCGCTAAATTTCACAAATTTTTTGTACTCCATATGATGAAACTTTTCTATGTAAATATTATTTTGATTTGTAGTATTGTATTTGTGAATTTCCGAGCACTTTTTCAGATGGTGTTTGCTTTTGTGGATGTGACACAATATTTTCAATATGTAGATACTGACCATGGTCAATATTCTTCTTGAAGTGGTTTCTACAGGGGTCTTGATACTTTAAGTTGAAAATGAGACGAATAATGCGCTTTTGTAGGGTAAAGACTCTAGTTATCTCTGTGGCTTGGCCCCAGGAAATTATATTATAACTTATTGTTGAGAATGCTAGTGCATAGTAGACGTTAATCAGACCTTGAACATTGAGATATTTTTTGAGAGAGAATATAGCAAAATACATTTTTTGGAGCTTTTTACAAAGGGGATTTATTTGGTCATTCCAAGATAATTTTGAATCAACAAGAGTTCCCGGTAAGTTGAAAGAGTTGACAGCCTGTATTTGCGTTGCCAAATGGTATACTTGGATCAATGGTAGATGATTTGTATTTGCCTGTGAATTCCATATAGCTGTTTTTTTTTTCAGGTTAGCAACAAGGTGGTTAACGAAAACTGGCTGACTGCTATTTCAACTTTGTCGGTAACCTCCTCATATGAGTTTCCTGAGACTATCACGGCCGTATCATCAGCATATATGAGCGGCCTGCTCTCCTCAAAAAATTCTGGCAAGTCGTTTATATATACCAAGAACAGCAGCGATGTGGTGATGATAATTTATATTTATCAAAGGAATTGATCACCCTTATGTACATTGCTTTTTCCATAATTTTGGAAATTGGATCCGAGACACAGATAGATCTATAGTTTTCTTCCAGTGCTGGGTCGCCTTTTTTGAAAATCGGTGTACATTTGGATATTTTTATTTATATTTAGTCTGGAAATTTTCCCACTTCAACTGAGTGGTTTATTATATGAGTTGGGTATGGCGCTAGTTCATGCACACATTCCTTCAGGAGTGATATGGGAACTTCGTCCAGGCCTACAGATTTTTTGTTTTCCAGGTCTATTATGATATTTTCAATTTCATATATTTAAAAATTTATGTAATACATTGTTTCAACAGGGGGTTTCATAGTCGTACAACAGGGAGGAGTTGAATCAGATATATTACTTTTTACCAGGTCAACGGCAGATTTTGAAAATAATTTAACGAAGATATCAGCAATTTTTTTTGTGTCATCTATAGTTTCATTATCAAGTTTGATATATATATATATATATATATATATATATATATATATATATATATATTATGTCTGTATACTTTTTTGTTTTGATTAATCTGGTATTCACTATTTCCCATAACATTTTAGGTTTATCATTAGAGTTTTCAATCAGAGCAGAGTAGTGATTATTAGTTCTCTCCGTTTGAATTAGGTTGTTGAGAGTGATTTTCATGGTTTTGATTTTCGAGTATATCCTATCATCATTTGAGAGTTTACGAAGCCAGTTTAATTCTCTAACTTTGTTACTCAACTCAAGAGTTTCTTTAGAATATTTAATGTTAATATCCTTAGCTCTGTTGTCAGATAATTTAATTTTCCGTTTTGGATGTGAAATCTCAAAACCATAGAAAATGTTGCCAGAAATGGTTGAGCACTTCATTGATATCCCCTGTCAAATTTAATGTACGTTTTTCCTTGGTGAAAAGATATTTGAATTCGGATACCGCTCCTGGGTGTGAAAGTCTTTTCTGCACACACACATCATGTGTCTGGTATTTTGGAGAGGGTTTGAAGGGAAATTAACTGATTTGTGCAAGGTGGTCAGAAAAACCCAGGTACAAAATTTCAACATAAAGTATTTCTTCCAGACTGGATATTATATAGTCAATTTGAGATGAGTTTCTTCTCCCATCAAGATGAGTTACCGTTCTTGTGGGCTGAGAAGTATGAATATTCAGTTGAAAAGATTTTATCGCATCCAAAAAAGCTTTCATTTCCGGACAGTTGGGATTGAGACCGTTGACATTGAAATCTCCACTTAGAATGACAGCATGAAATTTTTTGAGGGCATACCCTAAGAGATATTCTAGTTTGTTCAAAAAATCTTGAAAGATTGATAATGGCGGTCTATAAATAGATAATAATAAGCAGGAATCATCTCCCCAACTTACCGCTGAACATTCTAAGCTCATTTCACTAGAACATGATTGAAAAACAATTTTATCTCCAGAGTCAGGAACGTGCACTTCTTTCACAAAAATTGCTGATCCGCCGTGTTGACGTTATTTTCCTGCAGAAACTTGGAACCAGTTTATACCCTTTCATGTTCACCTCAGGCAGTCTGTCGCTATCCAGCCAATGTTCGGTAACACAAAGAACATCAGGAGAATACTGGGAGCATGTCACTTCCAGTAGATTGAGCTTATTTTTTAGACTTTGTACATTTATGTTTAGAAGTTTGAGACTTGGTACATTTGAGTGATTTACAAATTCCGTGGAATTCATGGTCGGGTGCTACGGACATTTTTTTCTAATTTGAAACGTTGCACCGCTGATCCCTCAGGCCATATAGATGGATCATAGATTTTATCAGCATCTTCGATGGGAAATGATGCCATAAAGAAGGGAATGAAAAAATGAGTGTGATGATCAAATAGTTGAGATATAAATCCTTGGAAATTTTCAACTTTTTTTCCACGTTCATTCATACCATGGTGGGTTTTTCAAATCGATATGAAAATAAGGTAATCAAATCAAGGAAATTCAGCTTGTTATCAGAAATTAAGACTGCATTGGCCGTTTTCCGAAAACAATTCTTTCATTATTAAATGATTTTCCGGCCTAAATCAAAATAACATCAAATCTTCATAGATAGTTTATTGAACTAATGGGATTTTAATTATTTGAAATGGGCTACCGAAATTGAAAAGTTCTTATCATGTACTACTCCGAGACTATTCTATCTCGGTTATCTGACACATACTACAGCAACGATTACCTAAATCTATTAGGTGAATTTGGTTACTTATCGCTGATAAATAGATATACTAGGACTCAAAATACTCATCCTAATCATTAATAGATCATATCTTCATCAAAGACACAAACCAGTACTCGCATTGTAGATCATATGTTCTTCGTTACGATGAGGCCGACCACTCACCAATAGTAGCGACATATACAACAGAAATCGTAGGGAGACAAGATAAACCTGAATCAAAAATGAAAATCTTGAACGAAAATAAATTTCTGACAATAATGGAGAATGAAAAATGTAATGAATTGTACGAAATTACCGATGTGAATACCATTACTGATCACCTCGTTACGAAGAAAAAAATGCTCTGGAACGTTCCTCTGTAGAGAAGAAAATCAAATACTCAGAGAAGAAATGGAATCCTTGGATCACCAAAGCTTTGATGAAATCTTCAGATATTAAACAAAATATGTATAAACTCCTAAGAAGAATCCCAAACGATATAGATTTTTCGAACCGTTACAAAAATTACAAAAATAAATTGTCCAATTTACTCTAAATAACAAAACAAAACTATTACATGCAACAAATAGAAAAAAACAAAAATAATTCAAATTCCTTATGGGATAATATTGAAATGCTAACAGGAAAAGAAAAATCTCAAACTAATATAAGTAATATCGTATATAATGACACTGAAGTATCAAGCAGGAAAGGAATTGCTAATATTTTCAATTCTCATTATATCAATGTGGGCAAAAAAATGGCTGAGCAATTTATCAAACCTAGGAACACCTCTCTTGAGAGAAACATACTGGATATTTCCATATTCATGACACCTACGAATGAAACCGAAGTACTTAGCTACATAAAAGAACTCAAAAATAATAAATGTCCAAATATTGATGGCATAACTTCGGAAAACCTCAAACTAATAGGCAAATTCATTAAAAAACCTTTAACTTACTTAATCAATAGAATCCTTGAGAACAGTAAATTTCCAGAAAACTGTGAAGTAGCCACAATTAAACCATTATTTAAGAAAAGTGATCGAAGGAATGTATCAAATTATAGATCTCGTTATTGAGTTCAGCTGCCAAGATCGTTGAAAAGGTTATTAAAAACGTCTTATGGAATTCTTGGAGAATAACAATATACTTTCACCTAAGCAATTCGGTTTCAGATCGAAAAGATGCTATTGTTCATTTAACAAATAGTATATACCGATCACTGGACGAAGGAAAATGTTCAATAGGTGTGATTCTACATATAGCAAAAGCCTTCGACACCGTTAACCATGAAAAAATAATGGATGTTACGGAAGACCTCGCTATCAGAGGAATCGTACATAAGTTGCTTAGCTCATACCTTAATAACACAGTATGTAAAAATTGAAAACGAAATAAGTGAACCTCAAAAACTATGTACCGCAAGCAACAGTTTTAGGCCCAGTGTTTTTCTAATCTACATCAACGGGGTACTCTGTCTCGAAGCAGATACAAATATATCATCTTCTGCAGACGATACCGCAGTTTTCTTCACTGCTGCTACTTGGGAGAAAGCTTAGAACAAAGTGGAACATAACCTGAAAAAAATGTATAATTGGTTTAGCGAAATGGATCTAACACTGAACTTGGAAAAAACAAAGTGCAAAGTGCAATAAATCCAACCAGCCCGATATTGATCAGATTACATTGAAAGATGAAACTTCAACTTATTCAATCCAATGTGTGAAGTATGCTACATATCTTGGAATCAAAATTGATAACCACCTCAAATGGAACATCCACATGAATAAACTTCTGAAAAAGCCAAAATCAATACTGTACACATTCAAGCATCTCAAAAAATTTCTCAAAATAGAAGAACTCAAAATTGTATACCATTCACTTGTAGAATCTCATATTCAATATGGAACATCTGCCTGGGGAGGAGTGTACAACTGTCATATAGAACAATCGAAAGTAATGCATAAAGTACTTTTTGAAGATTATCTACAATAAAGAACGTACATATCCTACAGAAAAACTATTCAAAGAGATACCTATGCTCGAACTGAAAAAACTTTATTTTTATAAGATTCTCTGCTCACAATATAAAAATAAAAAAGATTTAAAATACATAAAACATGAACATAACACTAGACACAAACAAAAGAAGGAGTTTTTTTATAGAAAAGACTACAAAAACGATTGGTCAGAAGTTATTCAACGTCAGAACGTCAACGTCAGAAGTTATTCAACGTCAACTAATTTCAAGAATAACCTTGAGAAAATACAGAAGTATATACTGAAAGTTATTTACAAAAAACCTCGCCAATACTCAACAGATATTTTATACAGTGAAACTCGAATTTTCGACATCAACCAGCTCTATACTAGGATTATTTTATTGAAACAACATAAAGATAGGAATACCTCAAAGCATACTGATCATGTGTACAACACCAGATATAACACCGATAGCAGGATGATTGTACCTCGCCCGGAAAAAGCTATAGGCTTGAGTTGTTTCACTTACCTTGGTCCCAAATTATATAACGAATTACCAAATGTAATCAAAAGATTAAACTCGCTCAATATGTTCAAAAATAAAATTAAAAAATGGATCCAATCCATTCCTAGAAAAGACATACACCAATTTATGAATAGCCAAAATACCACTTTTGTTCTAAAAACGCCATCTTCATAACTTCCCCCCCCCCCAAAAAAAAAAAAAAAAAACTATGCAACTGTCACCATGATATGTGATTACACGGTGTGGATCAATGTTACAGTGTTTTCCATGCACAAGGCTTCTTTTATGGGATTACACTATCATTTATTCATTCATTTTATTCACTTTCCAATTATTATTGTTTAGTATTGTATTGTTTGTTTATTGATTGCAGTAGACATAAAATCATTAAAACTATTTTATTTTCATTTTATCTAAGTGACTACTTATTCTGCACACAGCCATTAGGCTTTGCAGATTCCTTTTGTTTATTTGCTAATTTGTATATGTATCTTGTCAATTATTGTGCGAATAAACGTTATTATTATTATTCTACTACACAGCCCCAAAACTGTTTTGTCAGGGTCCACAGACCATCCGAAATATAGATAATACCCCGCTATACAAAAAAAAAAATATAAAGTTTGGTTGCAAGATTTGTCTATGGAAAACATGTTGAAAATTATCAATATTTCCGTATTTTTTTTTTTTCCTTTTATTGCTATTTTTTTTTTTTTTTTTTTTTCTTTTCTTAATTTTATTTTTACATTTACAATTTTTTTCATTTCTACATTCTTACATTTTAAAAAAAAATTATTTTTACATTTTAACAATTTTACATTTTTATATTTGTATATTTTTACATCTTTACTTTATTACATTTTTTCTTTTTTACATTTGTACATTTTCTATTTCATATTTTTTATTTTTATATTTTCACATCTTTAACATTCAACATATTTACATTTACTTATTTTACATGTTTGGATTTATTGGCAAGATATTAATATATAGGTTAGGAATGCCAACAACAAGTTTTATTCGTGGGATATCTCCGATTTATCTTCATTTTTTCATCTTTCATGTCCATGCCTGTAACCATAATGAAAATATATATTATTATTATTATTATCTGGAGGAGAGTTATGACTTATTGATATCCATGATTGGCTGATTTTGAACTAACCCTAGGTTAAGAACCTCAAGCCAATATCGAGAAACCGTACCTTCTGATGAAAACAAAATTACATACGATGCCATATTTCACCACATATCAGGATTTAATATTCCATTGAGCAACGACAACAGCCGAATAATTTTCAAAACATAAAATGCTTTCTGGAGAGACTTCATACAAATAAACACAAAAGGAACTAAAAATGGCCGTCGGTTTTTGTGCACTTACCATCTATCGATGTTTTATTGAAACACAGCAGTAGCACGTCGGGAGGTATCACATTGTTTACAACTGTAACCAATATATCCATTGGTGAGTTTGTTTCAACTTCAACAGATGTCACTATAAACAATTCATTGCAAAACGAGCATATTTAAAAGATACCAATGAACGGTATCCACAATGCAATAACGGTATTGTATGAGTATTCAACAGTTCAGTTGCCAAAATATTTCCTTCACATTTATCATAAAAATCTCATAAACTTGAAAATGACTCAAGTGGATAGATGAGCCATCTATGAGAGAGTACGTGAAACAATGTTGCAGTATTGGCAGATATACACCCCTAATGTTACTCCTAGCATTGTCGAAAGATATAGCTCTACAAATCAGTTCATAGAATGTGCCAATGATACCAGGTTTGTTTGAATAATTGATATTGGTAACAAATAAAGACAATGAAGGACTGGTTTGATGTTATTCAATAGATAGATAGAACTGCAGAAAATGGTAACCCTTAAAAATCCTGAAAAACATGAAGATGATGACTAACGATGAGTTCGCCATCTATCAGACAGTGTATGAATCAATTCTTCAGTGATGCCGCAAATTCCATATGGTCATCGTCTACTACTGTAGTTACTCCTAGTAGGGTTGTAGTATGTGTCACAAACACTAGATGGCAATAAATGAAACAATACAACCATTGTCATACAACCATCGTTTTCTGTACCTGAAAAAAACGAAGAGTTCTATGTAGGGAAATATTTGAAAATCACTAGAATAATTGGATTTGTAACGAACCAGAAGTTTACTTCCAAACGATGCGCTACCATTGTCTTTAGACAATGGCGCTACTATACTCCAGAAATATTCTAGGGATATCTATCACACAGCTGCTTTCAAGTTGCTATGTTTGATTTTCTCATTCGTCTAGCAGCACATAGATGTCAATGAAATCGCATGTCCATATATATTTATTTGGTTATCAAAAGATAATTGCACAGGTTTTGTTAATGTTGACGTGTAAATACGGAGCCCAAATATACGTTCATTCACAGGTGTTACTAGCAATCGAACCGTTGATCGAATCAATTATTATTAATTCAGTGTCGCTTACTAACGAGAATGTCATCTATGGAAAGCGGCAATATCCCCGTGCGCGATTTACCGGGAAATGACAGTACACGGAAAATACGCGAAGTGTTTGCCGCTTGTTATCAGAAAGAGCCGGACTTTTACGTTCGAGTACCTGGCAGGTATGTGTAATGCGTATGTGTGTGTGTGTATGCCGGTTACCGGTGTTTACAAGTTTCACCACACCCATTTGTTATCACACATGTCGATAATATGGGAAGGAAAGGAAGTTAGATGAGATAATATGGCCTAATAATAAATTGTACTTTTTTTTTATTAATTCGCATAACTGGTTAATAGATTGACGTAAAGGGTGAAGTAGTTATTTATTCATTTATTACAGAAGACAAACAGGTTTACACCTCATTACATGTTTTCTACTATCTAACCATACAGGGTATCCCAAACTCCATGGCCTATTAAACGTTTCTGGAGAACCGGGCACAGGATTATTTGAAAATTTGGTTTCTTGGGTAATTAGTTTTGATCTATCGATCTAAAATATTTTTCGCGCTGGGGCGTTGCCGCTTATATTGAAAAGTGGCAACAACTTTGATATTTTAAATGAGACCCATACGAAGAGTCTTTGGAAATTAGATGAATCGACTATAGACGGTGCCTGGAAAACATCTGTTGGCAATTTAGAAGGACGTTCATAAATCGTTTTTTATACCCCCCAATCTGATGAATTTTTGTCTGGGATGTCCCATATACAGTGCTTCTCAAAAGTCCCCTCCCCCCCCTCTTATTTTTGGAACGCTTATACATAAACAAGTGAAATTTGGAAACTGAATATTGAAGGTTGTAAACTTCCCTCTTTTTGAAAGGTATCGAAAAAACCTATTCAATGATACTAATTTTGTTTGTGTTTATGGCAGTTTTGGCAACTCGCTTTTAAAAAACGCAAAGCTGTGATGAATTAAATCAGTTAATACTAAAATTCCAAATTCAAGCTCCGCCTCTGGATAGTTGTCAAATAAGCTGACGTTTTTGTTAGTCTCCCTAATTCGACGTTTTTGTAATTGTCCAAGTTTTTGTACATTTAATAATTTGTGTATTGTTGATCGAACGTTTAACTGTTTTAGCAGCTTTTGGTACTTTTAATATTTTTGTACATGTTAATAATTTGTTAAACTGTTGTGAGCCGAACGTTTAAGTGCTTCAAGAAGCGAAATGGTACGTGCTTTAGGTGATAAAGTAGCAGCGATCCTAAGTCCTGGTGAAACTGGACAAAATTCATGCAACAGAACGCATTTTTAATGAGAGGTTTACCGATCGCCCCGACTTATTTAAGGGAGCTTCTTCGTAAGTTTGAAACAACGGGTAGTATTAAAGATGCGACACGATCTGGCAGACCACAAATTTCTGATGAGAAAAAAATTGATATACTGGCAGAAGTAATAGTTAATCCTACTTCTTCAACAACTCACGTTGCATCTACCTGTGCAGTCAGTCGAATTACAGTACACAGGGTGTTGAAAAAAAACAAATTTTATTCATACGAATTAAACATGGTTCATCAACTCTCAGACGACGACCCAGACCGAAGACTAGAATTTTGTGAAAATATGGAAATTAAAATTAACCAACAGCCAGACTATGTCAAAACAATTTGTTTTAGTGACGAAAGTACTTTCTATCTGAATGGAAATGTAAATACACAGAATGTGAGGTATTGGAGTGACGCAAATCCTCACCTGTTTCGTGAAACACATACCCAATTTCCCCAGAAGGTGAATGTTTCGCAGGTATCCTGGGAAACCACATCGTTGGGCCTCTTTTATCAAATACTTATTTAACTGGTGAGGTTTATCTGGAGCTGTTGCAAAACGCAATAGAACCGTTAATCCTTGAAATTTTGGAAGATAATCCAGATGAATTCGGCAATTTGGAAATAACATCCCAACAGGATGGTGCTCCTCCACAGTATTACGGTGCAGTAAGACGGTATTTGGATGAGGAGTATCGTGGTAGATGGGTTGGACGACGAGGTTCAACGGAATGGCCAGCTCGATCACCGGACCTCACACCTTTGGAATTTTTTCTGTGAAGGTACCTTGAATCGAAGGTTAACGCCACTAAACCTGACAATATTGACGTTTCAAAACAACGTATTGTTGCTGAATGTGAGGCTGTTTCCGCAGACACATCTGCAAAAGTACGAGAAGAGTTTAAAAATAGGATATTCCACTGTCAGGAAGTAAATGGAGGTCACTTCGAGCAATTTCTTCAAGTAGATTCTGATTCTTAAATCTGTAATTAATATCATACTGAATGGAATTTAAATTTTAATGTCTACTAATGAGCCATTGAAACCGCCATAAACACAAACAAAATGAGTATCATTGAATAGGTTTTTTCGATACCTTTCAAAAGAGGTGTCGCTTGCCGTGGGGTTCTATTTAAAATTATTGGTCACAATGGCCTTGTGATGTCTGCTCTGACGATTTCGTCATCTATCATCACTAGTTTACAACCTTCAATATTCAGTTTCCAAATTTCACTTGTTTATGTATAATCGTTCCAAAAATAAAAGGGGGGGAGCGGACTTTTGAGAAGCACTGTATAGGTATTCCTAACTATTCGCTGGATATTGGTATTTTGTATTTTTTTCACATCAGTCTTTGCCAAATACGATATTGTATGAACCAAGAAAGACAATGAGCTGAAATTTCAATTCAGATTTGAGAAAAGAATGCTAGGTTCGGTTTTCTGCCTCCATCCGATAGTTTTATATTTCATACAGGGTAACTGAAAAACCTGTGTCTGTTAGAAAATCATGATTTACTACAAGTAGTGTGCCGTGACCAGAAAAAAGCGAGACAATCTCTCAGTTTAACAAGCAGTGATTTTCATGGTGTTTCTGTCAAAATGGATAATAATACACATTCAAAAGCAGATATTTTAAATTTTTATGGAAACCAGACTATTTAGGTATAGGAACATAATACATTTTTCGGAAAGAACTCTGATTGTCTTTCAGGATATTCGATAATACACAGGGTGTTCCATTTGAAAAAATGTACTTTTCACCATTTTTGTATCTATCGGAAAAATCTCAAATTTTGAACGACCCTGTATAATAGAGAACAAATTCTCTTGGACATAACTAATGCAAAAACATTGGTAAACTACAACCAACATTCCAGCTTTGTACGAGTCCAAATACCGCAGTAATAAACATTTAATTGAAGCTATGTTTTGCACAAAAAATATGGAAATCAATTAATTTCTCGAAAACCGCTAGAGATAGGTATAGGAAAGTATTATACAAAAAGCAATGGCAAACCAAAAATGCAATGATATACAGGGTATCTCGATTGAAATATCAAAGTTGTTGCTAGTTTTCAATATAAGCGGCAACGCCGCAGCGCTGGAATAATTTTGGATCGATAGAGCAGAACTAATCACCGAAGAAACCACATGTTCAAAATCATCCTGTGCCCGTTCTCCAGAAACGTCTATTAGGCCATCGAGTTTGGGACTCCCTGTATATGCAGCGTAGGAAATAAAGTAAATAAGCAAGACATAAAAAGAAAGAGCAGTGTTCTCAAGTCCAGTCAAAATACCTAGTTGAGAGCGCAAGAAACAGAAAATTGAAATAAAAAAAGTACAGAGCTTGTTTCCAAATGTTTGCGTGGCAATTAGGATATTTTGTTCGATATCAGTGACCGTAGCCGAGGCGGAGATGTCATTTAGTACTTTGGCCAGAAAAAAAGATCACTTGCGTTCATTCATTGATTTGGCAATGCTCTCAATCGAGTTAAAATTATCTAGGCAGCTAAATTTCGTGAAAATAATATATGATTTTGCCACCAGAAAGGTAAAAAAATCGAATTTGTTTTAAAAACTTAATTGTACCTATTGTTGAAAATTATACAGTTCCATTCATTCATTTACTGTTACAATTGCATGAGGCTTCAAACAGTGCAGATAATAAATTATTTATACAGAGTTTCCCATACAACACTTGGACATCCTGTGGATATCCATTAAGGATATTTTCGATATCCAGTGGACATCCAGTTTTCATCCAAAGGATATCCTATGGACGTCCAATGGACATTCTTAGGCCTCTATCCTGGACGTTCATAAGATATCCATCATGGACGTCCATAAGATATCCTTCATGGACATCCATAAGATATCCTTCATGGACATACATAAAATATCCTTCATAGACATGCATAAGATATCCTTCATAGACATCAATCAATCAATTAATCAAGATATACTTTATTGTCGGAAGAATACAATTCTCACAGACAAAGGTTATTACATGGGTGAAGGTTTTTATATGAAAGATTTAAAATTAAAATTGAATCAGTAAATATAGAGACTACAAGTAAGTTGCCTATATATAAAATAAAATAATAATATTAGAACTATTTTAGTTTATCTGGTAAATATTTCTGAAATATAAAATTTCAGGAGTCATTACACTATTGTAAAATACATATAGTTAAGAGATGGTCAGTGTATCACAGTTATAATTTTTTCATACATAATGGTGTCTGGAAGACGATAATCCATGAGATATCCTTCATTGAAGTCCATAGGATATCCATCACAAACGTCCATGAGATATCCTTCCTGATTCAATCTGAATATTGCAATTGCAACTCTCAATTTTAAAAAATGTAGGCAAGATAAGCATCAATTGGAGAGTGGTAGATAAATAATTGAAATAGTTATATTTTTTCTTGAATTTTCTTTATTGTCACTTTTCAAGCAAAACAATGTTTATACTTTAAAACTACAAAAATGGTTTTCTAAGAGTTCTCAACAGAAAAAATATGGTTACATTTCAATAGTTCTCAATTTTAATAAAATATGAATTTGGCATTTAACAAGATTCCAAGCAAAAATCAAATTATGGATTTGGAGCAATATTTTTGTTCTAAGTAAGCTGAATTAAAGTAACTCCACTTGATGAAAAGATGGAACAGAACGATATTGAAATACCTTCATCGGGCCGGTTAACTGAAATATCATATATAGATAAAAATAATTTATATGTGAGGAAATGGCCACCTCAAATATGAAAAATAATTTTTAACGAATAGTCCATTTTCAAGACGTCAAAAATATAGACGGGAAATAGCTAGAAGATGTGGTTGAGAAAAAATACATTAAGTGACCTGTCAAGAGATAATAACAGAACTAATAAAGAAGGTTCTTTATGAAGTCAAAGTTGTTTCGACTTCATCAGCTAAAAACTAGCATGATGATGAAAATCATAAAAATCACACCTAAAATAAAACGAAAATCTTTAAGATAATGAAAAATATATCCAAAGAAGAAGTACCATAACATGTTTCAAAATGAAATTCTTTGGTTATAATCAAAATATTTAAATCTTAAAACAAATTAACAAAAAGATTTTGATTTCATAAATCAAAATCAGTCGAATATAATCAGTCACGGAAAATACAATATACTAGCTGTCTCATCTTCTGGTGGCACCGTCTTTTTGGCTCCCCAATTAATTTCAGATGACGCTTAATCTGATTTGTAAAAAATCACTTTTAGCTTGGAAATCAAAACAATTCACTTGCTTCCAAAAGTTTGAAGTTTATGTTCACAGTGATGAACTAAACCAATCGATGCTAATTATCACAAATAATACTCCATGCAGCCACGCCACAACCCAAAAAAGATTTCAAACAATCGAAGAACATGTACCTGAATTGGTGCCAGCTGCCATGAGTTATAGGATAGGTGGCCTTTGCGTTTAGTGGAAAAAAGTATCTGATGTCTGATATCATAGACATATTATCATAGGTCTAGGTCATGACAGTGGGGAAAGCAGATGGATGGTACTGGTAAATAAACACCGTTATTATATTTATTTCCCACAGTTTGATTTGACTCCTTTCAAGTGAAAGTTGATAGTTCCGAAATTATTCACTTCTTCACCTGTAATTACAAATTCATTTGACAAACTGAAATCTTGAAACATGTTTTTTCATTAACACACATATCCCTAGTGGAACAATTTTGGATATCCTATGGATATCCAAAATGGTCCAAGGATATTCCGACATGGATTGATATACGTCAGATATACGTCAGAGCTCCCGAACAAAACTCACTCAAAATCAATGCTTAAAACTACATTTCTAGTGTTTGATCCAGAAAAAATCATTACAGATATTGTTCCCGATATTTCTGTTATTGTTGATAAGACGAGTTCGCAAGGAATCTAGGATTGATTATGGACGGCGATTTGCATACTGGTGTGAAAATAGCCACGGTTTGTCAGCCACGGTTTTCAATCTTGCAACAACGCGCGGTCCCATCGTATCCACGCCTGAATTGCAGGCGTCCGGAGTTTTCAATGAGTTTGCTCATCTCTTCAGCGTCTTATTCTTCAAACTAAGTAGGTAAACAAATGATCGCGCCATATAAAAATGATATTGAATATATGAGATGAAAATTATTTTTCAAAATTAAGATATTCGTATTTTGAAAGGCATTATGAATAAAAAAAGCATTTACAATCATCTTTTTAATTTCTGAGCGTTTGTAAGGCATAATGAAAAAAGTTGGGCATATTCGAAACGAATAAAAATTATTATTTTCCAAACAGAGCGATGTATAGCACTCTGAGTGGATAGATAGTGTTTATACAACCTTTCTTCTTTAGCTTCTGGAGACAGAATCATTTGTAGGGCCGTAGGAGAAAAGTTGGGAATTGTCGAAAAAACCAAAATTCATATTTTCCAAACAGAGCCGTGTATCGCACTATGAATGAGTAGAAAAAGTGTATACAATCTTACTTATTCAGCTTCTGCAGGCAAAATCGTTTGTAGAGCCGTAGGAAAAAAGTTGGGAATTTTCAAAAAAAAAAGTTTTTCGAAACGTAGCGGGTAGAGAGTGTTTATACAACCTTTCTTCTTCAGCTTCTGGCGACAGGACCGTTTGTAGGGCCGTAGGAAAGAAGTTGGGAGGTTCTATAAACACTCTCTACCCACTCAAAGTGCGATACAACGCTCCGTTTAGAATATACGATTTTTTTTTTTTCGAAAATTCCCCCCGTTTTTCCTACGGCCCTACAAACGAATTTGCTTTCAGAAAGTGAAGACCGGGGGTTCTATAAACACTCTCTACCTACTCAAAGTGCAATACACCGCCCCGTTTGGAAAAAAACGAAATTTTTATTTAATTCGAAAATTCCCAACTTTTTTCCTACTGCCCTATAAACGAATCTGTTTTCAGAATAAACACTCTCTACCCACTCAGAGCGCGATACATTACTCTGTTTGCTATGGATGAAAATTCAAATGGTAAGACAGACTCCAAAATGCTGAGATACGTTATTAAGCAAAAAGACATATTAATCAAAGAATTGCGTGATAAAATTCTGATATTGAATCAACATATTGACTTAATGAAACAAATAAATTGTTCAAATATACGCACCAATTCAGATACATTGGAAACTCGAACGAACAGCAAAAAAGTTAGCACAGTAAAAAACGATATTCATGTATCGGAAACTAGCAAGATAAAAACTGGGAATACTTCTCTACCAAAAACGAGTCATATAAAAAATGGGAATGCCGGTGAGAGTTCCAAAACGATGATAAGTCATAAAATAAATTCAAAACAACTATCAGCTGATTTGATGGAGATTGAAACATCGAGGAAATGCAATGAAATAATCAACTTAGATCCTGTTACAAAAAATGGAGAAAGTATAAAGAAGCCCACTGATCAAAATAATGAGTGGAAAACCTTAAAAAATCGGAAAAAAAGAAATAACTATAGAATAATAGGAAACAATACTAATTTGGCTGTAAAGTGTGTCCCAAAACTCGTAACTCTTCACGTCTACAGAGTTGACAAGGGGACCACAGTCAATGACCTGCATACATTGCTACAGAAGAAATTTAGGGAAGTGGTTTGTGAGGCACTAACTCCCAAGTTTCCAGAAATGTATGCATCTTTCAAAGTCAAAATACTGGAGGAAAATTTTGAGAAGGCGATGGATCCCAACATATGGCCTGCAGGTGCTTGTGTCAGCAAGTTTTTTCACTGGAGACCCAAGACGGTGACCCAAGGATGAGTAATGACTTGTCGGATATATACACTTTGGACTTTAAAAATGAAGAAAATTATTGTGTGGAAAATGAGGTCAGTCTATTGCACGTCAATATTCAATCTATCAAAAATAAAACAAATTCTTTATCTCATACCTTATACGATAGTAATATAACAATACTTTGTCTAAGTGAACATTGGCTCACAAGGGAAAAGTTACAAACAATTCAGTTTAACAATCATTTATTGGTTTCCCACTTTTGTAGAGAGATAGATGTCCATGGCGGAGTAGCAATATATGTTGATAAATCTTTGAAAACAAAACCTGTTAATCTCGACTCTTTTCACATGGAATTGCATTGTGAGGTTTGTGGAGTGGAACTCTTAGAAATGAATGTTGTTATTATTACCGTCTATAGATCCCCGTCACTCGGAAATATCGATATCTTTATGGTTAAAATGGAAGAGCTGATTACCCTTTTAAATAGTAGACATAAAAAAATTATTATTACTGGTGATTTTAATATTCATTTCGAAAATAGTAATACAAATCACTGTAGATTTATGGATTTGATCACAACTTATGGCTACACAAAATTAATAAATGAAATCACCAGAATCGATCCGGTGAGTGGTAGAGGTTCTTGCATTGACAATATACTAGTTAACTTCGAAAATAAAATAAGCGATTATGGAGTGGTAGATATTTGTATATCTGATCATCGTGCACAGTTCATCAAACTCTGCAAACAATTTAAGACTCAAACACATTTCATTGCACGCCGTATCTGCGCGGATAATTTATATAATTTTAAACATGACTTCGATATCACAAACTGGCAAACTATAATGGCAGCCGATGACAAAGAAAATGTTAGATTACTGTCCGAATACCTTACTAACACTTTGGGTCACTATATTAACAAACACTTTCCTCTAAAAATCAAAAAAATTCAATCACAAAAAACTAGTGGTATAAATTTTTTCAACGACCATATCAAATTCATGAGAAATAATCTCACAATTTTAAAAACCATAAGTTAATCCTCAAATTCCATTGATGACAAGAATATTTTTAAAAATTATAATAAATCATACAAAAATGCCCTGATCGGAGCTAAAAGGAATGGTCACGACAATTATATAATAAACTCCGAAAACAAATGTAGAGATACTTGGAAACTGATAAACAGAGAACGGGGATTCACACAAATGCACCAAAAATCCTGCAATATTTCAGCTGATGATTTCGTTTCATATTTTTTTACTGTTGCGAAGGTTATTATTGATAGTCTGTCCATTACTACTGTTTCCGCTAATGACTTTTTGAAAAGTCTTCCTAGAACAGACTCTTCGTTTTTCTTTCTACCCACTACCCCAAATGAAATTATCGAAGTTATAAATGACTTAAAAAACACAAATAATTTTGACATGTTTGATCTGAACAGTACAATAATTAAGGAAATCAAAACCAAAATTGCCGAACCACTCACTGAGCTTTGCAATATGTGTTTCCTTCAAGGAGTTTTCCCGGATATTTTAAAATTTTCCAAAGTTATACCTATTTACAAGAGTGGTGACACTGAGTCACCTGAAAACTTCAGGCCAATTTCTATCCTACCAATACTAGGTGAAATAATTGAATATATTGTCAAAAATAGAATAATTAGGTATTTTGAGGTAAATCAACTCCTGAACACGAGACAATTTGGATTCCGTAAAAATCGTTCCACTATTGAGGCGATCTAGAACAACTGGTCGAGCTACCAACCCGCATCCCTGATGTCAACAACCAGTCTGCCAATACCTAGATCTTTTCCTCACCACCAATCCTGACCCGTATAGAATAGAAGTTTGTGCCCCACTTGGAAACTCTGATCACACCCTCATCTCCACAACATGCTCTTTCCATTTACCATCGAGCTGCACAATACCACCCCGTCTCATGTGGCATTACAATTCGGCCGACTGGGAAGGTCTTCGTATGTTTTTCTCAGCGTTTCCATGGAAGAGAGTTTGTTTCTCTTCAGTAGATCCAACACGATGTGCTGAGACAATTTCTGAAATCATCATGTTGGGGATGCAAACTTACATACCGAATACCGAAAGAAGAACATCATCCGATAAGACCTGGTTTAACAGAAACTGCTCTAGAGCTGTGGCTTCCAAACAGGCAGCATACCATCGATGGCTAAAAAATCCGGGCCCTGAGACCAGAGCAGCATATGTCGAGGCTAGAGGCATATGCAAAGAGACAATAGAATGCTCAAAAGACGCCCACAATGCCAAAATAAGATCAAAACTTGTTGAATGTCCTAACGGATCCCGTTCATTTTGGTCTTTCGCCAAAGCTGTGGGAAGAAACTTCACTTCCAGCTCATTTCCTCCTCTAACCAAAGAAGATGGAACACTAGCAACGACTGCCCAGGAAAAGCCAATATCTTTGCGCACCTATTTGCTGGAAATTCCACTCTGGATTCATCGGGAAAACAACCCCCGAACATTACACCTATTGACAGTCACATGCCCGAGATCACCTTTCGCCAACGTACTATCAGAAAGATTTTGCTGGGTCTCAACACCAACAAAGCCTGTGGATCTGACGGAATCCCGCCGATTATTCTCAAGAAATGTGCCCCCGAACTAACACCTGTTCTTTGCAAGTTGTTCAACCACTCTTACAATTTGGGGTATTTCCGTCCAATTGGAAAATTGCAAGAGTACAGCCAGTCCCTAAAAAGGCAAAAGGCCCTACCTAGCAACTACAGACCTATCGCACTGCTATCTATTATTTCAAAGGTCATGGAAAAAGCCATCAACATCGAGCTCATGAAATATCTGGAAGACTCAGGAATTGTCAACGATAGGCAATATGGCTTCCGCCATCAGAGATCAACTGGTGACCTGCTCGCTTACATCTCACATATATGGCAGCTATCTATTGAAAAGTATGGAGAAACTTTAGCTGTGGCATTAGATATCTCCAAGGCGTTCGATCGAGTTTGGCACCAGGGACTCCTCGCCAAGCTTCCGTCTTATGGCTTGCCCCCTCAGCTGTGTTCTCTGCTTGCTAGTTTTCTCTCAAACAGGTCTCTCCATGTAGTGGTCGATGGAGTTTCATCTGACACTTAATCATCTGACACTTAATGCTGGTGTTCCGCAAGGATCTATTCTCGCACCAACACTATTTCTACTTCACATCAACGACCTGTTGAAAGCAACTTCATGTCCAGTACACAGCTTTGCCGATGATATTACCCTCCATACCGCTTTCTCTTCCAGGGCCCCTATATCAGCCCGTGAAACCAGAAATGAACGAGGAAGAAATGTTAATAATATAAATATGGACTTAGCAACAATTCTCGAATGGGGATCTAATAACTTGGTAGAATTCAATGCAAACAAAACACAAGCATGTCTTTTCTCTAGAAAAGCCGATCTCACTGTGCCTAACATAACTTTGTCAGGAGTAACCATACCACTGAAGTCATCCATATCGATGCTTGGTATTACTATCAGCAATAACCTTTTCTGGGAAAATCACGTGAGGTCCATTGCCAAAAGTGCATCCCAAAAACTTGGTTTTTTGTTTCGTGCCAAGAGCTATTTCACCCCCAGTCAGCTGCTTATGATCTATAAGGCACAGATTCGACCTGTCCTGGAATACTGTTCCCATATTTGGAGTGCGGCACCTAAACATATCCTGAGGCTATTGGATTCTGTCCAAAAAAGGGCAATTCGTCTCGTCGGTGATGCCTTGCTCACAAACTCGCTCACTTGTCTGGAACACCGTAGAAAAGTTGGCGATTTGTCTCTATTTTATAGATATTTTCATGGGCGATGCTCTTCTGAAATATCAACAATCGTTCCTGCTTTGGCAGTCTCTTCGAAATTAACCCGTCAAGTTCAGTCATCACACCCCTTCGTGGTCACTTTGGAGACCTGCAGAACATCACTTTCCAAAGACTCGTTCATCCAACGAACAGCGAGGCTTTGGAACTCATTGCCTAGGGAGGTGTTCCCCGAGGCATACAACCTTCAGAAATTTAAGAAGAACACCAACTCCTACCTTCTTTCCCTTGGTTCCCACGATGTTCTCTGAACATTACAGGATATCCCTTTTCGTGGGAACCAGAACATAAAAAAAAAAAAAAAAAAAAATATAGTGGATGGTTTTGAAAACGGAAATCACAATGTGTAACACTAATAGATCTAAGCAAAGCTTTTGACTGCATCTCACATCAGGTATTATTTGATAAGCTGGAGCACTATGGTATTCGAGGAGTAGCCTTAGACTTTTTCAAATCCTACTTATCAAATAGATACATGTCAGTATACTATAATAATAAAAATTCATACACTGCTCAAATCGCGCATGAGGTACCGCAGGGTTCTGCATTAGGTCCACTCCTGTTTATCATCTATATAAATGATATATTCGATCATATGAACTTTATCAACTGCATACTGTTTGCTGACAATGCAACTTTTTATCACTCAGACAGTAATCTGAACGATTTGAATCAAGTATCAGCTCAGATCTTTCCCGCAATCAAGCAGTGGCTAACTCCTAATACCCTGAAGTGTAACGAAAACAAAACGGAATCTATTACTTTCTCAACAAAAAATATTGTTAATCATGAGAAATCAGTTAAACTCCTTGGCATCCATATTGATCAATCCTTGAAATGATCAAATCATACCGAAGTGCTGTGTAAAAAATTGTCGACACAAACTTTTCTATTAAGGAAAATCAGCTCTTGCATAAGTCCTGGGGTACTACGCACAGCCTATTTCGAGCTTTTTCATACTCACCTATCATATGGTACATATCTATGGGGCAACTCCCCTTCCCCAAATCGGGTTTTTCTGATGCAGAAACGGGCAATTAGGATAATTGCAAATGCAAATTATAGGGACTCTTGTAGACCCCTATTTTCAAGCCTACATATTATGACTCTTCCTGCCGTGTACATCTATCAGTCTCTTGTAGAAATACTCAAGAAGAATCAACAATTTCAGACTCATAGAGATATTCATTGCTATCAAACAAGAAACGCCAACAACCTTGTTGATAAATTATATAGATTGGAAATTTCAGCTAAAAATAGCTTGGACATAAAACTTTATAATAAACTGCCAGAGGAAACCAGAAACCTCTCAATTTATAAATTCAAGAAAATAATCAACAAAGTTCTTTCCACAAATACTATATATAATCTACATGATTACTTCAGTTTACCAAAGCTCCCTTTTCCACACATAGATCTTAACTATTTGTGTTATTATACTTTCATATATTTATTCAAACCTCATTGTGTTATATATTATTGTGTACATCTTTTTTTTTTGTGTTTTCTAGTATGTGTATGTGAGTGTATGTGTTCACATTGACCTGTATGGACATATGATTGTGAGTCTTAGACATGTATATTTTTTTTCAATGACTTGTGTAAAGATTTTTATAATCAGCTGCACCAAATAAACTCTACTCTTACTGTTTGGAAAATATGAATTTATATTTGTTTCCAATACTCCCAACTTTTTTCATAGTGTTTTACAAACGATTGTGCGCTCAGAAATTAAAAAGATGCTCTTCTCACCCAGAATACCTTTCAAAATACGAATGATCTCCTAATTAAAAAAATAATTTTCAACTCATATATTCCATATTATTTTTCCATTGCGCGATCATTTGATTACCTACTACCTATGTTTAATTAAGTACTTCGGTTGGAGAATAAGACGCTGAAGAGAGGAGCAAACTGATTGAAAACACGGAACACCTGCAATTTAAGCGTGGATAACCTAGGGCCGCGCGGTGTTGCCAGATCGAAAACCGTGGCTGTTTTCACACCCGTGATTTGCACTCTCCACCCAGTCAAAGTGCGATACACCGCTCGGTTGAGAGAATATACATTTTTATTTTTTCAAAAATTCCTAACTTTTTTCTTACTGCCCCACAAACGAATCTGCTTTCAGAAAGTGGAGAAGGGAGGTTTTATAAATACTCTATATCCAATCAAAGTCCAATACACCGCTCCGTTTGGAAAATATAATTTTTAATTTTTTTCGAAAATTCCCATCTTTTTTCATACGGCCCTCCAAACGAATCTGCTCTCAGAAAGTGGAGGAGAAAGGTTCTATAAAACACTCGCTCTTCCCTCAAAGTGCGATACACCGCTCCGTTTGGAAAATATGAATTTTATTTTTTGCGAAAATTTTAATTGCTATAAACACTCTCCACCCACTCAAAGTGCGATACATACCTCTGTTTGGAAAATATGAATTTTTATTTGTTTCCAATACTCCCACCCTTTTTCATAGTGCCTTACAAACGATTGTGCGCTCAGAAATTAAAAAGATGATTGTAATCTCTTCTCACCCAGAATGCCTTTCAAAATACGAATGATCTCCTAATTTAGAAAAATAATTTTCACCTTATATATTCCATATCATTTTTCTATTGCGCGATCATTTGATTACCTACTACTTATGTTTAGTTTAGTACTCCGTTTGAAGAATAAGACGCTGAAGAGAGTAGCAAACTGATTGAAAACTCGGAACACCTGCAATTTAAGCTTGGATACGATAGGGCCGCGCGGTGTTGCCAGATCGAAAACCGTGGCTGTTTCCCACCCGTGATTTGCGGTTCAAACGGCACGTCTCTAACTGTGTCAGGATCGGTTTGGGAAAACTCAAATCATTGAATGGTAATAGGAATATCCTAAACAGAGAAGTGAGGACTATTTTTTGTGACTCTCTCATACTCTCCAAGTACAACTTCTGTGATTCCATTTACGGTCCATGTATCGACTCTACAGACAAACATAGAATACATGTTTTGCAAAATTCTTGTCTTACATTTATCTTCGGAATTCGCAGACGACAAAGAATATCACATAAGTTAAAAGGAGTCCTGTGGCTGAACATGGCTTAACGTCGAAGATTGCACAGCTTATAGGTCAGTAGATATAGACAATCAATTAACATCAATTCCAAAAGTTTTCAAACTTCAATGGTATGTTAGTGCACAATGAAAACAAACTATAAAATTTTGCAGAAGTCGGCGATGAACGGAACATTGTTTCAACTGCAAAAAACGTTTTCATGCGTTATTATTGCACTGAAAGTTGCAAAAGTTCTGCAAACTAGGCATACCCATAGTAATGGTGTTTCACAACATGCATTAAGTTTGCAACCTTGTAAAAGTTACGGAACCTTGTTTTTTGTCAATTGTTCAAGTTTTTCATTGTCATTTGTTTGAAAAAATTACAAAAGTTCTGCAAATTGGATAAGTGAACGGAAGAAAAGTTTTAAATGTTCACGTACATTTGCAACCATTTCTGAAAAACGCATCATTTATTTGTTAATTTTTTTATCGACGCTTCTATTTTCAATACACACAAGCATTGAAATAATTACAAAAGTTTATTATTGTGGTTGCAAATAAAGAGAATATCGGTCCTAGTGGATATGTAACTTTGCAACCTCATACGAAAAACGGAACCTATTTATCTACCAATATATATTTTGCATTTTCACAACTTCTGAAATAATTGCAAAAGTTATGCAAATTGAAATTACAACTATTATTTTACGTTACGCAAGAGATTTGCAACCGTCATTGTTCAACGGAACATTTTTTTTGTACAATTGATTTGTTTTTTTTAATAATTTGGCCATAAATTGCAAACATTGTGCAAATACGTTCAAGATATATTAGACCGACATATCTACAGTGGTCCAGTTAAATACTTGAATATCCATCGCGTAGGCAATTCTTTATCAGTTCAGGACTATTAGATGAATGTGCATTGTTTTTGATTAGTTGAATAGTTGTCTGTCATAAAAATACAATTGTCAGTCTTCTATTATTCTGGTAATAAATCATGTTACTAAACTAAATTCATTACTCTCAGAACACTGTGACGTCAATCGTACTAATCTACAACTGTAAGAGTATTTTTCAAATCATAATATTTCCTTCATTTTTTAATGAATTAAGGAAGTTATGAAAACGTGTCGAGAGATTCTCGATTCTCCATCAAACGTACTCGTACGATTTTTTTAATGCAAATTCCTAATTGTAATATGATGTTTTGAATTCATATCGAAAACGTTAGCTTTCAACATTGAATGATTTAACCTACCGTTGACGAGCTTCTCATTGGTCGATAGTTAACTTGGTAACACAATGAATGTCATTATTAGGTATATAAAAATCTTTATTATTCTGATAACACAGGTCTTGCAGAAATAAAAATTTTTTTAATTCCCAATGTTCCGCATTGTAACATAGTTTGCAAATTATTATACCGCCACCATCGATTCGCAAAACTTTTGCTTTTTTTGGTATAGTACAAATACCAAAATATTTTCCGTGTTACAGACGAGGTTGCAAATTGATGAAAACATTCTACGTCAGGACATCTCCACTTGCAACCATTATTTGAAATTTTGTAATAATTTCGATACTTATTTAAAAAAAAAACAATTTAATGAAAACATATATTTTCCGTTTGACGCAAGAGGTTGCAAATTAACACTTTCGTCAAAAACATTATTTTAGTTATTTTTACGAGTTTGCAGAACTTTTAGAATTTTCATCAAAAATTAGGACAAACAACAATTTTTTTTCGATAAAACAGACATTTCTGTTTTGTATGAATGGTTGCAAATTTATCAAAGGATGTAAATTGCTATTTTTCAAAACTTAGAAAGTTTGCAGAACTTTTGCAAATTTTTTCGCGCTAATAATCTGAAAATTCATTAAATTGTGATTTTCAACATCTTCCGTTCAGAAAAAAAGGTTGCAAAATCAGACTACATATCATACGAAAGTCCTCTTCACTCTACCGAAGTTTTGAAACTTTTGTAATTATTATTACATTTTGGGATAATCATGTCTATCTCTACTGTTTTTATCATAGAATAATACAGTTCGAAACACCTCCATATTTATACAAAAAAAATAAATATCGAACAGATGTGCACAATATCAATATTTGTCACAAATTTCGCCTGCATAGAACAGAAATGTTCAAACGATCCTATTCTTTTCAGATTGTTAGCATTCACAATGGACTTCCCGATACTTTAAAAAACCTGCCTTCAACTTCATTCAAATCAAAACTGAGAAAGTTATTATTTGATGAGCAGAATAGTTAGAGAACTGAGTTTCAGATGCAAAGAAAATAGGGTGGCAACAGGTTTTATTAAAAGAGTTTTTTTTTGTTTTTTTTTGTATTATCTTCTTGTGTCATATTTAACTTTCATTCATAATGGATTATTTCGACTGAAATTAATTACCTATGCATGTTACTGTGTGTATACAGGGTGATTCAAAAGTATTTTGACAAAATCCAGGAGGTGATTCCTCACAATATTCTAATATGAATTATTGAAATATGCCCGGAAACTCTTCGTTTCCAAGATACAGAGGGTGTTGAAGTTTTATTTTTATTTTCGTTTTTTTCAAATAACTTTCGAAATACTGACCTTATTTGAACAAAAAGTGGTATTGAGAGGTTTTTCGAGGTGTCAAATTCGAACCTGTTGTTATTATTGCTCTTACTTGTAGGAGGCGCTACCTTCACGTCTTTTTTTTTGAAAATTCATAACTTTTATGAGCGTACTTCTAGCACATTTTTCGGTAAAAAATCAATTCTTCCAACATAGCTACGTAAAAAAGCTACCCCTGTTACAACTCGCTATGAGCAACCGTTTTCTAGATATTTGGAAAATCTCAAGTCGGTTATTTGATAATCGATGCGTGTTGAAGTTATTCCTTCAGAAGAGATATTCCGTTCAGGAATCTCAAAAACTATATCAGGTTCGTACGGTTGAGATGAACAACTTGAAGACTTGTCGCATTTGCTTGAAATCTCTTGTATCGATTTGGTGGATGTTGATGGAGTATCAAAAAATATCATGAATGAGTTTTTCACGCACCAGGAACATATAATGTTAGAAAAGCATGTGCAAATAACTTGTGGGACCAACTAGAAACACATTTTGCCTCAAAATGTTGTTGACACAGCCTTTTACAATCGTTAACATTTTTTGGATTCATTTCCATCAGTTTGAAGTTATTAATTGCACGTATCCATTCGTTAAACCTATGTATATCGTTATTTGGATTAGGGAATATATGTCTTATTTCAGATATGCTTTGGTTATGACGAACGCAACATTTATTGTGCTAAACCATCGTGAAAATAAATAATCACTACAAAGTTTTGAAGTGGAAAATTTCGGAAATCACAGCAACTGTCACTGTCTATTGTCAAACATAGATAATTTGACATATGACCTACGACATAGAACACAGACTATATGCCCTGTGGTCTGTGGCATAGAACGGAGAACAAATCTACAGAACACAGAGACCTCTCAAGATGCGTATCGCTACTAAGGAACCGTTCAAGGTGAAGTTACTCACATGATGTGTCTAGGGGTATGTGGTCTGTGAGAGAAATGTTCTTCCAATGAAACAATATAATATTTCGGCGTAAGAATAAAATTCAATAACATTTAATGCCATGCAAAATCTATGTTTCTTTAAATGACCGCAGTGACCGGAAGGAATATATTGAATGAATGTCTTTATTAAAATGTATGCCATTATTATTCAATATATTCTCTCTAGTAACCGAACAGAGTAGACGTGTTAGGGGTGCTCCGTGTGAATTGTTTTCAGTGGAGTGAATGCAAAAATTTTGGTATGCAAAATCTTCCGAACAACTATAAAACATCATCAGCTATCGCAGAAATCCAGCGACAAGAATTAAAAAAACAGGTCTCATCGATCAACAAGTGTTCAAAACAAAACCGATAGGTGATAAAAGCGGCCTGCCCACAAACAAGACTCTGATGTCAAAAATAAAGTGAGAAATACGGACAATCTACAAATGAAGCTGAACATCAAAACCCGTTAGAATAAGTAATCAAATCCTATTTTCAAAATAATTCAAAAAAGATTGAAAAATGAATTTATCAATTTTAATTGGGACTCATTATATAACAAAAGACATACAGAGAGCTATAGTTCTTCTAATCCCAATTGGAACGGCAATAAAATAAGAGCACTACGAGGAGTGTTCATATGCACTACCCGGCAAATGGGAAATTTATATACTACCAGTGTTTTTACTTTCAAAGCGTTCCTAGTACAATCATACAAAAAATCTGGCGCGTGTATCCAGTTGCCCAGATTATTAGTAAAGGCGCTATCAAATATATTTGAGTAATGAAAGCTCGGCTAGCTGGAATGGACATATGTTATCTCCAGCTGCATAATATCCTGATTTTACGATATTCCTCAATCACTGCCGTGCCGTGAGGTTAGGAATTATCCATTGAAAATAATTTTATCATTATGGCTTTCTGGAGACCTTTCGAAACAAATGATAAAATCCAGTTGAGATAACATGTGTCTACTTTTACATGGGGTGATCAATTGCTATGATTGTAAGAACAAGTAACCGAAGAAATACCTCTGAAAAATAATATTCGAACGCCTATGTCAATGCGGCAAGTGCAAAGAGAATCCCTTCCCGAAACTTTTTATATCGTTCCAATTGGGATTAGAAATACTATACAACCTACTTCATTAGTGAAATTATTTTCATAATTAAAAAACATACCATAATTTACAAACAAAAAATAAAATACATCAAGAAGAAATAATGGATTACAATGGGGCTCTTGGGGTCTATCAAAAAATGTGACTGGCTACCTACAGAATGGCAAAAAGATAAAGAAAATACAGCACTAAAAGAAAACTTCATAACCTACATAAATCTTCTGAATAAACTCATTAAGAATAATAAAAATCAAATTGAACAGAATAAACACAATGTACAAAAACTATGGAAAACAAAAACGTTTTCCAATACTAATAGTAAACCTGTAACAATAAAACAGATGAAAACAAAAATGGTATTTAGGTACGTGGATTCCAGTAAAGAAATAGCAAATATCTTAAATGATTCATTAGGGGAAGTTCTCCAAAATAGGGCCAGAACTGGCACAGATAATCGAAAAACCACCAACTCCAACTCCACCTAGAGTAATAAATTCTCACTCAATTTTCCTCAAACCTATGAATGAGAAAGAAATCCAAGAAATTATTTTATCCCTGAAAAATAATAAGGCTCCGGGCATAGACGACAGCAAAGCCAAAACATTTAAACAAAAATATGAAGAAATAACCATCTTGTTATATTATCAATTGTATAAGGGGAAAGGGAACCTGTCCAACTGAATTTAAAATAGCAGTAATCAAGCATAATATAAAAAAGTGATGAAACACCAACCTCAAATTCAAGACCCATATCTCTGGTAACTAGTTACACCAAAATATTTGAAAAAATAATAAAAGCAAGAGTGAAACTATTCCTGCACAAACATAAAATAATTTCTGAAAATAAATTCGGATTTCAGAGAGAAAAGTCTACCGAAGAAGCCATTGCGTTTCTGAAAAAAATTTATAACACAATTGACAACAGCCAATCTGCCATTGTTGTATTTCTGGATTTTGGAAAGGCATTTGACACTGTTAACCATCAACAGTTATTGGAGTCTTTGCAAAATGTGAGAATACGTGGAATACCTAACAATGTATTTCGTTCATATTCATATTTCAAAATTGGTGACACCTATAGTACATTCGAATCAGTTAAGTGTGGAGTACCACAAGGGACGGTACTTGGACCAATTCTTTTTATCATCTACATCAATAACTTACTTACTATCAGACCCTCTCGAAACATAATAACTTTGCCGATGATACTGTTATATTTTGTACCTCAAATAGCTGGGATAACCTCAAAATTTAAGTTGAACCTGAACTGAATAGCATCATTGACTAGTTTAATCATAAATTGCTAACTATCAACTTCGATAAAACGATGTTCCTTCCCATAACAAGTTACAAAAATAATCTCCCCCAATTTAACACGTCACAGATAAATAATCATAATGAAATAATCTCAATAAAATGAACTATCAACCGTCATCTTCGTTGGAATTACAATGTAAACAATATTGTATATACGATGAGGACATTTTTGGGCCGCTTCAAATACTTGGCTGAAATTTTAACTTTACAACACCTCAAAATGCTTTATTCTGCTCTAATATTCTCGTATAGCTTATGGTATTATAAGATGGGGTGGCACCGCAAACATATACCTGGAATGATGGATACATAACAAAAATATTTCCTAGAAATCATGTTGAAAAAAGAAAGGTCTTATTCCTCTGATAACTTTTATAAAGAAGCAAGGATACTAGACATTCGTCAAACCTTCTTCCTTGAAGCTGTATATTTCCTATACAAAAATAAAAATCAAATCGATATTATCTCGCATAATTTTTGAAGAGTTGAATATTCCAAAAACTGAAAACGCCTTTAGCTAATGAAACAGTAGGTACCAAATGTCTTGCGTTTCTTGGACCAAGATTTATAAATTTAATTTCAGAAAGATCCCTTTTTGATACATCCAATTCCGAAACATATCTCAGAAACAAGATTAAATCGTTTTTATTGGATAATCAGCGACAACTTATACATAATTTATTCTATTGATCTTATTACATTCATTCATTTTTATATTAGTACAACTAGATAATAATATGTCTGTTTACTCACTTATACATGTTCACTTCGTTAATTAGTAATTAATTTCCTCAAGTATTCATATATTTCTGTTATATTTCAATACCACTTATCATTATTTTTATTATATAATATTAATTGTTGTTATTAATTAAGTATAATCATTTCATTGTCAAAACGCACGTCTCTCCCATAGACAAATAGTGAGTCAACCACGGACAGCGAAAGCTTTGTGGTTTCTGTTTTATTTGTTTGTTTGTGTCAGTCTTGATTCAAAAATATAAAATATAATAGTTATGTTTTGTATTTGATGCAAATAAATACATTTACTATTATAATTATTATATTGCTTCCTTCAATGAATTATTCACCGACTGATCCCACCTCTTTTCACTGACATTCCGCTACTTTGGTGAACGTACAGTGCTTTGAAAAATCATTCGATATCAATTACTATTGTTGGAGATTCATAATCATCAAGTGCTTTATTTACGTGTACTATCTCTCCTTTTTTTCAGAGTGAATCTGATTGGTGAACACGTAGACTACTGCGGATACTCAGTGTGCCCTATGGCCTTGGAACAAGATATCTTTCTTGCAGTTTCCGCCGAAACTGATGGAATGCTACATTTACATAATTTGGATACCAAATTCCAAGATTTTCAGTGTGACTTGAGAAATTTCGAGTAAGTGAAACCTAAAAACACAATAAATAGCTTCTAAGACTAATAAATAGATATTTGCATGCATAGTTCCGAGTGAGAGAAGGACTATTCTGCATCTGAAAGTTTTCAGAGGAATACCAGTGGTATTTCCAGAATACAAGTTATTTTTGATAATGATTTTCTTTGGGTATAAAAATAATCCCTTCGAACAAGTTCCCGAATAAAAAGCTTCAGTTGGAATTTGAATGTACGCCACTGAAGTTAATTTCGGTAACATTCGAGCTACTAAAGTGAAGTTATTATTCCGAACCCTTCAATTAATTCGTTGAATAAATTTGAACTTTACTAGGCTTTTAATACCGTTCGAAAGAAATAGAGCTATTCATAAAATGGAAATTAATACGTTTGGATAGCAAACTCTATCGAGGCAGTTGAAAAATTTATTAAAACTCTTTTGCTGCTTTTGAGCTGGGATTTGATTTTTTTTCAGATCGAATTAAAATTATACGCAATGCGCCAATTATTTTTATATCACATAGGAAATATATAACTAAGGGTTTATTGTATTGAATGATTTCAAGAGTAACTACCGCTACGAGATGAAGGGAAGCAGAATTTGAAATAGAAGTTCGTTCATTTCTGTAGTCACATTTCATTCCAGGACTCACGAAAAAAATGTGCTTAATGAAAATTTAAACATAAGAAGGTCCCACACATAATCGATATAATTTGCTGAAATTTTAGTATGTCACACCCAAGGTACATTAAATTAATTCTACGCTACCACGATAGCAATTGCATTAGGATACAGGGTGTAATCAAAACTTTCTATTTCTTCTCATTTAAGAAGCGATTTTAATATAAAAACTTGTAATGCGATTATCAAAATAAAAATTCAAAATTGACATCTATGGAGGAACGCCTTCCTGCCACCATATTAGAAAATCCAATCCACCCTCATTTAGGGGTAATTCGCACTTGTGATTTCTCTAATAACTCTGGTGCTGGGGATTTCCAGCTGAGATATTCAATTGAAAGCTGAAATATAGATTGCACGATTTAAAGTTCTGTGTCACTAAAAAAAAAATCAAATTAATCATCTCATAAGGGTAGTTTATACCTGCGATTTTACGAGAAACTTTGTTGACCCAGGGTTTCCGGTGAATATATTTCATTGAAACGTAGAAAATGATTGCATAAAACGTATTATTTGTGCCACCAGACAAAAATACAAATCGGTGTCCTCATGGGGCTAGTTTATACTCACGATTTTTCGAAGAACTTTACTGACCGGAGGTATCCAGTCAAGATATTTCAATGAAACGCTGGAATGTGATTGCTCGAAACATATTATTTGTGCAACTCAAGGAAGAATTCCCCTCGTAATTGTGACTATCGTCGTCGAGATCGACCATTGTTTGTTTGAGTTGCATTTCAATCATATATTTTTTGAAGATTGAAATTGAAATCATATATATATTATTTTAAGCTGATAAATTTTATTTTAAATTTATTAATTTGATACTTCTGATCGGGATAAAATTAAAGCAATTGAAAGTTTACTGTGAAATATGGGTGTTGTAGCTCCATTTTGAGCACGCGCCATCTGAATCATCTTTATTTGAGGAAAACATTATAATTTTGGAAATATTTCGCCTCTTGAATTATGTACTTGAATCACTCAAACATGTTTTTTATCAATCTTGGTTACTTGAAACCAATAGTTACGTAATGAATTACTAAGTTTAATGCAGTATGACGACAAATAATTTTCATTGAATGTTTCGTTCATTTCTCTAATAATGGCGATCCAGCATATTTCTGTTAATATGGCGGCTTTGGAGAATATAACTTTAAAGTGGCAGAAACTGATGATATACCACTCCAAAGTTCCTCCCATTATGAAGTGGCCAGTGGAACTTAATTATGAACTTTTTCACCACTAGAATGTGACTTCCACGACACAGGCCTATGACTCACCACTTCAAAGTCATAACCTAAAAATAAAAATAGTTCTCATACCCTTGAAAGTGGCTAACACGTCGCGGCTATTACAATCTGCTATTTCAAAGTTATAACTTCGAAATTGCGGGTACATATTTTTTAATTGTTAAAAAAGGACATGTAGCAAGTATGGTGGACTTATGCAGCTCCAATTATCAATCATCAAGTATCAAGTAACAATTATCAATTAACAAATTATAAACATGATGGCATTTATGCAAACTGAATTGACAATCAAGGTATATTAAGCAGGCATACAAGTCAGAGATCCGATCTATTTAAATTAACCTTTTTATACAAAATCAAGGAAAATTGCCTATTGAAAACGCATAATCCATTTTATTTGAATAATTATCATCCCCCTTTCACGTGAGAGGTAAAACGAACATTTTGTGAGTCACAATAAAATAATTTGAGAAAAGTTAAGTTAGTTTTTAGTCTTCGCGCGGACCAATTCACGGTCACTTGATAATCAAGAAGAATTACCAATTGAAAACGCATAATCCATTTCATTTCGAATAAATATCATTCACGTTTCACATCACAGGTAAAGAAAGCTACAATAAAATAATTTGAGAAAAGTGAGGTTAGCTTCAGTCATCGCGTCGACCAATTCACGGTCACTTGATGGTGAATTTCAAAGGTTATTGTTACTTTGAAGTGACTTCAATCAAATGGCAACTGTGGCAATCACTTATGGAGATAGAAAAAACGTGGCAACCATAACCACATATCACAATCAAGCGCCTGCCACATTGAAAGTTTGATGGTCACTAAAATGTCACCAAAACTATCATACTCTATTGAAAGTGATTGTGACTTCTGAGTAATATTCAAGTGGTACATGATGGTAACGCGACGGTTATTTTTCACTTTCAAGTTTTATAACCTTGGAGGGGAATCTGCTTGGCGGCCATAATGTTTCAGACACCTCGATTGGCACTACCAAGTTATAAGACTGTAGAGAGTGGCAAAGATGGGAATTACGTGACCACAACCATGCAAATATAAAATTTTTGTTATTCTTACCGTATAGTAGTAGAGTTGGTGGTTATTATGTAATAACCACCGAGTCGATGTTGCAGAATCAATTTCCGTCACTATGATGCTGCTGGGGACTGATTAAGTTGCGATTTATCAGCCGCCAGTGCGCGGTCCGTGATTTATAGTTAACGATCATGATTTTGCTATCGCGCTCCTGAAAATCACATGTGCGCCCCGGCCCTAAGACTGGTCCAATGGCCCAAATCTTCCAATAGTCTGCCCCTGTTTTTCAGTCTCTCTGATCTGAGATTTTTGACAGGAGTCAAGTACCTTCCTATCCGTATAGTCGTATTATAAATGAATCCATGAATGGTACCGTGATAATAACATATTGATTTTTCCTGATTTCAGGATCAAACTTGGTGAAGGGGCACCGCAGTGGCATCAGTATTTCATATGTGGTGTTAAAGGTATTTTCGAAGTACTTCCCAAGGATTCGTCTATCAAGGGAATGAAGATAGTGGTGAGTGGTACTATTCCAAAAAGTGCGGGATTGTCGAGTAGCAGTGCGCTTGTCAGTGCTGCGGCTTTGGCTACTTCTCATGCCCATGAGGTGAGTATAATATGTTGACTTATGACTTTCGACGATGAGATATTTGTAATACAATCAAAGCTGGATGGTCCTCCAACTTGTTCTAAAATTGCCACACGGTATTTCAGCGAACAAAACAATTGATAGGATGTGTTGGACACTAGTGCCACCAACAAACATTCTCGAACTTTTTTCCCCTGTATTCATTTTCCATTCTCGAATTTCAGACACCTTCTGAACTCCAAAGTGGGTTTGAAAACTATCAAAATATCCAGATATCTCATATGTCACAAATGCTCAAGAACTATGTCTCTTTTAAACAGTTTTATTTAGCTTGCCTTGTTTGTGTCTTGTGTAGGTCAAATCTAGTTATTGAAAATGTACCCCCTTCCTGTCAAACCGATTGATCTGAAATTCTGTACACACCTTTAGTTCGGATGACAAAACAATTATGTGTTTTCAGTATCATTGTGAATCCAAGATGGCCACCGCCACAAAATGGCAGATTACATATTTTTTCACAACTCCCTCAAAATGGATATAATGTGGAAGGGCTTGACAGGCAGGATACAGCACACCATGGAAAAACCTCAGATCCAAGATGGCGTCCGAAACAAAATGTCGGATCTTAGAATTTAGACAGTCAATACAACCCCTCCAATATGGATATAAAATGAAAGGACTCGACTAGTGGAATACAGTACACCATGAGAAAATTCCAATTCCAAGATGGCGTCCGAAACAAAGTGGCGGATCATAGAGCCTAGATATTCAATACAACCCCCTCAATATGGATATCAAATGGAAGGGCTTGACTAGTGGAATACAGTGCATCATGAAAAAATTTCAAATCCAAGATGGCATCCGAAACAAAATGGCGGATCTTAGAGTTTAGACAGTCAGTACACTAAAATCCTTGATTTTGTCATGGGCTTCCACTGTCCACAAAATGCAAATGCGAAATGCACTGTATACCACGCAGTTGTGTATTTAGGATAGACATTAATTGAGGGAGGACAAGCTTACGTGGCACTGAGTCGAGTAAAGTCTTTGGAAGGATTGAGTATGGAGGAGTTAGATTGCAACAAACTGACAAGGAAATGAACCTTGTAATAATGAGGCACCAAATGAACTAAATAGAATGAGAAACATCAACTAACTAAATAAAAAACAAAAAATTCAGAAAAAAAATTTTTAATCGAATGGTTTTATTGTAAAGGAACATAACAATGATGCAGATAATATACTGGAAACTGAAAAATAATTAGGTGGGTACCAGGTACCAGTCATCACACCAATCTCCTCGTCAATATAAGCATTGATCAGACTAAAATAAAATCGTGGGGCGTATCGTAACCTGAGTAAATATGTAACTGATCGTTCTGTGATGTCGCACGATGATAGTGACCGATTTACTTTTACACACATTCTGCGTAAGTTGTCTTATTATCTACAGTCAACCGCTCATACCATTATATGCTTTGGATGCATCTTCTCAATAGACAACTTACGCAGAATGTGTGTAAAAGTAAATCGGTCACTATTATCGTACGACATCACAGAACGATCAGTTACATATTTACTCAGGTTACAATACGGCCCACGATTTCATTTTAGTTTGATCAATGCCCCTATTGATGAGGAGAGTGGTGTAATGATTGGTACCTGGTAACTACCTCATTATTTTATAGCTTCAAGTACATTATCTGCATCATTATTATGTTTCTTTACAATAAAAGGTTTCATTTTTTCACTTATTTTATTTTTGAGCTTTTAATCTTTGATTCAACCAAGGCACTGAATTCAAATCATAAACATTCTGATATTGCCTAAGATGACAATGCAAATTTGATCAGAAGAAAAGTTGAATATCGTAGGTTCGTTGTTTGAGTATTCATAGGCTGAACTGAGTGGGTAGCCGTTTGAATTAGGCGTCAAAGAAGAAATAAAAATATCCTGAAGAAACGACACAACACTTTGATTTAAGCCATTAAGAAAAAGATATCTAGAAGCTCATACGATTATGCACAATGATAATGTCAGTTTGAGATATCGAGAGTTGTGGGGTAGTTATCACAGTTGAAGAAGAAGTGAAATAAAAAATAGCCTTAGATTTGCTGGTAGCGCTACTGATTTCTTGGCCGGAGCTTTCCACTAGAACTTGCAAACACTGAAGGAGCAACTCCCTTCTAATTCAACTGGGACTTTCCATATTCTCACTAATATCGTTCGAAAAGTGGAAATACTGACGATATATTCATTTCACATCCGCTTGCTCTGTCCCTGAAATTCGTTCGAGCCAGATGATTTATAGTGCATGTATGTAATAACCTCATAGAATCAAACACATGTATTTATTAACTACGAATATTTATAACTGGCCATAAGAACAATGCAATGAAAGTGAAGTCGGGTTATGTATGTCTTTACTTGTCATACTGGCAGCGCGTAGTTATGACAACCGAACATCAACCAATGTCACGCTTCCATTTTCGCGCAAGCGCATCAATTCAACGTTGCCAATTAGAAAAAGTCCGAGCGATGATCATGCTACATTTGTTTTGGCTACACCTTTGCTATCTTTATTATCAAGATTGGTACTTCATACATATATGATTATATCATACTCGACGTTGAAATGGAACAGGTGATTATCAAAGTATCAACAAGGAGTATTCCATTCAGTTGTCTCAAAGAAAAATGATTTCAGGTGGTTTACTTTTCACAAGATTTTATTCACTTTCACTTGTTAAATTTGACCCACTTCTAGTTCCCCGATTTACCTGAAATTGGGCAGCTGTTCATAGTTCCCGAATTATGGAATTCCAATTAGAGTAGAAACCAAATGGCGGCTCCAAGATGGCGGACGGAATTTGTTTTTATGGTCCGATTGGATTCAAAATTGGTATTGTAACGAAGTTACTATTTTCCCGCTATATTTATCAGCCAAAAGCTCCCTGTAAGGAATTAAACCCCGCTTGAAAGTAATAATAGGTCTAGAAATACCATTCAGGTTCGTGATAAATCCGTGAATCACCCCTAACCCGATAAATAGGCTAAACACCCTCCGTAGCTCACGCCAATACCGCGAGCGTGGTTGTGAAGAACGAACGATTGGTAATTGCGCGCGCCAGCGAATCGAGAACGAATGATTGAAACAACAGCGATCGGTATTGGAAATAAACGTCGCGGAGCATATTGAGTTTGCTGGCAGTCCTCCGATAGAAGCCCGAGCCAGCAGTCCGATCGCCATCCAGCACAGTTGAGTCTAGACAGAGACGCGCGCACCGAGCTGACGTCACAGCCGTCGCCACCGAGAACATGACACTGTGTCCGAGCAGCCGTTGACGTCACGGAGGAAGGGGGGCCGATATTCTGGACGTTGGATCAAATGCGAGAGAAAGCAGTCAGTCGTTCCGAAGCAGCGAAGCCAGCCAACACGCCAGAGATAGAGTTTTCCGCCAGAAGCACGAGAGTATAGCTGAGGCGCACGCACCAAGCTGACGTCACAAGCACGAAGGATTTTTACAAGCTGGGTAATTATTCTGCAAAAGTATAATTTGTATCGCAAGCGACAGAGTCCACAAAACGGCGCGCGCATATAAGTCGTTCGAGAGGGATTCGGAAAAGAGGGAGAAGCCGGCCGTAGTTCCGTTTCGACATATTTCAAAGAATTAGTAGCTTGCCCAGCCCAGCAGAAGCAGTCACGCGGCCGACTAGTATCCAGAGTGAGAGCCAGAGACCGAAGCAGTCCACGACCGTCCCGGACCTTGCCGAAGCAGTGTGATCGGAGTTTGGTAAATATGTTGTATCAGGTAAAAGACATCAGGAAATGTTTGTAAGTACCACAGATGCGATGTGCGCATGATCGTGAGAGGCACATATTCATTTCAATGCTGTGCTGGTAATTTCTGCATACGAGTCCGTACAATACCCCCCCACCGCAGAGCTTTTGGTTGTTAAGTTTATTCCGCTTGCTTGAAAACACCCTCCTTGCTTTCTCTGCTTGCCATGTATTCATTTGTTGTGATAACTTGAGGCCGCCGTCAGCCGCCCTCACTGTATTTCATTATTTTTAATATACCTGTTTATCCTGTTCTTAGTATTCTTTCATTTACTATCTTGAGTAGAATTTAAACATCTAGTGCGCAGTCGCCACCCAGGTCCGAAACCCAGTTAAAGGCAATTAAAGCCTGCCTTGCTGGCCCTGTTACAGGGTCACGACTATGTTGACCCCTGGAGTGTCTTTCTTCACTGAGACTGCCCGGAGCAAAAGTGGCCTTTTCCACTATAAAGCTAAAGGTGGCGCCCGAGGAAAACCGAGAATGGTGAAAAGCGCCAAAGTTTGATAATAGGGGGAAAAACCCCTTTACAGTATGTGGAGGTTAATGGGGTCGAAGATTATGAATTCATAAAATCTGAATGGCGGCTCCTAGATGGCCGATGATGTATGTGATTATGGTCCCATTCTTTCCAAAATTGCTATGCGGGGATTTTCAGGGGTCGGTGAATATGAATGTATTGTCAAAATTCATAAATTCGACATGGCGACTCTAAGATGGCGGACGAGTTTTGTAATTAGGGTCCGACTCGATTCAAAATTGGTACGTGAAGGTTTTCGAGATTAAACATTGTGCATTTTTTGTCAAAATTAATGAAACCAAAATGGCAGTTGGCTCCAAGATGGCGGACGATCTCTGTGATTATGGTCCGATTCTCTTCAAAATTGGTGTGTGGGGGTTTTTGGGGTCGATGATCATGAAATTCGAGTCCATGAATTCGAAATGGCGGCTCCAATATGGCGGATTAATTCTATAATTATGATCCGAGTCGATTCAAAATTGGTGAGTGGACATTTTCGGGGTCGGCGATTATGCATTTTTTGTCAAAATTCATAAATCTAAGATAACGGACGAGTTTTAGTGATTGTGGTCCGATTCCACTCAGAATTGGTATGTGGAATTTTTGGGGCATTATGAATTTATTGTCATAATTCATAAATTCAAGGAGGCGTATCCATGATGTTGGACGAATTTTGTGGTTATGGACCGTTTCTGATCAATTAAGGTCGGAGATCATGAATTTAGTCCAAAATTATAAATTTTTTGTCAACATTCATAAATGGAAGATCCAGGATGGCGAATGTGCTGATCTTTAGATGGTATCTTCATTGAAGAACTAGAACTAGAATTTACAAGAAAAAGGCATCATTATAACGATTCTCCAACAGAAACGCATAGATAAGGGCGTACTTACCAAAAAGCACAAAATAAAATAGTTAACAAAACATATTTTTGAAGACAAGCTCTTATTCAAATGCGCTAAAAAGAAAAAAAATTATTGCTTTGGATGTGTGAGTTAGGTTATTCCGTGAGTTATAGATCCAAAAGCTTGTCGGTTTTGCAATCGAACTGAAAACTTTGCGCGACAAGCTTCTGAATCTATTACTCACCGAATAAACTGAAGAAATTATATCTTAATAATTTGCGCGTTTGAATGAAACCTTTTGTCTTCAGGAAGGTTTAATATTTTTTTTTTTATTGAGCATATACGCATCAGCCAATAGGCTATTAGCGGCAAAATATTTACAGTCATTACAATTTGTTATATTTTGTACAGGATGTTCGATTCTCGGAGGAATGTAATAATATTGTCTGTTGTGCATTCGTTGAAGATTTTGCTTAAATCACTGGGAAATCCGTTATTCAGTCTTTGAACTGCGAAACAAGGACACTCCACTAAGATGTGCTTTATTGTTAGTGGCACTTCACATAAAAAACATTCAGGTTGAGGTTCATTTGTAAGTAGGTGTTCATGTGTAAGGCGTGTGTGACCTAGGCGAAGTCGAGTGATGACTACTTCATGGAAGCGGTTGGATGACGTGTCGGACCATGCTTGAAAAGCTGGTTTGATCTCCTTTAGTTTTGAGACTTTTGTTTGCCAATAGTGGTTCCATGTGTCAGCTATTCTAGAATGAAAATAGGGTTTCAAGTCTGCTGCTAGTGTTCTCGTGTGGGGAATGAGTGCTGGATTCTCTAAGGCATCCTTCGCGTGTTTGTCAGCTAGGTCATTTCCTCTTATGCCAGTATGAGAGGGAACCCATAGAAAAGTTACTGATTGATTGGAGCTAAGTAGTTTCAATTCTTCTTTGATCAGTTTCCCTAGGGGATGATGGGTATATGTTTTGATATCAAGTGTAGAGAGTTCAGAGAGTCAGTTATGATCAGAAAGTTACTTCCAGATGCTGTTTTTATGAAACGGAGAGCTTTGTAGATTGCATGAAGTTCTCCAGTGAGGATGGTAGCGGTTTCGGGTAGTCTGCATTCTTTAGTGACTTCATCTGTTACGAATGCGCAGGCCACACCACTGTTTGTCTTGGATGCGTCGGTGAAGATTTGTATATGTGAGGGATATTGGGATATTATGGCTTGATATGATGCATGGATCAATTGCGTATTTGTTTCTTTTTTGTTCAGAGAGAGTAATTGGGTATTTATGGATGGTGGGGTAATGAGCCATGGTGGAGTTTTGTGAGTACTGGAAGCTTGGATTGGGGGAATTTCCTGTAGTTGGATGAGAGCGAGAGATCGTTTTATCCTTTCGTAGAAAGGAAGATGTGTTTTTGCGTGTTGACTGATTGGAAAGTATCTGATTTGGTGAATGTTCTGATCTTGACGTTTTGCTGCATAGGATAGACTCAGCTCTTGCCTTCTCAGGTGCAAAGGTAGCACACCGATTTCGCAGAGTAGACTATCGATGGGGTAGTTCTGTAAGCGCCGGAGATAGTGCGGAGTGCATTGTTATGAATTGTGTCCAAGACTTTGAGAGTAGTAGTGGAAGCTGATGAATAGGATATGCAGCCGTAATCTAACTTAGAGCGGATCAATGTTTTGTATAATGTAAGTAACGTCTTTCCATCTGTGCCCCATTGTTTGTTTGCAAGACATCTAAGGAGGTTCAATCTCTTTTGGCATGTTACAGATAAGTATCGAATATGGGGTTTCCAGGTGAGGGCTTGGTCGAATATTAGACCTAAGTATTTTATTTCATTAGTATAGGACAATATTCGGTCGTTGAGTTTCAAAATTGGTAAGTCCTGGAGTTGCTCTGGTCGTTTGGTGAAAACAATACATTTAGTTTTTCTGGGAGAATTTGAGTCCGCTTCTTGAGGACCAGGAATCGAGATTATTCAGTTCATGTTGTAGCAGGCAGGCCATGCTTTGGATGCTTTGCCTTTTGTGAAAATAATGAGGTCATCAGCGAACAGTCTGGCTTGAACTGGTTTTGAAGAGTTTTGAGTATGTCATTGATTCCTATGAGGAATAAAGTAGGACTTATCAACCTTTGGAGTGCCGTTTTGTGGATGTTGAACGGTTGATAAAGTGCTATTTGTTTTCACTTGATCGTGTCGATTCCTTTTTTAAGGTTAAATTTTTTTTTTTGAAAAAGGAATTTTGGATGAAGGCTAAGATGTTGCCTTGATATCCCCAGGATTCCAGGGTTTTAAGTATTTTGTGGTGCCACGCCATGTCAAATGCCTTATATAAGTCGAAGTAGATTGCCATACATTTCTGGTTGTTTGAAAAGGCTCCATTGATGTTGGTTTCAAGGTCTACGAGATTGTCTGTTGTAGATTTTAAGGGCGAAAGCCCGCTTGTTCTGTGATTAATTGGTTATTCTCCTCTAAGTTCCACATGAGACGTTTGTTAATGATTTTCTCGAGCAGTTTGCATAAAGCACATGTGAGAGCTATCAGTCAGTAAGAATCAGCTTCGTTGGGGGGTTTGTTTGATTTCAATATTGGAATTATGTTAGCTGATTTCCATAATTCCGGAAATGTATGTTGTGTCCAAATTATGTTGAAAAATTCAAGTAAAAAGTCGAGGGATTCTTCAGGTAGGTGCTTCAGAAAGGAAGCAGGTATGTCATCGGGTCCAGCGGATGAATCTTTCAACGTGGCTATTGCTTCGAGTAATTCGGCTTCAGAGATTAGTGTGTTGATGGAATCAGTATTTGGAACTATTTGTAGGGGATTCTCTTCTTCTCTTTCTTTATATGTCAAGAATTTGTGGTCGTAATTGTTATTTGCTGATATTTTGCTGAAGTTTGTGCAAGTTCATTCGCTATGTCCGATGGGTTAGTGATTGTCTTCCCTTGTGCTTCTAGTTCTTGAATGCCATGATGAGCATTTGCGCCAGTAATTTTCTTGATTTTCCTCCAAACCTTGGTGAGTGGAGTGTTTATGTTAATACTTTGCATATTTATGCCAAGAGTCTCTCTTAGCTTTGTTGGTTACTTGCTTAGCAATAGCTCTTTTCTCTTTAAGTCAATCAGGTTGTATGTGGTGTTGTTACGTTTGAAGGTATTCAAGGATTTTTACTCTGCTTTATTGCACGATTACAATCAGCGTTCCACCATGGTACTATCTTGTCCTTGTCGATGTATTTCGTTTTCCCACTGCCTGTGATGCAGATTGTATTATGAGTTCTTGAAAGAGATCCCAGTTTGCTGTGTCCAGTTTCCATTTTGGTTCAGGCAATGGAGTTGTTTATTGATATGGTCGATATTTTCGTTTTGATGAGTTCTTGAAAGAGATCCCAGTTTGCTGTGTCCAGTTTCCATTTTGGTTCAGGTGTATGGGGAGTTTTGGTGCTGCTGTTGTTGGTTATCATAATTGGAAAATGGTCGCTTCCATGCAAATCTTCGGCAACTCTCCATGTGTGGTCGATTAAGATAGAAGGACTACAAAGGGAAAGATCGATGGCTGACGAGCTTCCTGAGGCCAGATTAAAATGTGTGTTGGCACCGTTATTCAGAATTGCAAGGTTCGAGCTGTTGATTGTATTAGCAATTTTTCTCCCCAGAGGTGTTGTTTTCTGAGATCCCCAGATGATATTGTGTCCATTGAAATCTCCTAAGATCATTTTAGGTGAGGGAATTTGATCAATTAGGTTTCGGAGGTCATTTTCCTCTATATCACAGTTTGGAGGGATATATATACTACAAAGATGCATTTTTTGTGATGTGCCAATTTCTACTGCAACGGCTTCAAGGGTTGTGTTGAGAGGAATTTGTTTTGAAATCAAATGAGATTTTAAGTAGATGGCGACCCCTCCCGAAGCGTGGTCTCTGTCTGTACGGTTTTTATGGTATATGTTGTATGATTTGAGGTTTAGGCAATGAGAGTTCTTGAAATTTGTCTCCTGTATACATATGGCATCTGGTGAATGTAGATTTATGAGAATTTGAAGCATTGGTAGTCGTGTTCGGAATCCGTTGAGATTCCATTGCATAGTGTTCTGTACATTTTATTGACTTGAGAAAAGGATAGTGGTTAGTAAGTGGATGAATCGTAAGTGGATGAATCGCTTTCAGCATCGATGGTACCTGGAGTGATTAGTTTCAGAAGTTTGGTCTTCAACTTGGTGCATCTAGTTTTAATTTTTTTGTCTGTTAGTTGAGGACGAATCTCTTCTAGCATTGTGATGATTTTTTGGGGTTCATTGATGTAGTCGTTGGCGAGAGCTAGTAGGTTTTTGCATCCATAGGAATTTTCTATGAAATTTTCCAGTTGTTGACTGTTGAGAGGATATTGAGGGGAATGGTTATCTATGAGTTTCTTTACGCTTTCAGGGAATCTGTAGGTATGGTCTGTTTGGAGCTTTTCGCTTTTGTACTTTTTCTTGTGGTTGATTGATGGTGTTGCAAAAGTTTTGTCGGTGTCCTCAGGGGTGGGGGTAAGTATTTCTGAGACGCTCCGTTTCTGTGACGAAGTATTTGTTTGGTGATGATCTAGAGGGATATCGTTAATGTGGGGTTCTTCCTCGAGGACAGTTGTTGGTTGGGAGATGGTATGATCGATTGTTTCTGTTGAGATAATATGTGGTGGATGTGGGGTGTGAATAATTTCTTGTGTGGTAGTTTTGGTATTGCTCTCAGATGTTAGTTGCTGCACTTGTGGGATGGATTGAGATTGTAGTGCTATAGGATGAGTATATTGAGGTGGATTTTGAGAATTAGGGGGTAGGGTTCGAGAGATGGGAGGGTAGGAGATTATTGGCTTGGTGCATTGTGATGCATTATGGCCGATTTGTTTGCATTTGAAGCAAGTGTGATTTTCTCTTGAAATAAAATTCTATATGGTACTTCCTCGTAATCCAAGTCAATGTGTTCTGGTATTTGTATATTTTCAGGAGGAGAAATGTATATTTGCCTTCTGAAACTGAGGATATGACTATATGCCGGATCAGAGGCACCTATCTTTAGGGATGACATGGGAGACATAAGTTTCAATCCCATACTGAGGAGAGTATCTGTAAGGAGTTCATGTGGAATGGTGGGGCTAACATTTGACAGGAGAAGTCTTTCTGAAGGAGTGATTAATCGACGAGCTGGGATTACTGTACCATTGACTGTGATTTCTCCATGGTCATCCAGGAATTTATCCACTAGATCTTTGTTGGTTAGATATATATAAATCCTATTGTTTGAGATGCGTGAGCAGAAGGTTATGTTTTTGGGGTTCACAATTGGTCCGAGTTTCAGGAGGTAGTCTTGGATTTTGAGTCCGTCTAAGGAAGTAAAAACAATGGCTTGATCTTTGCTTGGAAGTTTGTTTGTTGTTTGGCTAAGAGCAGACGCGTATGTTTTTGAATTAGAGGTACTGTTTGTTTGGTGGTTTGCATCATTCATAGTTTCCAATGTAGTAGAGGTTATTCTGATGGGCATATACATAAATTCCTTTCCGAAAGCGCTCATTCCATGCGTGTTCTGAGTCCGCCCCTGGCGAAACTCAGATACACGAGATACGTAGCTGATAAGCGACTATAGGTAGTGATTGTTTGGAATATTTTGATTCTTTTGTAGATTTATGCTTTTTCTGGTGATGGTAAAGGTACTCACAAGTAAAGTTCGTATATCCAATTTCACGTTACACCACTCACAGTAATTAGTAAGCGTTTTCAATCGCGAATATCTTGGATAATTTCGGGACCGGCTTAGAGGTTATTAAGTCGACTAAGTGCAGGACCGGAGGTTTAATATTTATTATTTATATTTTGTGTACTATCCATGATGGGAACGAGTCCTTGGTTATACCGGCGAAAATATAAAGGAGTTTCTCGTCCAACTTTGTGAATTGTGAATAATATAATTTTTCGGGTTTGGTGTCATTAAGTTAGAGACTACTCTTTGAGAGACACAGATACACATCATCCTTTGCAATGTAGCAAATTTTATTCAGATAAACAATATTTTCTTGGAATGAAATGAATGTAGAAGCATATATTTTTCCTGGATATATTGAGTTATGAACACCAAGATTCCCAATTCAGTGTACTCTTGCACTTCATAAATTGTTTATATGGAAACGGGAGTAGTTGGTTATTATTAGTGACAGCTTGATTTCTTTTGCTTAATTGAAAATGATGAAGGTCGAAATGGAGATACGATGGAAATTCAGTCGAAAGCCCTGGCGAAAATATTCCAACCCTCTGTAAATCAACGAAAGTGAGAAAAATCCGATTACTGATATCTGCCAAAAACAGTGAAAAATAATAGATATTTTCCATTGGTGGGTGAGATAATATAAGTCAGTTAGCAAAAGGTGAAATAACATTCCGATGACTTATATAACCAATTGAAAATGAGTTTTCTCACCAGTTATAATGATTATAAAAAACGCAGCACTGCTCATCTGTATTTTTCCAACTATGTTTTCTTCTATGTTACTTTCAATTATATATAAATTGTTGCCGAAAATGATCAATGTGCAAGTTGAAGTTGAGATTCTCCAACTGTTTGCTCATATTTGCAGCTCCTAGTCAAAGAGCGACATCTGTCAAAAACAACTATTGAAAAAACTTCCTTCGGAAACCTTGATGGAATTCCCTATCTGTCTCTTCTTGAAAGAACCTAAACCAATTATATTGTTTCAAAGGATTTTGCTGACAATACGTGTGAATCCTTACGGAATACGAGAATCCTGGCGGAATGTCAAATGAAATCACTAGAATTACTTATTTGTGAATTAAATACAAAAATAGAAATTACTTGAAACATTTGCCAGATAATTGATATTCGTTAGCATATTTTCCATAAATTGTATCCATCAAGTTAAGTCATGTTTGTTGTTCTTCAGCATTTTTTTTTGTAGAGCTTTGATATTGTTGCGAAAATAAGTACAATACGCATCTGCGTGTTCATCCGACTGGGTTTATCGCAGCGCCAGATAATGTAACGGTTGGGGATTTCCACTGAATAACATGGAATCATCGGGATATTTCCATGAATCGACAAGAAGATAACGTAAACTCCTGGATACTAGGGATATATAAGGTTGCGCGCGTACCGTGAGAAGTAGTAATTCATATAAGTGAATTCATGGTGTATTTTAGTGCACTACGATTGGGTATTTCATTGTTAGAGTGCATGATTGTGTAGAATTTCCGAAGTGTAATAGATGAACAATGATTCATTTGAGTGTATTTGAAAAAAACGTACCCAGTTTTGTAACAATATATTGTGTATCGAGGATTATTGAAATTGGGCGGCATTTGGCAGAAACTAATCAACCTAATACCGGAAGAAAAAGCCTTTCAGTCTGTTATATTGTTATGAAGCTTTGATGTTGAACTTTCATCATACATCTTTCACTCACTCAAAATTGATATCATTCATCAATATTAATTATTTGTTTGTCAATATTCCTCCAGAGCTATTGATTTGCATGGTGTCCTGAAATATAAAAATTTATATTCAGAATCATATAGCTCACAGGAATGTCGGAAAGAAAAGCCTTTCAGTCTGTTATATTGTTATGTAACTATGATATTGAACTTTCATTATAAATCTTTCACTCACTCAAAATTGATGATATCGTTCATCAATATTAATTATATGTTTGTCAATATTTTTCCAGAGTTATTGACTTGCATGGTGCCCTGAAATATAAAACATTATATTCATAATTAAAGCTCACAGGAATGTCGGATTTGAACCAATGAATGATTTCTTCTGCTTTGTTTTGGCCAGTTTTCCGTTCATTTCAGAATGAACTCCATCAAAAACTCAATTGCAGAAAATTTTATTGCTCGATAGGACAAAGGGGGGGGGAGAGCACATCAACTTAAAAATTTCAAAAATCGTGGGGGTCAAGTGGCACATCGCTGAACAGATAATTCTTTTTTCAACCATCCTATATTTTTCGAATTTCGTTTGAACGTTTTTTCACAATATGCATTTGGAATGTCAAGTATAAGTGCTGCGGATCTGAATGGTACCCTTACCTTGATAACTTTTGACCGGTTTGATGTGAAACAATGAGACATGAAATATATTGAATATTATTACCGACCTTTCTTTTCGAGAGAAGATACATTACAAGTACTCGACAGAGGGCGCATATCAACAGGAAAATATCGGAAGGCATAGGGGTCGAGTTGAACATTGTTGAAAAGGTAATTGGTTTTTTCTTTCACCTATGGTTGACCAAAACTATTTCGAACGATATCACCGATACTACTTTATATTTTTTTTTTATTGATTGCTTGATAGATGGCAGGAAGGGTTATATCCTTGAAAATTTCAACCACCATAGAAGGTCAAGTGGCACATCGTTGAAAATATTCAATTCTCTTTTCAACAATTTTTTTTTAACAATATGCATTTTAAATTCTGTTATACGAGACATTCCAAATGCATATTGTAAAGAACCGTATTGACGGAATTCGAAAAAAAATTTAATGGTCGAAAAGAAAATTGATTTAGCTTTTCAACGATGTGCCACTTGACCCCCCATGGTATTTGAAATTTTCAAGTTGATGTGCCCCTCCGTGCTATCTATCGAACTATCACCTTCCTTTGGCCAGTCAAGACATTGAAGTGTACGCTCAATAAAACTGCGAATAAACTGTGTACAAATTGTGAAATAAAATCTAAAAATCATCGTTTAGTGCAAGTGATGAAATATTGTGAATTGATCTTTTAAAAATTGAACTTTGATAATGCACAAGAGGTAAACCAAGAACTCTATCCAGTAAGTTATATAGAATAGACAACAATCCTTAAATTATAGTACAGGTGCATACCACTCATGAAATATTTCCTAAAATGGTAGAAAATAGAGAAATAACAATCAAACAATTATATGAAGAAATAATCAGAAGCAAAACTGAACTCAGAAATATAGTTGAAGCCACCGAAACCAGAGTATTATTGGAAATTGGGTCACTGAAGAACAAACTGAAGAACTTGGAAAAGGAAAATAGTGACTTGAATGGGAAAGTCGAATATCTGGACAGAAATAACAGGAAAAATAATTTTCTTATTTTTGGTCTGGATAAAAATCCACAAGAAATTACACTGCATTTCCTGTGTGATACAATAAATAAACTTTTGAATGTAAGTCTCGCAGAATCTGATATAAATAACTTTCACTGTTTGGGGTGTTCAGTAAAGAGTCCGTTAAAAGTTGAACTGGTATCTCAATTGAAAAAACAAATAATTTCGAAAAATTGTTCGAAACTGAAAGGGACCAAAATTTCCATCCTCAACGACCTGACTGAAATACAAGGGAGAGAAAACAAATCACTGCGTGCATATTTGTCAGTATACAAAAATTCCTCGGAGAAGTGCTATATAAAAGGAAACAGACTATTCATTGAAGATATTGGTTACACAGTAGAAGATTTAGAGGCCATTGAAGAAAAGAACAATATAAAGGCAAACACCCAGCGTTCCGATAACTGAGGAGGCTAACAAAGAGGAACCCATTACTATAAACACGAATCCAGTGCCAGAAACAAGTGATATAACTGAAAACAACCCCAAACTAAGGAACAGAAAAAATACACTCACCCAGGAAACTCCCAAGAAGAAAAATAGCGCAGGTACAGATCCTTCTATTATAAAAGAAAAATTGAGAAATCGTATAATTAAATAAAACCTAACTGATATCATCCAAAAACAACCAACCACCAAACATTTAAAATTTCCAATCACATATTATGGTAACAAACCTCCTGTACTAATCACATCTGATAAATTCCATACAGAAGTCTGCTTAGGTATCATCTTGTGAATTTTTTATTTTCTTATTTTGTATACAATTCTGTCGTTGCTGATTACAATGTTTTTGTTCTGATTCATTTGACAATAGATAATAGAAGAAGTACAGGGAAGCATATGAGATGGATCCATATATAAGAGAATATGAAAATGATTCGGTAGTAGCAAAACAAATAAGTAATATTATTGAATTCACTGAATACCTCCATGATGATTTTAAAATATTCCAACTGAACATTCGTAGTATCATGAAAAATATGGATGAACTGTCCATATTATTAGTAAATTAAGGATTTATTCAAATGAATGTATTAAATCCCATATAAGGGTTCCAAATTAATATAATAATGAATTTTTTTCCCATAATATTCAAAATATTGGAGAAATCAAAGCTTTACAAATACATATAAGAAATGAGGTACGTGATATCATAATTACTTCCGTGTACAGATCTCCAAGCACTTGCCCCATACAATTCAATACAGAAATTATCAGATATTCAGAAAGTGGAATGGGGTGGAGTAAGTGATGATTATTTGGAAAAATTGAAAGTCTTACAAAAATATATAATAAAAATTATTTATCATAAGGTTCACACTTATCCAAATGACAATATTAAAAATCGTTTCTCGAAAATTTTGAATATTTTGAAAAATGTCAAAAAAAGGAATACCGTTCAGAACAATCAAACTACAGTCATAACACAAGAAATACAAATAAAAGCGTAATACCGTGCTGTAACAAAACCATAGGTCAGCGGAATGCATCATACCTAGGACCTAGGTTATATAATATGGTACCGGATTACCTGAAGAATAACTATAACATGTCCAAATTCAAAAAAAAAGGTAGAAATGTGGATTGTGGAAAATGAGAGATTACTTCTCCATGAACTTGTTAATAAAAAAATGTACTCATGATTGAAACATCATTTATACCATTGATAACAATATATATCGTCATGATGCATATGTCTCAGTTACTCATCAATTGTGCTAGTTTGGTTTTTATTATTTTTTTCCATAAAACTTAGTGAATGTATATTAACACAATTTTAACATGGTGAATGTATTTTAATAAATATATCCATTTGTAGCTTCGTTTTTAACTGAAATTCCACATTTATTGTTGGATTATTTTATATAATTTCACCTTCGTTTTTGAAATTTTATTGCAATTATTATATATATTTTTAGATATATTTCAATTCAATAATCATTGATAGGGTCATTCCTATGTTTAACTGTAATCTATATTGTTCGTTCATTCACATATATTTATTTTGTTAATTTATATATAATGTTATTCCCCAACTAACAATAACCTTCATCATGTTTTCTGTAATAATATTTCAATGTGTAGTAGCATATATAGTCACGCTCAAGTAGTATAACAACTCATATAGTTGTTATACACTTCTGTGATCAACCATGTTTATTGCATTTCACCGGAGTGTAAACATTTTTTATTTATGTCAATAAACATTATTATTATTATTATTATCATAATATCTTTCATTTCCAGAAGTATCGTCGGTGATATCATTCAGAACAGGGGGAGACTATAAAAAGCCGCACTGTATACAATCCGTTTTTTTATCATGTCTTAACATTGATCTCTTCTAAACCATAAGAGATACGAAGACAATTGAATGGTCAAGAAAGGTAACTATTTTGGAGAGTATTACATTGGTCGAAAAAAATGTATAGGGACTCTCGCCCTTCTCGAATTATACAGAAAAAACTAAAAATGCAAATTTTGTTTTGTTACGCATGGAATTTGTATTTTAAAAAATTTCAGAAAATGGGAAATCAAAGTGTTATTGTATCTGAAATTTGCAAAAATAGTGTACTGATGAATCTTCTATACAACGTTTCGGGTCTTCACGGCCACCATCAAGTATTTTTTTTGATACGGACCCCTTTTTCCATTACAAATAATAATAAACCGTTGAAATCCAAATTCAATGATATATCACACTTGATATTTTCACGACGATTTATCTGAAATAACTAAAATCATCAGTGACAATAATTTTCAATTACGGTCCTGTCGAATATAACACTAGGCATTCTTCGACATTACCTAACAATTTCGTTGAAAAATATAATACAACATGACAAAAATTGAAGATTTCAAATCTGATTTCTCCTAAATCAATTTTCACTGGAAATTCTTTTCATAATTCTCAAATCCTATGAGGATAATCAGTTTTTCAACCGACGAAACCAAAAAGGAGGAGGCTCTCTAGTCGACGCGTATATTTTTTTTAATGTTTTATCACGCATAACGTTTTACTGAGATTTCGATAATTATTTTTTTTATAGATAGGGTGTACTTCGAAGATGGTCCCATTTGAATATAAAAGATGGAATCCACCCCTAAGGGTAGCAAAATTTAGGATATTGATCACTCACCCTCTGAATTCTGGTCCGTTAACCGGTTCTATCAGGCATAACTTTGTACTGGGTTCTTCGATTTGGATGATTCTTCTTTAATTAGATAGGGTATACCTCATAAATGATCATATTTGGATTTCGAATGGAATTATCTACCCTAACGGGTAGAAAAATAGGGGTTAATTGATTTTGCACTTGTGAACATTGGCACACATATGTAGTTGACAATGACAGATCGCTACTGTCATTTTTTTGTTCTCCTACATCCGTCGCAATCATAATTGTTTATGATAGTATGGACTGATATACAAAGTAATGAAATAAACCAACCAGAACTACAAAAATAATTGTTATTGCAATAAATAGTAAAAGTAGATAATCATATTATTTAACCGGTAATAGTTGAAGTGAGGTGGATAAGTAAGTATTATGGGAGTAATCAAACAACAAGTAGATTTCAGCCACAAAAAATTGAGAAATAAAAACTTTTCAACAAAAAATTAAACCGACGAAATACAGAATTGAAAATTGAAAAATAAAATAAACCTTCTTAGTCCCAATAACTAAGCTCCTAAACTAATGTGAGTAACTGATTTTGAGTCAGCGCCAAACGAACAATCAACGAAGATCATTAAATTACTTCAAACAAATTATCAGAATGTCACCGCGCAACTCGATACCATCATTTTACGCCTCACCTAATTCATTTGCTTGTTTGTTTGGCGCCGACTCAAAATTAGTTACTTACATCAGTTGAGAAGCTTAGTTATTGAGACTAAAAAAGTTTATTTTAATCCAAAAGACGATTTATGTTTGATTAAGTACAATTTAATAGCGTGCCAGTTTTTTTATCATTAGAAAACACGTACGCTTTGCTTCGTTGTTGATATCTGTTGAAAGCTGTCAAAAGTTAATACACTCAGTTGCTTATTGAAAATGTTGTCAAATGACGAAAGGACTGATATGTCATTTACTTATGCTAAATCATATAAAATCTCATAAAATTGGTATCTAGGGGTTTTGGGGTCGGAGATTACGATTTTTGTGATTATGGTCCGATTCTGTTCAATATTGGTATCTAGGGGTTCTCCGGGTCGGAGATTATGATTTTTTGTCGAAATTCTGAAATAAATCAAATACAAATTAGTAAACTAATTATTAAACATTATAAATACTGAAAAATGAGAAATTAATAGAAAAAACAAAAAAATTGAAAATAAAAATTATAAAAAAAATTAAAGAAATGCTTTTATTTATACAAATGAACTGAAGAAGAAAAAAAAATATTTCATTGTTTGATCTAGGTTATTCTGCGAGTAACAGATTCAAAAGCTTTCCGCGGATACAAAATAGGTAATCTTGCGCGGCAAGATTTCGAATCACTCACAGAATAACCTAGATCAAACAATGAAAGAAATTATATTTTCCTTTTTAGTGCATTTGTATAAATAAAAGTTTATTTTTAATTTTTTTCAATAATTTTTCTAGTGAAAATGTGTAATATTATTTGTTCATGTGCTGTACGTATTTCAACAATAACTAATGATTATTGTTGATTGATATTTATCAATTAATCAATTAGGTTTTCATATACTGAGCTGTTATTTTGAAGTAAGAAATATTTTTGGTGATCTGATCGAATTTCTAATGAAAATGAATAAAAATAATAGCTTGAACGATTTTGCAGAATGACATCAAGTAATACTCTCAAAGTGGTTGGGTATAAAGTACGCCAAAGTTGATTTCCGTCAGCGATTTCGTCAGCGAAACTGACAACCTCTCTGGTGGTGTTCAAGGAAAAGAGACTATTGATTTTGTGAAACACCACATGTACTGTTCATCAATTCACTGACCACACCATGAATTTCTACACATTGGGAACGTTAACATAATTTGGATAATTATAGATCATTCGGATTTTTTCTGGGTTTTTTTTATAGTAGGTTTCTTGGTAACTGGATTCCACCAGTTCCATCCAATTTTTCCTTGGAGTATCGACTTTTCTGATTTTTATATTTTTTTATTTCCATCAATATGCATGTTAAGTGTTTTTTAAGCCATAAAACTTATATCAACACATGTACATAGTTACCTTCCGTAGATCCTTTCGCAATTTATTAATTTCAGTGAGACCAAATCTCAAATTGTTTCATGGGGTGACACTTGTTCATTCTGAAATCTAAAGATATTATGTCTTTCAGTATTCATTTCTTCATTATTACCCCAAACGCTATCATTTATTTCTCTAGTTAATTTTGTATGGGGGTTACCGAGTTCTGATGTGTGTCTGAATATATGTCAAAATTGTATTTTTTTCCTTATTGACTATAACCTGCGTTTGAGTATACACCAAGTTGACGGCACTAATAGCAACCGTGGAGACGACATCGAACTTCAGTGTTTTGTGAAGTTTTTTGGAACATTACGACGGGAAGGAGTGCAATATTTTATTTTTTTCCAATTCATCAACATTATTTTTATATGTAATATTATTTGCAACATAATTTATGCTAGACATATATAAGGCTATAAATAATTCATTTTAACCTGCAAAATACGCCAGGCAGTTTTATAAATAGGGTTAATGTACCTTTTACCGACCTCTTAAGATTTGGTTATAGAATATAATAAAAAAACAAGACCACACCGCTAAAAAACCAAGGTAATTATTTTTTTCCACATTTTTTACTTTCTGGCCGATATTTTGAAATTAGTAATGAGTTAATATACTTAAGTTTACTATGACTAAACTTTCAACTAATTGTGAATTTCAAATTTTCTGGAATGGTAGCGTTAACCGACCGAATTCAACGCCGTTTCCTATTACCAACCCTATGTGCACATTTTACCGACCAGTAAAAAAACTAGTTGAGTCATTTTGAAATATTATTTAAATTCAACGTTTCATTGCAATATGTTTTGTAGAATATGAAATGAATGTAAAAAATATTACTTATAAAACATGGAATAATTGTGATAACAACCTGTCTTTGAGACAAAAAACAGTTTCCCAACTTTTTCACAAATTGTCTATTTGAGGAACTGAATAAACCACGTATATCAATAAAGGTTCAAGGTGGGTTCACTGATATTGCAAACGATATCTTCATCTAAATAACGCAGGATATCTTCAATTCGGTCATGGTGATCGTTTTCACAGAAGCTCCATTCACATCAATGATTCCTGAAAAGTAGTTTCCTTTATTAATCATAATAATATAGTCACCGATTTCTTTTTGTTCTCGTTTGTTTGAAAGTAGGTTCTTTTTTTTCGGTTTTGGCATAGATGGTTTGGATGATTCATTATTCTCATACTTTTGTTTTCGTTTTCGATCTGCCTTTTCATTTTCCTTCTTTTGCTTTCCAGCATCAACTCTTTTTTGTTAGGTACTCAATATATTCGTCTGAGGATGGTTGGTTGAAAACTGACGAGCCAGAGACAGGGTTGGCACTTAGCTTCCGTTGTCACTGCGACCAGCTGGGGTCTATTGTATCACTCTGTTGTCAGTGGTTCCTCATTCAAACAGGTTTGTGCTTTCAATTAGGTTCAGTAGCCTGTTAATAGGGTTCTTCGGATTCATGCCTGTTTCCGGGCTGATCTCTCCAAAGGTTCTGTGTCGCCTTCTACTCAGGGCGTCACAGTCAAAGATGATATGAGAGGCTGTTTCCTGCTCTTTATCGCATAGCCTACAGTCCACGGTTTCCCTGCGTACTCCCATGGTGTTCAGGTGTTTTCTTAGGCCGCAGTGTCCAGTCAGCAGACCTACTATTATACGTGCCTTCGTTCTGTTCAGGTTCAGAAGGTCAGCCGTCAGGGTCCGGTTTGGGTTCCCTACCATGACTTCGCTGTGTATTTGCCCAACAGTTTGATCCCAATATTGTTGGTGTCTTCTTTTTATCCATTCGTCGATCAGCGTCCTGCATCGGTTTTGGCTGAGGATATGAGTGTTAAGTTTTTCACAACTTTTTCTATTTTTGCATCAATATAAATGACTGCAATATATTCAGGTTCCGTGTTATCTATAAGGAAAGCAGATAAATTGGTAGTTTTTGTTTCATCATGGTCTTGATCATTGAAATCACCAGTAACTTTAGATTTGTTGGATATTTTTTCCAAAAATCAAACAAACCTGTGTCTTTCTCGAGACCTCTTCATTCATTGCCGCTATTTTTATCAGAGTCTCTGGGTGTTTTCTTCTTTCTATTTCCTTCAAAAAATTCTCCGAAGTTATGCTACTAAGCACATCTCCGACAGGTATGGCCATATTAGATTCAGGTACAGTATTTGAACTACTTTTGTTTGCAAGTTGAGTTGGTAGTTTAGAGAAGTCAACGTTGTTCAAATCAAACGGAAAAAGGCCATATAATTCAAACCCATTTTTGACAGTGCTTTCAGTGATAACTTCTAGCAATGAAATATGAAGCTGACCTGCAACATTTTATCTTTTTAGTTTTTCGCCATCGTTCACAATCATCCACTATTGTATTATATTTTTACATGCGTTCGTCAGAGCTCGGAAAATCTAAACAACTGAAGGTTGATGCAAGTGAGTTGAATTGGGTAACAGTGCTATGAGAATTAGTCTTTTTTCCCTGCAAAATTTGGACAGCGGCAAATTCAGATGGAATGAATGACCGTTCAGAAATAAAATAAAGAGCAACGGAACATTGGTTGGGACGACCGATGAATAGAACATATTTTGAAAAACTTTTTCCCATCATACATCCATTGTCTGGGTGACCCATTCCCCAAATTGCAGTCACATTTCTTATAATGTTCACAGGCATCTTCCTTTATGGAAATAAAACTATAGGTGGTGACACTGTCTATCAACCGGCTTCGAGTAACTGAAAAACCTAGATCTTGGAACTACAGGACCCAACAACAGTATTTTTTTCAGTTCTCCCGAAGACGGTATGGGCACCACTCGTTGGTCCTTCTGGATACTTGTTATTTTTTATCAATCAAGGTGGTTCTTGTAACATTGAATTCTCTTGCAGCCTATCTAACACCAATACCGTTTCTGTTGCCTCCGGTGCTTGGTACAGTTGATCTTGAGAATATTATCATTTTTGAGTCTGGTATATAGAAATGAAATGAATGAAGTACCTGCTGAAGTACACAAAAACTTTACCTTAGTTTATTTCTGTATCATTATTCCAAATTTCTCTAACATGCGAAAACAGCCACAAGTGTGCTCAGAAGGGGGTTTATTGAAGGAAACTTCAGTATAGGATTGTTTTAAAATCCCTGGATCAATAGAGGACGAATACAAGGACTCGCAATAAAATAATCGAGCAGCCATATTTGGCAACCGCCATCGTAGAAGCACCAAATGAAACAATCATGAGGAAGATCGTTATTGCCTCAACCTATTTCCCTAGGGACTCGCCGACACACCCACTACCAGGAAGTCCAGAGCCTCATCAGATGGTATCAAAGAGGAAACAAGCAAATGTGTGAGGGGGATTACGAAATTAGCCCAAACTCAACGCCTCCAGAGATTTCTATCTGAAGAATATACTAACGATATTGGTCTGATCGAAAGCATAAGTGTTCTCAGCCTGACACACTTTCCTGGGTCCATGGTTGTTGAAGACGAAGGGCTCAGCTGGAAGGAGTTTTCACTAACCCCAACAGCAGGAGTCTAGCGAGGAAAATCTTCACAACCCAAAAGATCAAATGGTTAGGTTAGGTATATTAAGTAGGTGAAAATTATGAATGTGAAAAAAACGAAATTGGCAAAAAACAATATAGGTCGTTGATAGCTTTTTACTAACCACCCGGTCGGTAACGACCACATTTCAGCAATAAATGAATTCAATAATGGTTATGTCTATGTCAACTTGAGAGATACCAGAGTATTTTGTAAATAGGTTAGTGTTCATTATTGAATAGCTAGTACAAAAGTTCAGAAAGTTGAAGTGGAATTCAAAGTACTGTTTCTGAAATATTAAAAAAAAAAACTTTTAACCTGAACTGTCGAATATCTAGAGCACGAGGTCGACTAACGGCAAGCTGAATATATTATCAAGTATCTTCAGCACCATCTGACTCAATTGATAACATTACTATATTGGTATTTCTTGCTACATTCAAATTTCAAACGGTTAAAACGCTAACGGTAGGCAATAGGTGGAGGGTGGGCGAAGGGTACATATACCTCATATTGATTATAAAGATCATGTCACTTAGAGAAACGGTCAATACTATCGAGATCACCAAAAGCTTCATAACAAGTCTAACAAAAACTACTGTCTCTCAGATTTCATAAAGGCGATCAGTAACACTGAGTATATCAGTTATCTAAATAGTGACATATGAGTTTGTTTAGAATTCATCAATAACTATAGGTTTCATAGAATACTGATGGATTCTAGAGAATACAGTGGTTTTATAAAACCGTGATATGACTAGAAGAATGGGATATTCAATTCATATACTACCATAAACTTATAACAAAGTTACGATAGGTTACGAAAAATATTCATTGGACTCGGGATCTTTTATTACTGTTAGTATTTTGAGTGTAGCCCGAAGTCTCTTACTCTTGCGACTCAAATAAGTGGGCAACAGCCATTCACTCAAGTTACAAATTTGACTGCACAAAGACTAGAGAACGATCTGTAGCCCTTTCCATGGTGATGTTTCTCAAAAATGACCGAGAAAGGGATTTTGGAATCAAAATTTGGGAACATAGTGGTTTTTAAAGTGCATTTTTCACTACCCTGTATGTATTATTGAGTAGCCTATCACTTCAGAGAGTGCCTGTTACGTTAAAAACTAATCGTCGAAATCCCTCGAAATTGCGGTCTCTCATGATGCTTCTGATGGAAGGCAGATTTGAATCTTCCATTTGTGCCCGTTTAAGAACATTGGAACTAGTTCTGCAGATTCGGTTGCGGGCGGCTGACGCATACAAAATGCCAGGCCTGAATAACAATTTGGAAATTGTAACCTTGTTTTCCAAAGATAAGTTACTTTTCCTATTTATGAGAGGATTCAGCATACACATTTTATTGAGATTTTATATTTTACGATCTTGACATGTGGTCCCCAGGTGAGACAGAGATCCACCGTAACTCCTAGGTTATTGACCTACTTCCCTCTCCGGTTTGTTTTTCGTACGAGTCATCGAAGTCGCCTGTGTTTTGTCAGGTACCTCTGCTGAAGGTTGTTCGATGCATTCTGCAAAAAAAACGACAACTATCATGTGGTTAGCTGCAGATAAAAATGGAGCTGTATCATCAGCAAACAGGGAAATTTTCACATGTTCACTTCTGGGTATATCGGACGTGTAAAGGGCGTATAACACAGGAGACAGCACCGCTCCAAGAGGACCGCCAGCCTCAATTAATCTCTAGTTCGGGAAATAATTGTCGACCTCAACCTGAAATGTCCTACCCATGAGAAGCGGCTTGATCCTCTTCACCACGCTCGGAGGCAGGTGGTATTCAGAGAGTAGGCCCTCTATCAAACGCCTTGCTAATGTCGAACAGTGTGATTTAAGCGCTGTTCTTGGTATTCAACGATTTCATTGTAACCTCCACTAGCCTTAGAACTTCAAGCTTGGTGAATTGAGCTCACCGGAAGCTGAACTACTCATGCGGTAGGGCATTTCTATCCTCCACTTCTCCGTCAAACCTTTCCGGGACGATTTTCTCAGTCAACTTAGCTGAACTGCAAGCAGTCTGATCCGTAATTAGTTTTGTGGAAAGGTCGGGTTTTATCCTTCCTGAAATCAGGCACAATGGCATGCTTTCACCTTCGAGAAATTTTTCAAGATGTAATGAATTTTGGATAAAGTTCAGAAGTTGCTGCACCTCGTTATTCAGGAAATTCCTGATCATATGATTGGTAATTCCATCAGAACCTATCTTAGGATATGATTCCCCAATAAGCGCCCCAAATTCATACATCGAAGCCAGATGGATGATTGGGTTATGTAAGAGTGCGATGAACCCGATCTTCCAACGAAGGGTCATGATCCAGATCATCGTCTGAATTCGTATTCAATATAAATTACCCCTCAATCGAATCTGCAACTGCTCGAGCTTTGAACTGAGAGTCAAAGCATATTCCGACCTCACTATGAATAGACGGAAAATAGTTTCCTTCGTCTTCAAATTTCGATTTGATTTCCAAAGTGTATCATTGTTTCCTGAATTTCTAAATTCTGATCATTAACTCTCACTTCTCCATTCAACTGATTTGTACGTATTTTGTTCGCAGGGAACAGACTCTTTAGTGGCCTCTTCTTGATCTTTTTCTTCCTCTCAAAATGTTTTTGATCCTTTGCGAGAGTTCATCGTGAAACTTCGAAGCCGGTTTCTCACGAGATAAATCCTCCAAAGCATTTTTAATGCTGACTTCGGCCTCACCCAACTCAAGTGGAGAATTCATTCTCTCAGAATGCAGTAAGGTGTCTCCAGAGGTGAACTAAATCTCTCCCGATTCACTTTTGAACACAGACGATCTGTCTGAGGCGGTTGCTTTTTCCTAGTGATGGAATTGCCGGGTTGTGATGAGAGCTCAACTTGGCGAGAACGTGCATATCCCAGTCAGGTGATATTTCTGTCCAGGGCAATGTCAAGCACATTGGGTCTGTGGGCGCCAAAGTGCGTCGGCTCATCTGGAGCAAACACTTGGTATCCATACCTGCCACTGTATTGTCACAGCCATCTGCCATTCATGTTGACGACATGACTACATTGTGCGTGCTTAGCGTTCAGATCACCCATGACAGAAATGGGTTGATCTGTTTCCATCAAGTGCCTCACGTAGTAGTTTATTGTTCGGAGGGTTTCGGGCACTGATTATTTGCATAGGTCCATTCCTTGTGTTGGAAACGATGCATACTGTTTCTATAACATGGGCATCATCATTTGTAATGCCAAGCTAGACATGAGAATGGCAGTACTTAATCAACAACACCGCTATCCGGATGCCCAAGTCGGTTATTTCTGAGCATTTTGTAGTTAAGGAATCTATCAGGTTCTGCATTACGACGAGTCTCTTGTACAAAAGTAACACCAATGTTGTTATCCACAGGAAACTCTTGAAACTCAAGTCTGTTTTGAAGAATACAATTCCAACTCACTGCACTGTGAAATGGAGCAACTGTCTTTGGGTAGTTTAAAATTTCAGCTGATTGAGCAGGGGGCGCCTTGAGCTGCCGCTGCATATGACTCCCTCGTTTGTGTCATTTCCGAATTTACGAGAAAATATCTTCGAATGCGCTGATTTGCCGTAGGAGCAACCCTACGCCCTATGCGAGGACATCTGGCACATTCTCGATAGTTCGTAGTGTGCAGCCCACCGCAATTAGCACATCTATCTTTTTGTTTACTAGGATTTTGACAATCCCATGAGATATGATTTTCCTGACATTTGACACAAGCAAGTGGCCTAATCGCTGACATCTAGGGGAAGTGGGGTGTTTTCAGCATTTAATTTGTGTATTCGAGCCACTGATTCCGGGGCAAACACCCTATCGGTCAGCTCACTTTTGATATCCTCAAACGATACTAATTTTATGCCGTTACTGGATTGATGAGATAAATGTTGTTCGACTTCAGAAGTGAATTGACCGCATCTCACTTAGTTTTGTCCCTAACTGTAGGGGAAACATTTTGTCTCTTTATAATCTGTGGCGTCTCTTCAGTAGGTTGTTGACGTGTCTCATAAGTGGTGTCCATGGTAACGTCGTCTGTACCTAAAATTTGTATATAATTATTATTATTATTAACGTATTATCATAACCCTATAGAATCCGGAATATCGTCTCTATCATTTGCTGGACGCACCAACTGATTCTGCCCCTGAACTGTCTGGCAAAACTTGGTACATGGCACTTTGTATCACGCTGGAAAGTTTCTCGAATTTGTTGAAAATTTTCATTTTTGAGCATTGGTAGATTGGGGTTACCTTTGGGTGCTGACAGAGCTGGGAATATCTCATTTCAGCCGAAACATCGCCTAATCTATCCCAATTTACTTCGCATGATACAGTGTTGTAAATAATAGGAATCTTCATAAAATCTTACCAGATTGAAATTACGTGCGGGTCTGAGATTATCCTCAGTGGTGGAGATTTAAGATGCTTCCAACGTGGGGCACTGGTTGAGGGTTACTCTTGCCTCTTCGATGGTACGAGACCAGTTAAGTAGCTGAAAATATTTTCCACGTGCTTTTTTGTTGAGATAAATAGTAGGAAGTGTAAAATTTGTATTTACAGGACCGGAATGTTTGTTGGAATGTTTCGAGTTCAGATAGATTAATCAACACACAATCAACAATGCGCTTGCTGGAAGTGAATATTAGCAGCACTCTTTCATGGAATAATCATATCAGAACCATTGCGAAATCGGCTTCAGAGAAACTTGTCTTTTTTTGGTGCTAATAATTATTCCGCTCCTCAACAGCGTATCGATAGTTCCAGAATACTGTACCCATGATTGGGTTCGGTACCCAAACACACATGGAAAATGCTGGATTGCATTCAGAGAAGACGGTTCCTGTACTTTTCGATACAACCTTGACGAATTTTCTAACTACTCCAGAACAACGCGGAAAACTGGACAACCCCTCTCAGTTTCACAGATACTTTCATGTTTCTCCAAAATAACATTTCTCAGTTTACTTCCAGCAGATTCTATTAGACAAATTTGACAGGCTCATACAGCCCACCCTCCTATTATTGAGTTCGAAACTTGCCAAACAACGCTTTATCAAAAAACATATTTTATTGAACTGCATAAATTTTGAAATAACTTTTTCCAACGACTACAACCTCCAAACATTTGCGAAGGATATTACTCAATATCTCATTTCCCTACCCACTACCCAACCCTAATTTTCTGCCCTGAACATATACTTCGTATCCTGCCAAACCATGAAAATTATGAAATATGCATTTTCTTCCTTACCCCGCCTACATGATGTTTTTTCAAAACTCCTTGAGGCTAAACTTTTGCGGTGTAGCAAAAAAAAATTAATAAAAAAAACTTTTTAATACAAGCTTTTATTGAAATGCGCTAAAAAGTGAAAAATAATTGCTTTGTATGTGCGACGTAGGTTTTTCCGAGAGTTATAGATTCAAGAGCTTGTTTTGCAAAGTTTTCAGTTACATATATAGATACAAAAGCGACAAGCTTAAAACGGTTTTTCTATTAATTATTTTATTGTGTGCTTTTTAGTAAGTACGCCTCAATAGATTCATTTTCGTCAATTCATCGTCATTTTGTGGCATTTTTTCTATAAGTTGTGAGCTATCTAGTTTTTCAATGAGGGGACCATCTAAATAATAATTCGTCCGTCATCCTGGAGCTGCCATCTTCAATTCATGAATTCTGGCAAAAACTCAATGTTTTTCGACTAAATTCATAGTCTCCGACATACCGATTTTGAATAGAAACGGTCTATTATCACAATTACCACCCTCCATCTTCGATTCATGAATGTTGGCAATAATCGCTGTCACCGAAAACTTCCACATACCAATTTTTAATAGAATCGGACATGATCACAGAGATCGTTCGCCATCTTGGAGCCGCCATCCTGATTTTATGAATTTTGACAGACAATTCCCAATCTTCGACTCTCAAAACCCCCACATACCAATTTTGAATCTAATCGGACCATTATTACAAAACTTGTTTTCCATCTTGGAGCCGCCATCTTGAATTTGTGAATTTTGAATTGAAATTTATAATCTACGACCTCGAAAACCCCAACATACCAATTTCGAATAGAATCGGACCATAATCGCAGAGTTCGTCTGCCGTTTTGGAGCCGCCATTTTTATTATATGGATTTTTCCAGAAAATTCATAATTTTCGATTCCAAAAACTACCACATACCCATTTTAAGTCAAATAGGACCATAAATACCAATCCGTTCCGCCATCTTGGAGGCGCCATTCCGTTTTTTTTCCAACAAAAATTCCACTATGCATTGTGACGGAAACTATGAACACCTGCCAAATTCCTCGTTTATCGGGCAACCAGAAGTTGGTCAAATTGTACTTTCAAGATTTGATCACAGACAGACACCGGGACAGGAGACACTAAATAAAAGCTTGTAAAAGACACCGGGACAGGCGAAATTCAATGAAAGCTTGTATAAAGAGTACTCGTGGACTATGGTTTTGATTATTTTTTCCCATAACTGGTACAAATATTTGTTGGATTTTCCGGAGGAGTTTTAGGAATTCATACAGATTTTACATGATTGCCTTCTGGGACCGCATATTGAACACATACACGAATTCATTAGAATGTTTGATTCTGAACGGAAATTAATTATTGCTTAAACAAATATTCATTGACATATACTCATTTATTAGATGGTATTTGGATTTTGAAGAACAGTTTTGATAATGTTTTGATGGAATTTTTATATTCATGTTGCCTTCCAATTCGGAAATGTGATTATAATATTCGCTCCAACGGATTCATCAAATCATATTCATGTTCGTTTTACTGTGAACTGCGGAAGTCAGAAGTATTCAGCTCATGTACTCTTGTGAGAAATGAAGAGTGGATACATGTTTTTCTAATGAGAATATTCAGTTTGTTACCAAATTGGGAATATTTACTAGAATTTATTTCAGATACGAGCGGATGCGGACCGAAGAGCAATTAAGTGAAATATATTATAAATGAAAATCCTAACACTTCCGGAGATATTCCTGTTTTGAAAGTATACACTGAGAATTTTATCGATAAATATAAAACAGATTTTCGAGGAAATTTAAAAAAAATTGCTTATGAGCGAATGGTTCATATCAAAATGAAAGGAACATCGAAAATAGTTAGAACTACCACTATTATATTTTCCAATTGTTTTTCATTCCTAATAACGTGAAGTTAAATTGTTTTTTTTTTCGCATATGGAAAACAGACATTTTTCAGAAACAAATGGTAAACCACCAGTAGAGCTTCGAATTCAACATGAATTGATAACGATTCCTTTATCCCTACAATCAAAGCACCCAAATTAACAGCGTTATGTGATTTTGACCAACTCGTTAAAAATACAATAGGCGAGGACACGAGAAATCATTATCGCTTTGAATATGCTTTAAAATAGATAACGCATGTATAAATTTATCCAGAAAACATTTTTTGAGTCAAATTTCAATTACAGCAGTTCCCATTCGTTTTTGAAAATCAGCAAATTTTGAAGCTGCTAATATTGACGCTCTTTGTGACGTAAACGACCGAGCAGCCAATGGGCGTAATCGGGTTGATTGAGACATTAAACGGCAATGTTACCAAGTTTCTTGAACTATAAATGCCAGAACTAGAACACTTTTCACTATGTCAAGGGACGATGGCGGATTTGAAGGGTGTAAAAACATTCGATCTGTCATAAAACAATATATTGTCGATTTTACAGTGAACATAAACCTTGTTGTTTTCGATATTGTGGTCCATCAAAACGATTCCTGATAAAGAGAAAGCCAATCATTTATTCTTTGCTATGGATGCGCGGCCTGAGATTTGAAAATACGGCAACGTTGCAAAATTATTTGAAGTTGTCAAGTGTGGGATTGGTTGATCGGGCGATTATGTCAAAACATTTTGCAATGGCGCTAGAAAGAAGTCATTTGAATTTTGCCAACTTCAAATATTTTTTTTAGAAAATTCAAAAAAGAAATCAAATAACCAACAGAATCCCCACAAGCCTGGGTTGGTTGGTTGGTTGGTTGGTTTAAGGCTGACGAGCCAGAGACAGGGTTGGCACTTAGCTTCCCTTGACACTGCGACCAGCTGGGGTCTATTGTATCACTCTGTCGTCAGTGGTTCCTCATTCAAACAGGTTTGTGCCTTTAATTAGGTTTAGAAGCCTGTTGATAAGGTTCTTCGGATTCATGCCTGTTTCCGGGCTGATCTCTCCAAAGATTCTGTGTCGCCTACTACTTAGGGCGTCACAGTCAAAGATTGAAAGACAAGAGTTAGACCCGAGGCCTTCTCTTGTCTCTTGATGACAAGCCATTCTTCAGTATCTATCCCCATGTCCTGGGTTTTGATGAGCTGAAGAATCTGTTTGGTTTCCATTTCACCAAATGGCTTTGGAATCCACTCTGTTTCCGGGAGTTTCTCAGTAGGTGTTCGACCATCTGCTGATCCCTCCTCGGTTGGGTTTACGGTTTCTGTTGCCGAGTGTGATTCAACTGGAATCTCCTCGACTTCCATACCCGCTATCGGTGTTGGGTCTTCTTCAACTGGAAGTTCCCCAGGGTTGTTTGTGTAGGGGAAAGGGTCGTCCACACCTGCGGTGCCCCCTGCGCAGGTGTGAGGCAGATTACTCTGGGAGGTCGCCATGTATCCCAGAGGCTCCGTTTTTTTTATACCTGACTGGCTCAGGTATCATCCATCCCTCGGCACGGGTCGCTTGACGCCTTGGATTAAGCCATGTTGTGGTGGCATTTGGTTTGAGATTGACTTAGAGATCCGCAGGTTTTGACCATTTCTGGTCATTCCCACTGGATTTTCCTTGTCAACCCCGTTATCCAGCGATACCACTTGGAGGTAGCCACCTAAGTTTCCGCCACCCATCTTCATGTCTCGTAGGAGGTGAACATGTGTTGACGCAAACTACTCGCCCCACAAGCCTCAGAATCCATTAAAAATATTTTGAAAATTTCGTGTCTTCGCCCATTGCAATCGTATTGGGGTTGCAATCTACCAATATTCTTGGTTTATTTTGCTTTCGGAAATTATTTATAACTTTATCAATATATTAACGGGGCGTTGAAACACACACACACACACAAAACATATAAAACGTACACTTCATGGAGATAAAATTGTTGGACACCACTATAGCGTGAAAAACTTGTTTCAAAATATGAACTGCGTATACATTCGGTTTCAACCTAGAATCAACCAATGTCGTTGATTTCAGCAAGCTGATTTTGTTCGTCTCCGGGAAGTGCATGTTCGATTAATAGTTATACAGTTCGTCTTTTTATAGCCCCCCCCCCCCCTGTTACTTTTTGAACGGTTCGACATAGACCAATGGGAGAGAAACCGTCTTGAATTATATCACCGATACTACTTTCTGAAATTGAAGACATTGCGATTGATCGATAAATGGCGCGGGGGAGGGACACATCAACTTGAAAATTTCAAATGGCATGGGGGGTCGAGTGGCACAAAGTTGAACAGATAATTCAATTCATCCTATTTTTTTCGAATTTCGTTCTAACGTTTTAAATTTGTTACAGGAAGCGGGATTCACAATTAATCTGAAAACGTGTGAATTCTTCAAAACGTCATTGAATTTTCTTGGTTATGTTCTTGGCAACAACTCTCTGAGGAAAAATCCCGATAAAGTCTCGGCCATGGTGAATTATCCAAGACCTAAGACAGCTACCGAAATCAAAAGGTTTACAGGTTTATGCAGTTGGTATGAAAGATTTATTCAAAATTTTTCTACATTACCGATTTATTGAGAGGTAAAAAGAAAAACCAACGTATTCAGTGGAATGATGATGCAGAAAGTTCTTCCATAAAAATTAAACAGCTTTTAGTTTCGTCCCCCATTCTGTCTCAACCGGATTTTATTCAAAAATTCATCGTTCAGGCAGATACCTCAAATACTGGTTTGGAAGGAGTACTTACTCAAATTATTGAGGGAGAAGAGGAAGTTATAGGATACAGGAATAACGATTGTTGATTACCCGCATTAGTGGGGCGAGTATCAGTGGTTGCCTATCGATAAGTCTAGGAAACTTGTAGGTAGTGGAACTACCACACGACGTCTAAACAGCTGATCAAGAAGAGGTATTATCATTAAATATACTCTGTCCTTTTCCTTCTCAATAGATTGGAAGAAGTTATTCTAATATGTAAAGAAACGTGAGAGGTAAATTCAAATACCCACGGAATTTGGACTCCCGGTTCTCGAGTGAGAAAATTAAAGTGAAGGAGATTTCTGGAAAAATTGTGCTCTTTTCGCTGTGAAAGTGATGGCGCGGCAAACGTTATAGTTTTTTTCTTGTGGTAGTAGTTTTGAGAGAGTACGAGTGTAGATTTGAAAACCTTTTCTAGTGGTAATGATTCAATACATTATCGTAATTTTGATGGCAACTATATGAAGGCGATTATACTTCCCACGAGATTGTAAATAATTATGGTTCTGCACGAGATTTACACCAGTTATTAATGGAGAATGACACAAGTCAACTTTGATAATTAATGGATTCAAAGTGTGAATTTCTCTATATATTTAAAACATCCTCCTTTGAATGAAGGGTTCTTGGTCCCTGGTTCTTGGTTCTTGGTTCCTGGTAACAGTCAGTTGATAGTACCTACAGGCAAATTCATTTAGGACTATCAGGAGGTCACATATAGACAACTCAGAAAGCTGATGTGTCCTACCAAAGGGTTGATTTGCAGTGTTCCTGTGGACATCCAGATTAGTAGCACTGCCGGTGTATACTTATTACTACCCCAGGATTGTTGAGTCAGACTGTTCTTGAATATATTTTTTTGTAACTCGTTTTGAGTTGAAGTGCTCCACCAAAAAAAAATGCATAGCACCTAGACCAAATCAATATATTCAATCGAATCAGGTGTCACATTGGCCAGTGTGCCCAGGAAACAGAGAACGGTGCAAGGAATTAGAGGGTCGTGGAAAGTCAAGAGTAAAATGCGTGAAGTATAACGTTTATTTATGTTTTTACAGAAAAAAAACTGTTTTAAGGAAATTCATGTTGTAACTTGAACGTCTACCCGGAAATAAATGAATGTGTTCGATATTATTCCAAAGTCTAAATTTTTTATAATCTTGCTCTGGTGTATGATATTCCCGATAGGGCCTAATTCATATTTCCTGAACAAAATACACTTCAAGTAAAAAAACTTTTTATGGTCAGATATGATCTATATTCACAATAATTAACAAAATATAATTTTTGTAACGATTTTTGATAATTCATGCATTGGAGGGTTAATATTTGGCATGATAATTCCGCAAACTACGCATAAACGCACTTAAAATGCATTGAAATTTGAATCAATCAATTACCATGTGTTGGTTGGGGGGATTGGAGGTGGGTTAGCGTCCGACTCATGATCGAAAGGTCGTGAGTTCGATTCTCGGCCAGGGCAGAAATTTTTCTATTTAATTAGAGAGAATTAAATGTTAAATTTCGTAGCCGGGCCGAGGATGGTCCTCGATGTGTTTTAATAATATTCCACTTGTGTCTGGCCGAATGACGAAATGTCCAAGCCAAAAAAAAAAAATTACCATGTCACAGGCTGTCAAACTCTGACACAACAAACCCTCAATTGATGTCGAGATTGTGTCCGGCTACCTTTGATCTGGTTTTCCTTGAAATTAGTTATTTTCTGTTACATGCAGAAACAGTTTTTTTTTCTCAAAAGCAAAGCGAGATATGAAAAAAATTAAATGGAGAGAAAATTTGTATTTTTGATTGCTGAATCTGAAAAAAATAAATATACAGAAAAACAGTGGCGTACAATACAATATTATTCAGATTATCCTTTGGGACGCCACTGGAATCATTAATTTTATTCTGATCACATTGAGAGAAGCCCCTCATTAGCTCAAATGGGCATAACAATTTCATCAAATTCAGCCATTGAAAACTTTGACCTTCTGTATCTCGGAAACGATGCAAGTTAGGACACATAGTTAGAAAAAAATCGTATTTTCACCTATAAAACTGATCCTGAACGTTTGGCGGTTTAACCCTGGGACGCCCTGTATATAATTGGACTGTTGATTACAATTGAATGGATAAATATGAAACCTCTTCAACTTGCTCACTTTATTATATACAACAAGTGTACTTTCCAGCAAATTTTACGTTGATATCAAAATTCTTAAATTAAGATTTTTTTAGAACAGAATATCTATAATCAATATTTGGTTGAATTGTCGAAAGTAATGTAGGAACTGAATGGTTTGTGAAAGGCGATGTGTAAACACATATCCATAATTTCAACATAAGATAAGATAAAAAAAAATCCGCCAAGCTGATTGCAAACTCAAAGCCGTTGAAAAACATGATAATTTAGTTAAAATCATTACATAAGAGATTCATTCTGCGAAAGTTGTCCTGAAACCGATGACATCCAGATTGGTATAGCTGACGATGGTATTTAATTTTACTTACGATTGTGAAGAAAAGTGTGAGAGAACTGTGATAGCGAAAAAAAATTCGGGATGGGAATTGATTGTTCAGCACTTATACAGCCAGAAATATACGAAAATAAAATATGCCTGTTATCTCGATAGTTATCGACTTTTTCAAAACTTCATTCGGGGTGGTACGTAATAATGTTGAGATATTTTAAAAATATTGTGAATACTAAGGTACAAGTTATAAGCAGAAGAACCAAAGTCTTAGCGGCTTATCAGCCCCACCTCCTTTCTTCTGAGAATAATGGAGGAAATTATAGGCTCTTATATGAGAAGTGAAATCCTTTCGGACAGACCGCTCCACAAACAACAGTTCGCTTATCAAGCTCGCAAATCAACGATTAAGGCTCTACAATGCTTAGTTGAAAGCATTTAAAAGACATACTTGGCCAAAGAAATGGCTCTATGTGCATTCATAGATATGGAAGGAGCTTACGATAACACTTCACTTGACTCCATCATCCGATCGCTGAATATGAACACTACACTGTTCAGATGGATTCATGCAATGCTGAAAAGCAGAATAATTTAAGCTGCTCTCGGAGAGGAAACGGTCAGAATGACAGCGGTTGGCCTCAAGGTGGGGTTCAGTCGTCTTTGCATATATATATATATATATATATATATATATATATATATATATATATATATATATATCTCATCTCAATATATATATATACCGGGTGTTCCAGTATACCTGTTCCAATGGATTATCTCAGCCATTTCAAAAGATATAAATTTGAAAATTTCATGGTCTCCAATTCGTTCAAGGAACCTTCAACTGAGAAAAACAAAAATTGAAAGTCACCTCCGGTTTGACCGGAAGTAACTCTGACTTTTTTTTTTCAAATAGCACCCTGTATATTTTTTGCAATTTTTTATTTCCACTCAAAATTATCTTTCCAACGATGTATCAAACTTTGTATTTTACATTTGATTTGATGGAGAAAACGTCAATTGAAATTTCAAATTGAAGGAATAATTGATAATTCATGAACAATTTTGCATTCGAGATGATGAAGAGAACGTCAAATTTCAAATTATTAGAATTGTAGTAGAACTGGAAGAATTAATAATTCTCAAATGAAAACCTTAGTGTGCCATAGAAACATTTGAATACATTTGTTTATAACTTTGACAATTAATAATTCTCAATAGTTGTGTGCGTGTCAGAGAAACCAACATTCAAGAATGAATAACCGTAAAAATGATGATAACTTCACTAATCAAGAGAAATTGGATATGACACTGATTTATGGAAAATGCGAAAATAATCGTCGGGCTGCCCTACGTGCATACAGAGAGAAATACCCTGATAGACGAATGCCAAGCGCTATGTATTTCACACGCTTGGCTTCGAATTTGGCAACAAGTGGATCATTTCATAGAAAGCGTACTGTCTTTAAAAGAAAAAATGCTACGGACGAGGATTACACAAAATATCATAGCCTACTACAATTCTTTCAATTTGAAATTTCAATTGACGTTTTCTCCATCAAATCAAATATAAAATACGAAGTGTGATACATCGTTGGAAAGATAATTTTGAGTAGAAATAAAAAATTGCAAAAAATATACAGGGTGTTATCTGAAATAAAAAAACCGGAAGTGACTTTCAATTTTTGTTTTTCTCAGTTGAAGGTTCCTTGAACGAATTGGAGATCATGAAATTTTCAAATTTTTATCCTTCGAAATGGCTGAGATAATCCATTGGAACAGGTATACTGGGACACCTGGTATATATATATATATATATATATATATATATATATATATATATATATATATATATATATATATATATATATATATATATATCGAAGGATAAAAATTTGAAAATTTCATGATCTCCAATTCGTTCAAGGATCCTTCAACTGAGAAAAACAAAAATTGAAAGTCACTTCCGGTTTTTTTATTTCAGATAACACCCTGTATATTTTTTGCAATTTATTATTTCTATTCATGCCAAGCGTGTGAAATACATAGCGCTTGGCATTCGTCTATCAGGGTATTCTTCTCTGTATGCACGTAGGGCAGCCCGACGATTATTTTCGCATTTTCCATTAATCAGTATCATATCCAATTTCTCTTGATTAGTGAAGTTATCATCATTTTCACGGTTATTCATTCTTGAATGTTGGTTTCTCTGACACGCACACAACTATTGAGAATTATTAATTGTCAAAGTTATAAACAAATGTATTCAAATGTTTCTATGGCACACTAAGGTTTTCATTTGGGAATTATTAATTCTTCCAGTTCTACTACAATTCTGATAATTTGAAATTTGACGTTCTCTTTATTAATTATTATTGAAGTCAAAATCAAGATTACACAAAATATCATAGCCTACTGCAATTCTTTCAATGTGAAATTTCAATTGTCGTTTTCTCCATCAAATCAAATGTAAAATACAAAGTGTGATACATCGTTGGAAAGATAATTTTGAGTAGAAATAAAAAATATACAGGGTGCTATTTGAAATAAAAAAGTCAGAGTTACTTCCGGTCAAACCGGAAGTGACTTTCAATTTTTGTTTTTCTCAGTTGAAGGTTCCTTGAACGAATTGGAGATCATGAAATTTTCAAATTTATATCTTTCGAAATGGCTGAGATAATCCATTGGAACAGGTATACTGGGACACCCGGTATATATATATATATATATATATATATATATATATATATATATATATATATATATATATATATATATATATATATATATATATATATATATATATATGCAAAGACGACTGAGCCCCACCTTGAGGCCAACCGCTGTCATTCTGACCGTTTCCTCTCCGAGAGCAGCTCAAATTATTCTGCTTTTCAGCATTGCATGGATCCATCTGAACAGTGTGGTGTTTATATTTAGCGATCGGATGATGGAGTCAAGTGAGGTGTATATATATATATATATATATATATATATATATATATATATATATATATATATTTTATATATATATATTTATATATATATATATATATATATATATATATATATATATATATATATTTATATTTTGTTTGGTTCACCTTTTCCTTGCAATATCCTTTCGGAAACAAAATCATGTGTTGAGTTTTTTCTGAATATTTTCAGAAAATCTCCTGAAAGTTGACACTGAATAAATTTTTTAATCAATGACCATCTTTCTGCAGTCTTTTGGTCCAGTATAATATAGAGTACAGAGTGCATACTTTTCGAACTGTTTCGTGTACCTATTTCCTGCTATTCAGTTCAATATCCTTTAGGTTGCTGACAATCCCAAGATCTGCAGAAGGTACTTGTCACAAGCTCCCTCTGGAAATATCTTCCTCATTTGTTTTGATTTCCTGAAATTATTGTTCCAATTTCTCAATTCATGGAGAAACCTATTCGATGAGAATGTTTTCCTTTTCAACATGAATACCCCCAAGAAGTTATCTTGAACGATGGAAGATAGTGACTAAAGTTTATCTTTGAGTCGCATATGATTCCACATCTCATTTTATGAACGCCCTGTACATATTTTCAAAGAAATATCTATATAATTACCTACCCATGTTATTTATTTCAATCTATTCGGATTTAAAATTATAACATATTAACTTCAAGTTGGCTTAGATATCATTTCAGTTATATGTACACCACATGTTGATGTCCAATTCAATTTGAATGTAGGGACACAATCAATTATGGCGAATTTGGCAACTCAATCCATATTCTGGTGCCAAGTCCAACAACACCCCAATAATTTTTCATCTCTCGTTCATAATAAAACCAAATTATTTTTTTCCATAACATTGCCATCACACCACGTTTCCATACAAAGTTGTCAGACAACAAAACAAACAAGTCCATTCAGTGTACGTGATGATTGCGTTCAACGGGTTGCATACACGTGGGGCGCATCTCTCAATAGCTCTCCATTCGGATGGCTTGTCTATACAAGGGAAGTAGAAATTCTTAGCTAACTGCTAGTAAGCCTGAGGAAAAAAAAATTCCGAAGCGCTTTCATTGACTTCACATGTATGAATGTGACGGAATCTTTGAAATACATTTTCACCCATTTTCAGACATCCGAATTATTTGAAATTTTACTCACGTACTAAGAACCGATAACAATACAATAATTTCATAACTATGACCTGGTAATCCCACCAAGACGTCAGAAAAACTTCAAATAAATTGCAAAGATATGGTGAACGCGCAGGTTGGCCCCAGCAAATTCGCCAAAATTTAGTAAACATTTCAATCCCATGTGGATATGAATAAATCGAAGTGTTTTTGTCCGGTAGTCTTTTTTAGTCTTTTGTAGCAAAATGGACTGTGTAGTCTGATAGTGAAGCTTCATGAATCTGGAATTACAACTCAAGGTTACGCCAATGAACTGGTCGTCACTATTAGGGGCAAACATGACGGCATGATATCCAATTGCATGACATCCCTGAATATAATCAGAAGCTGGTGCGCAAAGGTGGGACTGAATGTAAATCCCAGCAAAACAGTGCTGGTTCCATTCATGAAGAGGCGTAAGTATGAACTGAAAGTCCCAACCCTGAATGGAACTCAGATAACTTTTTCCAATGAAGTCGAACACGTGAAAGTCATGATCCACCAGAGGCTAACATGGAACAGTCATATTAAAAATATTCTTTCCAAGGCTACAGCGGCAATCTGGACATGCCGCAGAGTTTTTGGCAAAACATTTGAAGCCGAAAATGATATACCGGTTATATTGAACGATTATCAAACCCACGGTCACCTATGCCTCATTAGTATGGTGGCCAAAAAACAGCACAGGGGCAATATTCACGTGCCCCACTGCAGCACTTGAGGTATTGTTCAATCTCTCGTCACTGCACTTATATCTAATGAAAGATGCGGTGAAAAGTGCCTTCAAAAAGCACCTGATATTAAATTCGAAGGCTGGAAATTTGAAGATTTTGGAAAATATTTCACCAGAATCCAGGTACAAGCCATCAGATATCATGCCAAGTAGGCACGACTTTGAAGTGAATTATGAAACATCCATCATATATTCAATTAGAAAGAAATGCATAGGTATGGTATACCGGTGGTTCCAAAATGGATGAAAGCCCCAAGAATTTGTCATGCAGAAACCCATACTAGAAAAATTTGCGCTCAAGAATGCCGTGAAAGAGGCTCCAGGAGGAGGGGCAGAGATCTATATTCTATCAGACAGCCAATCAGCACTAAAAGCTTTAGAGTCTCACACTCGTGAGTCTTGACTGACTTGGGACTGCAAACTCTCCCTGAGTCAACTGGCTACGAATGATCAGATTATTCTGATGTGGGTGCCGGGTCAAAGGGAATCAAAGGCAATGAAGAAGCTGACAGCCTTGCCAAGGAAGGCGAAAACACTCAATTTTCTGGCCCAGAACCCTTTTATGGTCATTTCAAAGCCCACATCAACAAAGAGTTTTGGCGCTGGAAAGCTGACCAAATTCAAACCCACTAGAACAAGGTTCCAGGGCAAAGACAAGTTAAAATGCTTCTGCGCCCATCGCCAAACAAAGCTGGACATCGTCTCGAGTTGAACAAAAAAGACTTGAAACTGGTATCGGGACTGCTCACTGGACATTGCCCTCTGAGGTATCACCTCAAAAAAATGTATAGATCAGACAGTACATTGTGCCGTTACTGCGAGAACTTCGCTGAAACTGCATCTACTTTGCGACTGCCGAACTCTGTTCTGAAGAAGGAATTTAGCTTCGCAAGGAGTCTCGGTATCCTGGGTCTTGAATAGAGTGAAGTATATTTATTTAACTACATTACAAATACATGTTTGTAGCACGTCATAAAAAAAAACAATACTGTAGAGCAGAAAATTGTAGAAATATAAAATATTGTCAAAATATTAAATATAATACACTGTTAAAATATATGATAATAATAATACATCACGTATAGTGCAAAAACATTGTAAACCATTGTGAAAATTGTGCTAAAGTGTGGTGAAAGTAGATGAAAAAAGAAACATAGAAAGTGAACATAAGAATGGAAATTGGGCGAGACGAATTCTATTCCACACAAAGTCTGAAATGTCCAATGTTTTCCTCTGTGGAATAAAAGAAATGCGTCAAAAATAAATTTTTCATCCTTATTTTAAGTTTGAACTTGATGATTTCAATTCTGGTGGTAGTATATTGTAGAGATAATAATTCAGTGAATTTCTCTTGGATTTGGTTAGGCGGAACCGGTTTGGTCTCAGGTTATCTGCTTGTCTAGTACCATAGCTGTGTATATCAGATTGCTTCGAGGAGTTTTTGTGAATCTCTATCAGAATTTGAAAAATATACAAACACGGCAAGGGCATTAGTCTGTTCTTAATAAACAAAGCTTGGCAGTGTTCCAGAAAGCTTACACTGGATAAGATCCTGGCAGCTTTTTTCTGTAATCGAAAAATTGAGAGAGAATCAGGCGAACCACCCCAGAGAATAGTAGCATAACTGATGTGCGAATGAAATAACGAAAATTATGTTGTTCTGAGTGCATTAACATTGGTTACAGTTTGGAGTTGTCGTAGGACAAACAGAGTACTGCTGAGTTAACTTTTCAATTTGGATGAGGTTTCCATGATATATCACTATCCAGAGTTACTCTTAGTTGATTTGCAGAATGAGTTTCTGTAGCATTCGTGGACGAAAGATAATGAGATTGCGATTTATCGTTGTTCAGTTTGAGTTTATTGGCAGCTAACCAATTTCCAGATTTATTAGCTAATTCTTCATGAGTTCTGTACAGCTCCGATCTCAGTTTTCCAGAATGAAGGAATGTCGTATCATCTACAAATGAGACAGTTTTCACCTGAACAATAAAGTTACTCAGGTCGTTTGTGTATATTATGAATAACAACGGTCCTAATATAGACCCTTGAGGGACATCATTCTCATAATGTTTGAAATCATATAAGGAATTTCTAATACTTACCGCTTGAGAGCGGTTTTTCAGATAGGATTGCATCAGATTGAGTAGAACTCCCCTAACCCCATAATAATTTGATTTATCAAGTAATATGTCATGTGATACGCATTCGAATGCCCTGGAAAAGCCACACAGGGTAATAGCAGCTTGCATTCCATCCTACAAGGTAGATATTAGATGGAGAGTAATGTATAAAAGACCTCATAGGGTGAGGCACGAAAAAGCTGAAGAGCAATATCAACCCCCCTATAATCTACAATCTACAGGATATACGTTTTATTCCACTACATCGTTTCTGGTTTCATGTTTAGTGAGTATAAGCAGTTTCCATCGTTTAATTCTGCGGATACTGATGACACTGATGAATGTTTCCTGGAAAACTTGTTATTTCATGTAACTTGAAACTTATGGAAATGCCATTATGGCATATATTTGCATATCACAACTGCTCCTTATATTGAAAAGTTGGTGCCAAAGCGGCAACTTTTGAAAAATATAGAAACTAAAATGTTGAATTTTTAAGAGTGATTTGAGAATTCCTTTGACTTGGATAGGATTGGTACTCGATTGCCTCGATCGGTTTCTCGAAGTGGACACTTGGACATCTTCACCCTGAATCTGATTGAGAAACTCCTGCTTGCTCTTGAAGGCCTGGGTGAAGTTGCTAGTTGATAATCGGATGCCATGATACTTATTCTTGTTGATTACCTGCATTTACGTCTGCATAACAGGTACATCAGTATTAGTAAGATGATTGATGTGATTGTGAGGTGAGTGAATCAGGTAATGCATTGAGTGATGAGTTTGTTCAAATCCCCGGAAATGGGTTCAACTTGTGCTGGGCTACATTGAGGTTGTACGTGTAGAGTTTGCTGAGTTTCAGTGGTTTCAGGTCTGGAAGGTGACTTGGGCATATGTTGACAACATCTAAAGGGTATCAGTACCGGTTGGCTCTTGTAGGTGACATTTTTGTAATTGTTAATGAGGTATTCTGAATGGACACGTGTACTTTCTATGAACGCGTTACATTCAGGTTGCAGTTTGAGAAGTGAGTTTTTGTTGATGATTCGAGTAACTACTTCTCTCTTGCAGCATTCGATTGGCAATGGACCAGACATGTTCATTGTGATTTCGTTGACATGAAGTCCCTGGCCAAAGATGACAGATGATTGGCAGCTCTTCGATAGTTCGATCAATTGCCGTCCTAACTGGGCTTCGCACAAGGCATTGTTGTCGATGGGGTGAGGCAGAACATTGGCCTATATTTTTGATGTGATTTTCAGAGTCTCGCATTGGTCCAAGCTGGAGAATGAAACGTTCAAAATAGAATCGTGGTTTTTCAAATATATTTTTGTGATCTTACCCAGATTTGGTGGAAGCCAGTTCGATTATCCAATATAGGGATTGAAAAAGAGGCGGCGTATGGTATACATTTTGGATTCGGAAAGGGGGATTTTCAGAACAAATACCACTTTCGAATCGGTTTGATAAGCATGATGTTCCATTATTTCTAAATAATGAGCAAACATTGCTAAGTAGATGAGAAATGGTGAATTATTATTTATTCATCCATTCACAGAGAGGAATTCAAACCGGACTGACCCAAAAACAACATTCACCGATAGGTAATTTCTATATAATCATAAAATGAATTAAGAGAATCCATCCTAGATATATAGAAATAAAAAATCGAATAAAGTGATGAATAAGTACATGTTGTGAACAGAATTAGTAGATAAAAACGAAAATGAACAAAAAATATCTTAACATATCAATTGAATCTGTGAAGCGGAAAACTGCTTTTTCAAAATGTAGGAAAACTTTGAAAGTGAGTAAGAGAAAACATCAAGATTAATAGGATTAGGTAGCGTATTATATACGTTGCATCTATGCATTGGAGAGTTCAGAAAATAGTTTGCATGAGATTGTTGATAAAAAAAAATGCTGATGCCTAGTAATGTATGAACGGGTATGAAAATAAATGTTACTAGAGATAGCAGGCGAATGAACTAATTATGTATGACTTCAAAGAGGAACTTTTGAAATTTTCCATTTATTCGCTAGGGTTCATAAGCTCATGCCAAACATGGGGTTGAATGGAAACCATTGGTATTGACATAATACCGGGTGACACAGGATATCGGGCCACCCCTGTAACTTCTGCATTCGTGAACGGATTTTTCTGGAATTTGGTACAGTTATATAAGCAACCATTTCGGATTTGATCACATTACAATCCAATATGGCGGACTCCCGGTTTTTCTGGGAATGCCAGTAACTCTGTTTTTTCAAACGGAACATCCTGTATATTTTTACATATTCGAATTCAACAGGTCAAAACAAGTACAAACCTAATGTCAAATGTCATTTTTTTTAACAATTGAAATCAAAATTGTTTTTTTATTTTACCTCGTGGATGAATGAGATTTGGTCGAAGCTATTCACAATGAGTCGCAAATGACAGAAAAACCTATTTTTTCTGAAAAATGATTTTTTGTGTCACTTACTGGTTCATCAATTCAGTCACATCACATTTTGATCAAAAATTATTTTTTTTCGAATGAAACCCCTATGGGCCACCTACCTGTCTCTCTAGAACATCCATTAAGGAAAAAATGACATATCGTTTTTGTATTTCGGTGCAGTAACAAATTGTATACATTGAAAAATCTACAACTAGTTCATGAGTTTTCTGGCAGTTCGAATAATTTTTCAACTTAGTAAGCTGTGGAAAACAACATTTCTGAATCTTGTCAACTAATTGTGTAAGTTATACTCATAAGCACGATAATGGTGTTTCTTTTAAATTATTCCAGCGTTTTCACGACTGACATTGCATTGGTATTCCAATTCCCGCGTTGAAGCGGTTGGATCAAAATCAACATAAGCAAAACATTCATTTCTGTCTCCTCATTTACGATCATCTTGTTCATTGTTGGGTTCTTTTGGGAATCTTCTTTCCACATTCCTGAAAAAGTTTTTTTGTGGGTGTCTTCTGTGTGGGTATCGTTCAGCGTATAACTGACAAGCGGCGACAATGTTTTCAAGACATTCTCCGTGAATTAATAACATATCAACCTGTTCACTTCTTGGGAACCTATAATTTTGATTTTACATTTCTACTAAACTAATTCTCGGAAGTTAACTAATTCTCGAGAGTTGAGATGAAAGATGACAGCGGAACAATTAGTTGACAAATTCATAAATGTTGTTTTCCACAGCTTACTAAGTTGAAAAATTATTCGAACTGCAAGGAAACTCATGAACTAGTTGTAGATTTTTGGATGTATACAATTTGTTACTGCACCGATATACAAAAAAGATATGTCATTTTTTCTCTTGATTAATGTTCTAGAGAGACAGGTAGGTGGCCCATAGGGGTTTCATTTGAAAAAAAAAAATTGATCAAAATGTGATGCGACTGAATTAATTCATCAACAAATGACCCAAAAAATAAGTTTTCAGAAAAAATTATGTTTTTCTGTTATGTGCGACTCATTGTGGATATCCATGGCCAGATCTCATTTATCCACGAGGTAAAATAAAAAAACAATTTTAATTTCAATTGTATGAAAAAAATTACATTTGACATAAGGTTTGGACTTGTATTGACCTGTTGAACTAGAATATGTTAAAATATACAGGGTATTCCATTTGAAAAAACAAAGTTGCTGGCATTTGCAGAAATACCGGAAGTACGCCATATTGGATTGTAATGTGATCAAATCTGAAATGGTTGCTTATATGACTGTACCGAATTTCAGAGAAATCCGTTTACGAATGCAGAAGTTACAGGGGTGGCCCGATATCCTGTGTCACCTGGTATATAAATTAGTTGTGAACCCGTTCAAGTTTATTTATAATAATGTCGTATTCAGGGTTTCCATATCACAGAACCAAAGCACTATTGACGTACACATATATCTATCTATCAATAAATCTATCTATCTATGACATATAGGGAGTACAGAAAGACTGAATTTTTTAATTCAAATTCTCATTATGAAACCTAATATTTCATACCTTAGTCCTTTATTTCCGTGACAGTTCCCAAGGGACGAGAACATATTTGATAGGAATGATTAAGAATGCTTTTTCCGCGTCCAAATAAAATTTGGTAACACTGTTCAAAATTTAGATATAGACTATTTACCTCACAGTAATCATGAAGATTATTGATTTCCTGCTGCACCAGTGTGATATCATCAGCATAAGAATTTAAGTGGTTTATTTTAAGATCATCTGCATACATCAGAAAATTGGCGAATCGAAAACATTGGGAAATATAATAAATATAAATATTGGCCCCAGTGGCCCCAGATGAAATCTTTGAGGCACTCCAGAGGTGATTTGGCGATATTCTGATTTGTGGTTACCGATTGACATCGATCAGTCACATAACATTCAAGCCAGTTTAGTATATTGCCGTATATCCCGACTGCAGCAAGATTGTGTAGAAAAACTGATTGATTTTGTCAAATGCTTTGCTGAAGTCGGTATAGATAGCATCAACTTGATGTTTGTATCTGAGGTTTTGCAGGTGAATAAGTTGGAGTGAACTAATTGTTTTTTCATGGAGCCATGTTGTTCAATATTATTCAAGTTTTTAACGTTGAATAACTGGTTAACAAAAATAATGGATTTCAAAACGTTTGAGTTTGAAAATCGGTCCATTATTTTCGATGAATTGTTTATTACCAGATTTTAAGATTGATATTATATGAGCTTTTTTCCATACAGGAGGAAATAAGCCCTCCGCAAGGGATTTATTGAAGATTATGTGAAGTGGTATTGCGATATAATCAGCACAGTTCTTGTGAAATGTTGTTGGTATCTCATCTGGTGCCACTCCTTCATTTGCAAGATTTTGGAGTTTTAGAAAATATATTGTAAAAAAATATTATAGGAAGAAATAATCAAGGAATGTTGTTATGAGGTGAAATAATTCCTCTCGGATTGAAAACCGAGAGAAAGTATTCAGAAATTATTTTGCAAAAAAAAGAGCTGGTAATTATCCTATCGTTATCTCTCAGCGTGTTGATTGAAGCAGTATTGTTTCTTTATTTCATTCATGAATTACCATATATGTTTTGGGTCTGAGTTAATACTGGTTTCGCAGTGATTGATGTAGATAGTCAATTTGATGTCTGTGCTCTTTCCATAAACCATGAAATTTTGTCTTATCTACAACGACTTCAATCGTACTATATACATACCAAGGAGGACATCACTTGTGAATATTCATTTTCCGGAACTACGAAATCAATTATTGAATAGATATTCAAGTTATGAAACAAAGTATTTCAATCGATTTCAGATTATTTCGATTTCATTAACTTATGATCAACTTTATAAAAATCATAACAATATTGGTTAAGGAAAAGGATTTATGGATATTGACAGGGAACTCTGTAGTATCGGGATTTTTGTCTTCTTAAACTAATAGTTAGGTGCCCAAGTGTACATTTTGGATACTAAATGTGTTATTGAGAATCAGATCGATATACAGTGGTCGAAAATAACGAAAAAGCGAAACAAATTCTAATTTTGGTCAAGTTTTCGTATACGCTCCCAACTTTGTGAGAGGGTGAACAAAAGACCAGATAACCTCTTCTCAGAATTGCGGTGAACTATTGCGGAACATTTACGCTCTTCAGCCCCTCAAAGACGACCATTATATCGTGTACGTTTCCCTGCGTCATACGTGTATTTTTTCTTCAGAGTTCCATTAGCTCCAGAAAGAACATCTTGTGAATAATGCCTGTGAAACTCGAGTGAAAAGTTAATCAAGCTATGTATTTTTCATTTCATGTTTGATAAAGGAAATTAGTTGATTATTTATTCAGTTATTGATAGTCATTTTCTGTGCTGTTATTAGAAAGAACGTGAGGTTCATTTTCAACTTTCGTTAGACTTACAAAAAATTCCCCACAACTCCCCTATCTGAAAAATTATCTATGGATAGCCTGAAGTCTCCATGAAAACATATTGAAAATTTTGTTGCTCATACTTGCACTTTTCAAAAATATTTAATTAATATTGAGCCACTGCAAGAGTGTATCAAAAACGCATCAAATATTTTTTGACCGACAATGAATTCATACCTCATTATTTTGTGAAAAAATCATCAACTTCTTTGCTAGAATGTGACTGTCTATATTATAAACAATATTTGAAGAAGATTCTCGTTACTGATTTTGCTAATTTAAGTTAGACATTCGAAAAGTTACCCCTTTTGAAACCTTTGCCACAAATTCTCCTATGGTTCTCGTGACCTTCGAAAACAACTCAGCAAACAGAAGGCTTCAATCTGATTTGATATAAAAAAAAAATTATTTCCGTTTTTTTTCGTCATGGGGATCACTGTGCGATAGTGTTGTCAAATGAATAAGTAGAGTAATTGTATTGCGATAGCGAGTTGAAAGAAACAGTTTTAAAATTGATCAAAAAAATTCGTTGTTAGTGATTGGAATTTTTCTTGTAGAGAGTTGACCGAACTTTTCGAAGATATGATCGATGTGTGAATAATTTCGAGACGAGCAAATCTAATTGAATTGGGAAGATCGTTTGAATTTGATCCAAGAAACATGGAACTTTCCATATAAGCTTCACACATTTCTGTAGTATCCAACCGTAATATTGAATGTTTGATTTCTTTCCGATCTTCAACGCACATTCGTTGTCAACGAATGTGTCCCCATTTATTCGCAATTTTGTTGTTTTGTTGTTATTGAAACTTTTGATTACGGAGGTTGTGAGATAAATTTGTTTTTTTTTATTTCATAGGATTCTCAAGTTGATATCCATGTTTAGTGATTCTATTTATACAATCATTGAAATATTTCCCATCACAGGCTTCTGAATTGCAGGTGATGGCTCTGCGAAACGTTCCTACAACATCGATTAGTCTGCGTTTGATTCTGTCATAAAGTCGAGTGTCGGCGAATACTTCAGATATTTCAAGTCGAGTGATTGCGAAAAGACACTCATATAGATTTCGAGGTGAGCTTTGAATATCTGTCATTCTGGGAGTGTCAGATTCATGAAGGTCCATCATGATTTCGGAAATTCTATTGTATTTGTCCAAAGCTGGTTCAATTGGTTCTAAGTTTTTGTTAATCAATAGCGTCCATTTAATATTCGAAATTTCCACAGATGATTCTTTTTGATAAAAGATGCCGATTTTATTATTGATTGGCTAAGTCCGGTATTGAAAACTCACTGCTGTTATCAGCAGGATGAAGTTGTGAAGAAATCAATTGCCTTCAAAATAGGGTTTCAAACTATCGAAATTTATCGAGATTTCTGTCTTGTTTTCCAGTGTAGTAACATGGCTTGATTTTCGAATATTTCCAAAATTTCGAATGGGCCGTTGAATTTTTGTTGCTGTTTATCTTTTATTTTCAATTCTTCCACATATACCTTGTCGCCTACTTTGAAATCTGGTGTCTCATCTGAAATATGTTTGTCAAATCAAACTTTCTTTTTTTCATTTCGAAATTTTTCTGGTGAAATCTTATAATATATTTTGTTATATTTTGTAAAGATTCTCTGGAAATTAACTTGAAGTATGTCCGAAAGATAGTTAAATAGGGTGAATCCTTATTTTTGATTCAACAAATTAAAACACTTCTACAATTATAATTTCAAAATCTCCAACTTATAATATTTTTATTCACGTTGCAGAAAAACGGATTCATCGCAAAAAATCGTTTTTGGCAAGCTTCGACCCCGAATATCAAGTGTCGCACACATAATGTTACATCGCTGCGTGTTTTGTAACGCCAAACGAATTCTTCACAACAAGAATATCCTACTAGGGGAGTTTTTCCAAGCAGAATATATAATGACTAGACTAATTATAAAGTTCCACTTTCGTATTGAAAAAAAAGTTTATTTCAAATAGTTATCTTGTGCATCGAAACATAGTGACTTATTCTGTCACAGGTTATTTTACATTTGCTTCATGAATAAATACCTAGAGAATTATTTGGATTGATCAATGTATATGGACTGCTATCGGTCAAATATTGACGTTTTTTCTGGAAAACCTGTCATAAAGTGAAACCAAATGGAAATAATTAATCCTGTCGTGATGTCTTCAACCAGTACTGAAGTGACAATGTGCTGAGTGATACATTGATTATGAATGTCTTTTCGCTACAATATTGTTACGAAATTAAATACACTACGCCACTGCCTGTGATCGCGCGCGGCCGAGGAGATGTTGTTATTCCTAAAAAATAAACAAAGGGAAAAATCGAATATTTTCCTGGGATTTCGAAAATTTTCCAATATGAGCTCTATGGAGTATCGGGTGCGAGCGACAGACACTTAGTTGCTTTTCCGTGAAGTGAAAGAATGGTCGGACAGTTGGAGTTCAATTCATATCAGCCATGAAGGTGTATTCGAAAACCTTTCTTGATAATAAAAACTTTTTAACAAAAAATTAAACCGACGAAAAAATTGACTGAAAAGCAAAAACTAAAATAAACCTTCTTAGTCTAAATGATAATTGAGCTCCTAAACTAATGTGAGTAACTGATTTTGAGTCGGCACCAATCAAACAATTATCGAAGATCATTATATTACTTTGAAAGAAGTAATCAAAACGCAGCCGTGCATCTCGCTGCCATCATTTTACGCTCTACCTAGTTCAATTGCTAGTTTGTATGGCGCCGACTCAAAATCAGTTACTGACATTAGTTTAGGAGCTTAATTAGCATTAAGACTAAGAATGTTTATTTTATTTTTTGCTTTTCAGTTGATTTTTTTGTCGGTTTAATTTTTTGGTAAAAAGTTTTTATTTTTCAATATTTTGTTACTGCAATCTACTAATTACTACCTACTTGATTTTGATAACTTCCAAGATACCTACTTTTTAACTATTGAATAATACGATTTTCTATTTTGACTACTTATTGTTATATAATAAAAATCAATTTTGAAAGTTCTGGTTAGTTGATTTCATCACCTTTCATAGAATGTAATCATTTTGACGGATGTAGGAGGGTCAGTCATTGTCAACTACATTAGTGTGCCAAAGTTCACAAGTGAAAAATAATTCATCCCCTATTTTTCTACCCATAGGGGTGGATCATTTCATTCCAAATCGGAATGTGATCAACTATGAGGTATATCCTATAAAAAAAAAGAATCATCCAAATCGGAAAACCCACTACAAAGTTATGCCTGATAGAATCGGTTAACGGACCAAAATTCAGAGGGTGAACGATCAATATCCTTCATTCTGCTACCCTAAAGGATGGATTTTGTTGTTCAAATTGAAATGGGACCAACTTCGAAGTATACCCTATCCAACGAAGCAAGAATCATCGGAATCGAACCGAAAAGTTGTGCGTGATTATACATAAAAAAGAAAAAGAAAATATACGCGTCGAATAGAGAACCTCCTCCTTTTTGGTTTCTTCGGTTAAAAATAATTAGTGCAGTGCAGTGCGTGATATATTTTGGATAGTGAACTTGGATCGATACACGGACGAAGTCACGGGTACCATCTCTTTATTTTCCTTCGAATGACAAAATGTTATTTTTGTATAAGAATAGTCAAGTATACCTAATACTAATGGGCACTCATGAAAATGAATGAACAATTACGATACCTACAGTACAATACAAATTCGTTCTATGTCGGAAACCACAGTGGATCGAATAAGAACTCCCTCAGTGTTTCAAAATTCATCCGAGCAGAAAAGTCTTCAGACTCCTTTTAAATGTTATGAGATCCTTATTGGAATTGATTATTTCCGGTAGGCGATTGAAGATTTTTGGGCCAATGGAGTTTGGAGCATTTTGACTAATTCTATACTTGGCCAATTGTCACTGTTGAGTGTGAAGTCCTTTCTGTTGTTAAAAATGTGAATTGCCAATTAATAAATGAATAGGCTTGGGAAGGTTAAAATTTTGTGATTTTGGAAAAGTGGTTTGCAATAGCTGCGTTTTGGAATTTCAAATATACATCTTAAAATGGCTTTCTGTTCAATGAAGACATTTTTGCTCATTGATGAGTTGCCCACATACAAACACCGTATCATAACCTAGCTTCAACTTGGGCATAGTATATACTCATCAATTGATTTGAATCTTGAACGTTATTTAGGTTTTTGAACGTGTAAGTTATTGAGCTCAGCTGTTCGCAGTGTGTATTCCAGCACAAATACTCGTCCATATGAATTCCTAAAAATTTCACCTTACCGCAGGAGCTTTAAACGCTATCGTTTACATTCAGTTGAAGTTCGAAACGTTATTTGAATGATTATGGAAGCGAATCACCTCTGTTTTTTTTGGCATTGAAAAATAGATCCTGTGTATTTGAATATCCGGTGGGTGATATTAAAAAGCTGATATCGTCTGCGTAAGCGGTGAATCAAGGGTATGCAATTACTTTGTCATTGATTTATTGACAATATGAACAGGATGTTCATAAAATCAAATGTGGAATCATTTGCGACTGATAGATAACCTTGAGTCACTAGCTTTTATCGTTCAAGATAACCTCTTGTGCGGTATTCATGTTGAAAATGAAAACATTCTCAATTGAATATTGAATAGAAATATTTTTGTATGAATTAGAAAATCCACGATAAAAATGAAGTTATTTTTTGTGGATGTCTAACAGAAGTAGTTGTTTTCTGTTAGACATTCACAAAAAGTAATTTAATTTTTATCGTGGGTTTTTCAATTCACAGAAAAATATTTCTATTCAATATTCAATTGAGAATGTTTTCCTTTTCTACTTTGTAATAGTTAATGATATAGATTAAAAACAAAACTGGTCTAGGATGGATCCCTGAGGTACTCCCATCTGAATCAGTTTTGTTTCTGATGTACAAAAAGAGGGTGCATTGTCGTTGTTGAATTTGAGTGAGACACATTGGTGTCGATCAGTAATGAATTAAGGAACCCAGGCCAGTGAATTATCTCTTCGGCCGTAATCTACCAAATAATTCGGAAGTTTAGCATGACTAGCAGTCAAATGCCCTACTCAGATCACACAAGATCCTGGCAGGATACTCACATGTGTCAATGAAATCCGCTAGATTATTGTTAAAATCGAGTATGGCTGTTTGGGTTGATTTTCCATGACGAAAACCGTGCTGCATTGGTATCAGAATCTTATGCCAATCAATGAAATTTGTCACGAGTTCTAGAAATGCATATTCAAAGATTTTTGAGAAACTTGGTGAAACGGTCACGACCCTGAATTTATCGATTCTGATTTTTTTTTTAATAGATGTTATCTTTCCCACCTTCAAAGATGATGGTAAAATACCGGTAAAAAATTGAAGATTCACCAGGAAAGTAATTGGTTCAATGCTTAGACGCACTAAGTACTCTCCTTACTATAAAAACAGGTACCTCGTCAATTCCCGCTGATCTATTGGTTTTCATTTTTGGAGGTATCAGGTTGAGCAATACTGTTATCCTTAATGGATTCAAGAACATAGTATGAGGATTTAAATCCGAATTGTAATTTCTTGGGTAGTTTGAGTAGCAGTCCTTTGAAATATTGCTTGTAACTACCTCGGGTGCTTCAATAAGGAAGTCGTTGAGTTCGATTGCAATACGAGCGGAGTCTCTGATTTTTTTCAATAACGAGATTTCCATTTGAGTCATCACTGCTATTTATGAGTTCAAATACTACATTCCACAAAGTCCGTGGATTGTTTTCAGATATATTTATCTTTTGTTGGTAGTATTTCATTTTCGAGTTTTGACCAGTTTTATATGCTTTTTCTTCTCGTTGTAATATAATTCTGCTAAAGCAGAATCACTACCCTTCAAATAAAAAAGATGTTCCAGGGAAGAACTCGATTTTTGTACTGTGTCATCGATCCACCCTTTGTTACTGGTGGGTGAATGTAGCTTACGTTTGGGAAAGCAGATTTCCAAATTATGAATGAATATTCCATAGAATTGTAAGGAGTCTTCACAATTGTAGTGTACATAAATGCTTTACCAATCTTGTTTTTGTAAAATAAATTCGAAGTTTATTATGTTCTTTTCACTAGGACATCTCTCCGTTTCTATTCTAATTTTTGGTTTCGAGTTCAAAAGTTGACTTTCTAATAATATCGTTCTATGATCTGATATTTCACTATCCATAACATAGCATGTTTATAGAGGTCCAGCTTGTGTTTGTGATCCTTGTTGGCCAACCCACCAATGGGCGCAAATTAAAGCAATACATTACAGTGTCTTACGATTTGAAATGAACATTGGTGGAAAGATCAAAATTAAAATCGCCACAGACGTTAAATGTTACACCAGGTTCATTAGCAAGTCTAGAATATCACGAATATTTTGGAGAAATATGTTTATGTTCCCACAGGGAGATCTATAACAATTCAATTAGACTTGTTTGTGATTTTTCAGTGTGTAAGAGATGTCACAGATTTCGAAATGTTGTTCAATACTTTCCTAGATTTAACACTTTCGCATCAATGTCATGTCGCGTCCATATTGCCACTCCGCCACATTTTTTATTGGGTTTACCATAAAAGCTTTTCAATTTGAATCCTGGTAAAACTATATTATCTTATACAGACTCTTTCACTCTGATCTCTGTTAAGCAAAAGAACAGTATGTTAAAAAAGAATAAGTGTAACGATACAATTCCTAAATGACTGTTTTGTGTGTCAAAATATACAACTCCCTTTATTTCATTTGAGAAAGTAAATTTCGCTAATCAAAAGAAGGAGTGATAAAATACTACACTATTTCAGTTCAAGTGAACCAGAAAGAAGTCACCTGTTATTTCAAACTGAACCCTGTTGATAAAAATAATTTGTAAATATAGCGACTGGATCTTCTACTCTGATAGCTGCAATATCCTCCTTCCTTCACGCTACCAGAATTTATAGACATAACCGTTCTATTTCTCTGCCACCTGCTGCTGGTTAATTAGTTCGCAGCAACCCGTGTAAGTACTATAGGGATTGGATAAGACTTATTACCCGATATCGAATCTCATTAACACTTATTACCATCATAAAGGTAGTTAGTTACCCAACATGATGCCAAAGCTATGAAGTTATGCCCTGAATTCAATAACAACCTGTGGTTACTCCGAAGTTATCCCAAATGATTTTCATTTTCATTGATGAAGTAACATAATAATTGGAAAACAAATAGAAAGGAACACTACTGCGACCGTGATAATTGAAAAAAAAAATTACAAGCATGGATGTTTCCGTTACTCTTAATTCCGAACTGTATTATAACGAATACCGGATTGGAAATTTAAAAAAACTGCGGACTTCCATCATTTTCAGGGCCCCAAAGTCTGCGTGGCGCCAGTCACATTCTGAATAGCGGAATGAAATAAAACATCCCAATAAATAAAATATTATTGTTAAACGAATTCAAAGAAAACTCTATATATACTCTAGAGAAATATAGTGAGAATTAGGCCAGTTGCCACTGCCGGTGAAACATTATTCATATCCCCAAAAGAGGTTTCAGATCACACTATGATATGTATGTATGTGGTTGAGGGTGATGGAGAAAGGTTTTTCAAGACAACTAAGAAACTATTTTAAAAGTGTAGTATCAGGTTGATTACCCATTTTATTCAGTATAAAACGGTGAGGATTTTTTGTATCGCCTTTCTAGTCTCTTATTTTCTATTATGTTTCAAACGAGGGTTTGAAAATGAATTTCTGAATTGGTCGCCAAAATAGTTCGTTCAACTATAGGATAGAAATTCAATTCAGTTCATATTTTGAATCGACAACAGTTCTTCCAGAACAATTGAATTCACAGTTGTTTCATGAATGTATGACAACATTATTGTTGGAACTTTTGGTTTTATCGTAGCTTACAAATACCTCTGGTATATTCTTGGTGTGGTGGAACCTTGTTGTTTGAGATAACCTCAAAGTCCGCTGGGCTTACAAATAAAGCTGAGCATCCCACCCGTTGGATGTCGTTCGCAGTATCAGGATATATATTTTCCAATCAACATTCATTTACAATCTGTTAAAACAATAAGTTAATATTTTGATGAACATATAATGACGCCCAGTAGCTGATTTCTCTCTGATTACATTATAGTAACTAGTATAATTATTGTGTGTTCAGGGACATTGTATACTCAAAACTTGAAATCTAGTCGGTGTATCGTATGGATGGTAGCGCTCAAGTCTACGTTCCTCTATTGGTTGATGAAGTCCTCTGGCAATTCTGTTTGGATGAAATCTCAATTTCCTGAGGTAGTTTGTGAAGTGCGTTTCAGCTACTTGATTTATTGGTGGCATCCTCATGCGCAGCAGTTTTGCTTGGAATCTCTCATATATCTCAATGGTAGATTTGGAAGTAGAGTCCCACTGCTGTTTACCATATGTGCAAACTGTCTTGAGGAACACTTTGCAAATAAGGAGTTTATTCGTAATTGATAGCTGTGATTTACTACGGATTAGCCAGTAAATTATGTGTTGTTTGTGTCTCAAACATTGCAATATATGTTTGTTTCACATCAGTTTCTCTCCAAGTACATGCCGAAATATTTCGCATCAATATGCTGGGTTCTCTGAAGATTATATAACATAATTTGTGGACAGTGGCCTTTTCAGTTCGTGAAGGAGACATGTACCACTTGGTATAATTGGCCTCAATGCGCCACCCTACCAGCCAAATTTGGACTAAATTGAGGTTCGACTGTAGTAGTTGTGAGGCAACTTGCAGGTTCTCGTGTGAAGACACAATGGCTGTTTTGACAGCGGAAATCGCTGTGGTAGGGTTGTGCGTTGTAGGTAGATCAGCTGTGGAGGAGAGGCCGAGGACGCTACCCTGAGGGACATCAGCATTCATTGGGAAAAGGGACGTTTGAGCAGTTTGGTATTTCACAAGGAATGTACGGTTATGAAGATAGAATTAGAATATACAATCATAGTTGATAGAAAGGAGTTTTCTCAGTTTGTATAGCAAGTCCTTGTCAAATGCCTGGCTTATATCAGGAAACGTTACAGAACAGTATTTTTCATCTCTTGAGAAACTTTATTGGTAACTCAATGGTTGCATACTTCCGTCTGAATCCAAACTGATGATTGAACATTATTTGATGGTCTTCTATCATTGGTTTCATTTGCGTTCCAAATATTCTAGGCAAGATTGCCAGTAGGCTAATATGTCTATATCGTGATATCCTTCAATGACTTTCCAAGGGTTTCGATTTGAGGATTATTGGGGCTACCTTCCATTGTATGAAAAAGGCCATTCTTAGGATTGAGTTATATGCCAATGTCAGTAGTTTAGAGCCTTCATCTGTCTGATGGTTCATGAAGTATTTCTGTACTAATGATGTCTACGCCAGAAGATTCATTGGGGATCAACATTTTGAAAGCTTGTCTGCCTTGTAGGATAGTAATATTTTCTAAAGGTGGCTTGTATGAAGGTTCTGGATATTCGGATAGGTCATTTTCGTTGGTTTTGAGAATATTTAGTTGAAAAATATCGAATTGTAGCTTGTATTTTGGACCGAAGACCAGAATATTTTTTATGTAACAATTCCTTGTAAACCGAGTAGCGCTTATAGTTAGCCAAATGGTTTTCCTCGCAAAATATGCATCTTACGTTCAGAGATCTTCCTTTCTGATTTCACACATCTAGATCTGAGTTGGCAATATACTTTCGTATGACCATATCTCTAGCAATTGGCACACTGTGATATATCTCTTTTTGTACGTGAAGGTTCAAATCTGATTATTTCATTGGGGAGGAGATTGATGTTGTATATTTCTATATTGTTTTCAGCAGGTGCAGGTTTCAGATCAACAAAAATCATTGGTAATGGGTCCTTTGTTCCAAAGGGTTCAATGTTCCGATAATTTGCAACTATACGTCCAAGTGTCTTTATTTTTGCTTTCAACTCGTTCACATCTATTGAGTAATGTACATTTCTTAGAACAGTCCAGAATTTAGTTTTTTTTTGTCTGTTGAAGCCTTGATTCTGTGAGAGTTGGTTGTTTTCAGCAGTATCTTTACTTAGTAAAAAATTTATATTTTTAGTTCATAACTATGTTTAGCAATTTCCTTCAATAGATTTGTGAGTGGTATCATATTTCTAACGCCTTGAACGAAGATATTGAGCTATTTGATTGACTTTGGTTGGTTGTTTGGGTTTGTTTGTTTGTTCGTTGCGGTTTGTAAGAAGTAGATGAAATTGAGTGATTCAGCTGTTACCTCGTGAGTTGTTGTGTTGTGTGTTGTGTTGTGGGGTTTATTCGTGTTTGTAAGGCGTACGCTGTTGCATATCACTGAGCAAACGCCATTTTGCAATTCGTGAATCCCATCGCACTAGTGTTTCATTTACAATAAGTTTGTAACTGATTTTTAGTATTTCAGATTATGAAGTTCTTCACTCTAGTTGATATCCGCCAGGGCGATCTAATGATGCTATAACAGACGCAGAAGCGCTGTGTGTTTGTAGATTTTGCAGAAAAAAACATATTTTCAATCTGAGGTACCCACTTTACTTTTACTGATTGTTTATGACATAACATAAAACCAATGTAGCTATCTGTCTGATATGTGAGGTTTTCTGTACCAATCTATAATACCATTATTATTTTTCATTTTTGGAATTTTGTATCCCAAATGTTGAGCCACCAGACTATCGATAGTATCGAGAATCTCATCGATTATTTTTTTTTTTTCATTTTTTTTTATTTTAATTTTGTATTTTTTTTTTATTTTCTTATATCAATTATGTTAAGTTGATGCAGACTTTTTCTTCCTTGAAATATTGTTCTTTTTTAATATATTTTAAAAATTTTTGGAGAATAATACATACATATAAAAATTAATTTTTAAATACGAAAGCGAAGTTTTAAATATAAAATAATAAAATAATATCAAGATGAAAATCTTTATTGAAGCCCGGGACTCTAGCTTGTGGGATCCGGAGGTTAAATGAGAAAGGTGACCCAACTGCATAGTTGTAGACAAAGGGATATTGTCTAATTGGGATATAACAACTCCCCTTTTTATGAAAAAGTTGATGCTATATGGTGCAGCAACTTTTCAGACGTAATCCTTTGAGGAATTTGGTGAGTTTTGATTGAGTTCGATGTCCTCTTCTACAGGTTCTCCAATTTGGCGCTGGATCTTCTTCTGGGGAAAAATCTTGTAATGGATCCCAAGTTGCTTCTTGGATTTCTTGGTGGTGGAGGAGGTCCTTCATCTCTTATTATAACAATTCTTATATTTTTCCTGTGTTTACATTTACAAAAACAATATACTATAATCAAGGCAATAATCAAAGTGCTGCTTCAGTTGGGGGAAAACCCGGAAAAACCCACAACACCATCAGAATTCAGATCATCAACTTTCTCATAGAAAAGGACACATGCTCCCTGGGAGATGAGAAAATCAATTTCGGAGAATACACGGAAGTCATCGAAGAGGGGCCAACAATTAGAATAAGAGTGTTTGCAATATGCCGTATGGTGTTTAGATATGACATAGATATTGTTGAGAGTATTCATTCCATCCCGAGCAAAATATTGGTTCAAATTAAAATTTTGTATGGGAAAATCAATCACATTGTCCAATTCACTGCCATCAGTCGGAGAAACACGCTTTAAATGTATAACAAAAATTTTTGGAAATATTTGAATACGAATCATCTTTTTGAATTCCTTTTTCATTCCACAAGTTGAACAGTATGGACTCGCAATGTCAGTCAAAGTCTCCTCTTCTATCAACAGTTCAATATATTGTGTTGAATTCACGACTTCGTTTGGCAAGTCTGGAATAGGGATTAGAAGAACCCCGAAAGGTTCAAAGTAACGGAGCAGTGATTACCAAAAGTACATCTCAATATAGACTTCAGCTGATCGGCAAATGTATCCACAAATTTGGAATTATGAGTAGAAAAATATCTTGTCCAAGAGATGGAAGCTTTTTGATTATCGTCCATGATAACAAAATCGGTTGGTGATGGATGATTCTCTGCACTCGCCTTGTTCGAATCTTCATGTGAACTTATCAGAAGGTATCTTGAAAAACTCTTCCGAATCTGCTGGGACATTATGATTAAAGGAAGGAGCAAAATTTCTGGATAGACAAACGAAATGTGAAGTATCTACCATTTTTCTATCAAAGATATAAAAGATTTCTCTAGATTTCCTCTCATTCTTGATGTAGTATTCAAATCATCCATACAAAAACCATTCTTGAATAATTTCAACAAAACCTTGGTGTTCGAAAGCCACTGGATTGTATATTAGGATTCCTTATTAAATAAAGATCTCTATCAATCTATCTATCTATGCCATCATCTGATAAGAGGACAATAATGTCGTGTACATATTTTCAAAGGGAAAGAGTTTTAAATTTTGATACAGGTGTCTTATAAATCATCTATGACATAGAAAAAATGCAGGTATCCATGTATGTACCAAATTTTTGTTTATGTATTTGATCATTGAAGGAGAGTCAAGAGTTTGAATACAGTAGTTTCTGAGATATTATATATGTTAGATTATAGGAATCTCTATTAGTTATAGAATTACTTTTTATTCAAAATAACTGGTAACATCATACTATTACAAAAATATATGTCGAACTGACAACTCTCTCTTTCCTATATATAGGGTAATATCTCTAGCACTGCTATCTATAACACTCTTCACCACCTAAATGAAATCACGTAAATAATTCGGTTTCCTCGGATTCCTTTCGGATCTCCTCAACATCTGGGTGTTTCTGCTCGGAGTATCCTCAGTACTTTGACCCAGATCTATCCCAGTGGTGGAATGATCATTGGTATCATTAGAAACACCTGCACCTAGACCCGCTACATGCCTGTTTTGTAATTCATTTGATTCGTCATCTTCCACACTTACTCTCGGTAATAACTGATCGATATGTCGGCTCATTTTCTGACCATCTTACGATGTTATTGTATATGTAAAAGTACCATTCTTCTGTTGAACCTTTCCTGGTAACCACTTATCTCCATTATAATTTCTAAATAACACTTTATCTTCCAATTCAAAGCTTCTTATCTCTTTCTTCGTCAAACTCCTATCTTCATGAATGAAATTCGAATTAACCCAGTCAAAAATGGTTCGCAATCTCCTTCCAACGAGAAGTTCTGCTGGTGATTTTCCTGTTGCACAGTTCGGTGTCGTTCGCAAACTGAACAGGAGTCTGGGTAAAGTGATTTCAATGTTATATGTCCCCATTTTTTCCAATCTTCTTTTGATTGTTTGAACTTCTCTTTCCACTTGTCCATTTGAAGAAGGATGATAGGGTGCTGTAAATATATGTTTTATTCCGTTCTTCTTAGTGAAATCCATCATTATCTGTGATCTGAATGACTGGTGGTTATCCGAAACAATCGTTGATGGAATTCCATGTGTACAAAATATATTGCGCAACTCATTGACAGTTTCCTGAGAGGATAAATGTTCAAACCTTTTTTACTTCAACCCAACGAGAGTATGCATCAACTACTATAAAATAAATATGTCCATTGTGTGGTCCCGCATGATCTATATGTATTCTTTTCCAGGGTCCATGTGGGGACGGCCAACTTCCTTTAACTGGTTCTGGATTATTACGGTGTTTCTGACACTCCTCACATGAACTTACGATGAACTCAATTTGTTCTTCTAATTCGGGCCACCAGAAATAACTTCTTGCCATCATTTTCATTCTTGTCATTCCTTCATGACCTGAATGTAATTGGTTCAAGAGTTCCTTCTGTAATATCTTAGGAATCACAGTACGACTTCCCCAAATGATACATGTAGAATTGCATGTTTGACTTTTTGTAATAATTTGTCTTTGTTTGTAGCCTTCTCTATTTCTATTGCTGTTATTGGAAATTCCCTCTGTCCCGATATCAATAACACTTCCTGCGGAGGGGGTATACATCCATTTCAACGGCTGCTCGATTTACAGTGCATCTATAATCACCACACAGCCTCACACTGCCATCACTTTTAATTATTGGAACTACTGGAGTAGCCCATTCTGAAGTACGAATGGGTTCAATCACGTTCATTTTCTGTAAACATTCGATTTCTGCCTCCACTTTCTCTCTCAACGCTAGGGGTACAGGTCGTGTTCTCATGAATATAGGTGTAGCTTGTTGGTCTATATTCAAACTGACTGGTGGACCATTGTATTTTCCTATTTCGTTTTCTTCAAAAATATTTTTAAATTTTTCAAAACTATGTTCATTATGTTGATAATAAACTCCTTCTAAACGAATACCTAACTGGTTGAACCAATTTCTCCCCACCAAAGCTGGGCCATTTTCTTTCGCTACTAGCAACGGTAACTTCATTTGGGGATTTTTGAAACATATGTCAACCATGCATGTGCCTAGCACTTCCAATTTTTGTTTAGCCCAGGTGTGTAGTTTGATATTAGAGTCTGACAATTTATTGAAGTCAATATTCAAATCTTCGAAGGTATGTTCGTTAATAATGGAGTAACTTGCTCCTGAATCAACTTCCATTACAACTGGCACCTTATTAATTTCAATGGAAACATTCACTGGCCTGAGCCTTCAATGACATAAAGTGAACTATACTGATCAACATTCTCTTCTGGTTCATCTGAATCATTTTCTTCTATCTGATGAACTTTCGCTCTGGAATAACTGGTTTTGTATGATGTACTCTTTACTGGTTGCATTCTTTCTTTCTTTTGTACATCAAATCTGTTTCTTTTCTTTTTTGTGATACAGGCTTTTTCTATATGACCTCTGTTTTTACAGAAATTACATGAAGCTTCTTTGAATACACACTCATTTGGATGATGATTGATACCATTGCATCGGTAGCATACTCTACTTTGATTGGAATTAGCCATTTTATTAATTGACGAACCAAATATTTCGGATGTGTTACTTGAACCTGATATTCTCGAACAATTCAATTGTTTAACATCTTTAGAAGTGGCTTCGGCGGCTAGAGCAGCTTGGAAAAACTCGTTGAAATCACCATTTTTTTTTGTTAACAATAATTGTTGAATTTTCTGGTCCCCTATTTCCGCTATAAGTTTGTCTCTCAACATTCCATCCAATGAATCACCAAAATTACAATGTATAGCAATTTTTCTGAGTGCTGCTACATATTCATTAATAGATTCACCCATACCTTGAGTTCTTTGATGAAACTTATATGATTCAACTATTTCACTGGTTTTAGGATCGAAATGATTATCTAATATTTTCAGAACTCCATCGAATTCAAGTTCCGCCGTTCCTTTTGGTACAGCAAGAGATTCTACCAATTCATATAGAGTTTCACCACAAACTGTGAAAAATAATGCACATTTTGCTTGGTCTTCTTTTATGGAATTTGCCGTCAGGCAAAATTGGAAACGATTTTTATACGTTTTCCACGTTGCTCCTGGTTTGAATTCATCAAAATTTACAGACTGTTTGGACATCTTTTCTAACTGTAAATATTTGGATTGATTTTCAATTGCTTAACTAGATCTGCTGGTGGTTCTTCAATCCTTCGTCGCCAATATTATATATGTTAGATTATAGGAATCTCTATTAGTTATAGAATTACTTTTTATTCAGAATAACTGGTAACATCATACTATTACAAAAATATATGTCAAACTGACAACTCCCTCTTTCCTATATATAGGGTGATATCTCTAGCACTGCTATCTATAACATGAGATATGAGTTGGGAATTGGTTTTTCACCTAAATTTTCAACAATATCTTCGAAACCAGCTAAAATGAAACTCTCGTGAAAATATTTTGGAATGCCTTTATTCATCGATCTCGATAATAAATTCCTAATGATCCACTGAAATAAGACAGATGCGCATACCGAACTTCTCCCCTACAAAATTCTAACTATGGGAGAATATGAGTATCAGTAAGCTTTTTATCAAACTCATTCACCACATTCTGCGTCAAATATTCCCTCTCAATTCCAAATTGATGGATACGTAAATGTATTTCATTTGAATCTTCTGCACAGAACCCTGAGAACTTGCTATTCCTCTTGTGATTTTCAATAATTTGAACACAAGATATTCTGGATAGCGAGAGCAGAATTATACATTAATTCATTAATCTCAAAAGGGGCCTCATCTTTGAGTCCTCTGTCGTTTAGTGTTGCGAACTTCGTAATTGAATTTCGACCCATTCAATTCCATGGTCCGCTTCAGAGATAAATAAACAATAACTGGATCGAAAACTGAATGTACAAGATAGTCCATCTTTCGCAGAAAGGAACTTGAATTATAAAGGCAGGAAGTGTCATGTGTCTCGTTTTGACTTTTCTTTGCCTTCCACTATAATCTTCGGAAGTAGAAAATCCATCTTTGAATACTCTGTCTTTTGGTATAGAGAATTGAATTTGGCCCATTAATTTCCATGAACAGCTCCAGTGGTGAATAGACAATACGTGGATCGAAAAGTTATTATACCAGGTGGTCCGTCCTTCGCGAAAAGAAATTTGGTGTGAAAAATTATTGAGGTAGGTAGTGCAACTTGTCTCGTTTCGACTTTTCTGGACCTATTAGTTTAATTCTTGGGAGTAGAAAGTTGCTTTCACAAATTACTACTGACAAATTGATGACGTTTTGACCAGGAATTTATGATTCATTTTTCAATGTACGTTATGTGTGTCAAACAAAAAATCAACTATTGTCGAATTACTCCAGTCAATGGAGACTAGAAATGGGCTCTGCTCTACAAAAATTAGGTAGAAATCAAATCATCTTCGACAACGTGGGTGAAACAGCAGCGGCATGTGGCTTAACATTCAAACCTGAAATATGTGCGTCTCTAACTCTAGACTGAAGGCACTGGAATATCCGCCAGGACCTAAGATTCCAAATCCAAGGTCATCAGTTCCCAGCCCAAGTCCGGCCTACGAATATCTTGGCATTCCCACAGGATACCATGCCGACTAATCCTCTGAAGACACCATTTACAGGATGACGAGAGAACTTGAAAAACTGGACAAATCTCTCCTAACACCATGACTGAAAATCGATGCCCCCAATACGTTCATCCTACCAAATATTTAGTTCGTACTGAGGGGTTGCCAAATTCAAAAAAATCCACTGAACGTCCTGGATAAGAAAGTGGAGAAGGCGCTGAAGTCCTGGATAAACCTATCACGAAGAAAGGGGACGCAGGAGTCCTACCGATAGCGTACCTGGTCGAAGTGGCATCTATCGTCCAAGCCTACAAGAAACTGACATGTCCTGAATCCTCAGCGCACGGAACCGCCACCATTTAGCTGCGCGAAGTTGTCCAGCGCCGAATTGAACTCCACACATTGTTCAGCGACCAAGCCTGCTACCTTTCAGGTGACCCAACAGAAGAAGTCGGTAGAGACGGTGGCGACATCTCATCTGAATGGGTCAGAGCTCAAAACGCCACGAGGAGTCTATCAAAAAGTTTGGACATCAAATGGACGACCATTAACGAATCTCATTTTATCCAACCGGGCCGAAACGAGGTTTCATGCGTTTTTATCCCGGAAAAAATATCCTCGACAAAATATCCCATACCAAATATCCCCGGACAGAATATCTTCAAGACAAAATATCCCCAAGACGAAACATTCCTACACGTAACACCCCCAAGACTAAATATTCCTAGACAAAGATACACAGACACGACAAATAATTATTTTCAGTTGAAAATTCATAGAAACACATCTTTATTTCAGTATTTACAATATTACAATTGAAAATAATATAATAATCATAAGTATAATCACAAACCCAGAAAAATCTGATATAATACCTTCCCGAAAAATGTAAAAATCAAGTTGATGATCCTGTATTCACTTTCAGAGATATATTTTCAGCAACGGTAAATGAATATCTGAATAAGATAAAAAGTAATGCAGTTGGAAGAGATGAAATCCCCATAAGTATGATAAAATTGGTACAGTCCCATTTAGTCGAACACATAACTTTCATTTTCAATACCGCAATAAAAATGAATATATTTTCTTCGAATTGGAAACACGCCAGAATTATTCCTTTTGCCAAATGCAATTCGCCCACCGAGCTCTCCGACCTAAGACCTATAAGCATCCTGCCTTCCCTTTCCAAAGCCCTTGAAATGATAATGAAAGATCAAATGGCAGATTACAGTTACACGCATCAAATAATCACACCTGTACAATCTGGTTTTCGTACTGGTCATAGCAGTACTTCCGCTCTTTTGGCCATCACGGATGACCTTTTCAAGGCCGCGGATAATCGTGAAGTCTCCTGTTTGGTTTTATCAGATTACAGTAAGGCCTTCGATACACTGGATCATTCTATACTTTGTCTCAAACTTAGGTACTTTGGCTTCTTAAATGGAGCTGTAGAATTCATACGAAATTATCCATGTAATCGTACCCAGTGCGTCGTCTCAGAAGGTATTGAGTCTGATTCATTGTCGGTTGCCTACGGTGTTCCTCAAGGATCTATATGGGGGCCACTCCTGTTTTTTTATACATTTCCGATTTTTTTGAAATTATATAGTTTGCTAGAATTCATCACTACGCCGATGATACTCAACTGTATTTATCTTTCAATGCTCTGCAACACAACGAAACACAAAATAATTTAAATGAAGATTTGAATAAATTGTACGAGTTTTCCACTGCCCATAATTCACGCTTTAATTCAGATCACAGATCATATTTTTCGGTTCAAAAAAGAAAGTGGAGAGTGCTCGTGAAGATATGAAAAAAAATATCGGATGTGATATATTGCCTATAGTCAAAGAATGTAAAAATCTAGGATTGTGGCTCGACTCTGAGCTGAGATTCCCCAAACATGTGAGCTATCTTTGCCAGGCATCCTTCAAAATCCTTAGACAACTCTTTCCTAACAGACACATGCTTTCTAAGCACTTGAAGCTTTCTTCATGCGAATCATTGATAACATCCAAGCTGTCTTATTGTGATAGCGTCTACGGACCTGCCCTCCTGAAGTCTGACCAGTATCCTCTGCAAAGAACATAAAACTCGTGCATTCGATTCTCCTTTGGTATTCGGAAATTTGACCACATGAGTACGGAATTAAATAACCCCAGTTGGCTGAGGTTGAACGATCTTCGAAATTTACACCTACTATCAATAACCCACAAAGCTCTCATAACGAAAACTCCCAAATACCTTTTTGAAAAATTGAAGACTTTTTCAGCACTGAACGACCTCAGAACACGGAATAGACACATTCTTGTCATTTCTCCTCACTCCACTACAATTTTCACAAGATGTTTTTCATACAAGGCTGTCAACTTGTATAACCAGTTACCCAAAGATTTCAGACTGTACACACTAAGTAATTTCAAAAAGAGACTGAAACTTCAGCTGAAGAATAGGCAGTTTTTGTTCTTACGTTGATAGATCTCGCTTCAGATATATGTTTTGAGATATTGAGTATCACTAACCAATAATGTATAAAAAGAACGTTATAATTAACTTTTTTTACTTTGTTATATACTAAAGTAGATTATTTGTGATGATTGTACCTTATTTATTACTTTTCTTTTTGTTTTAATTGTTTTTGTTTTTTGTTTATGTTTTTTTTTATCTTTTTTGTGGTCGAGTTGAAAAACAGCTATAGCTGACACTACGCCTTTTCATCGTTCACTTCCTCTCTATTAATTAATACTGTGGAATTTTTCCTTTGTTTTATGTAGAATTTGAAATGATGAATAAAGCCGCTTTATCATTATTATTATTATCATTATTATTATTATTATTATTATTAGTATATAATAATAATTATATACTAGCCAATAACAACAATTATTATCAGGCTTATCAACGATATTGATATATTGAAACTTAAGAAGTCTGAACCTTAATTTACAACAATAGCAACGATACACAACAAGCTTTCAGAGTGAGGCAGAGAATAAAAATAACGATGGCGAAACCTACAGAAACTAAACTTAACTTAGCAGTCCACCACAAGATGACAACATAGAACCAATTTTTCACGCTAAATTTTATGGGGATTTTTCATCATGGATATATTTTGTCCGGAGATAATTTGTCTTGAGGATATTTTGTCAGGAGAATTTTAACGGAGGTATTGTGTCCGAGGATCAAAACGCATGATACCCTGAACGACACTTCAGACAGCCAGACGATCACGCCATCTACACATCAGAACCTCGAGTGGAGACTCACAGACTTCGTCAGACACTCATCCTCATCCTCTCATCCTCATCCTCATCCTCATCCTCATCCTCATCCTCATCCTCATCCTCATCCTCATCCTCATCCTCATCCTCATCCTCATCCTCATCCTCATCCTCATCCTCATCCTCATCCTCATCCTCATCCTCATCCTCATCCTCATCCTCATCCTCATCCTCATCCTCATCCTCATCCTCATCCTCATCCTCATCCTCATCCTCATCCTCATCCTCATCCTCATCCTCATCCTCATCCTCATCCTCATCCTCATCCTCATCCTCATCCTCATCCTCATCCTCATCCTCATCCTCATCCTCATCCTCATCCTCATCCTCATCCTCATCCTCATCCTCATCCTCATCCTCATCCTCATCCTCATCCTCATCCTCAACCCGAAAACTAGACCGAGGCAAATCGTCAAAATGTTCCTCGAAGAGTGCCGAAAGCAACCACTTCATGAGAAGCGGATTCGCCACTGCATTTCACTGAATGTCACCAAGAGATTTGGGAATGGAGACAAACAATGCAAAATGCACTCAGCAGCGTGGCAAAAGAAGCATAATGCCGTACAAGACTATCTGGTCAAAGCAATCCTTGATCGATTGGGCACCGTCCATGTCAATAGACAGGTCTTCCACACAAACTCCATCGTCCGGTCTGACATCGTCATCGTCAACGGAACCGAGGCCAAAATCACCATCGTTGATGTCACGATCCCGTTTGAGAATGTGCCTCAAGACCTGGAGACCTCAAACGAGAAAAATACGCTAGTTTGACTGAGCATATCAGGTCGCAAGGATACGAAACGTCGGTAGATGCATTCATCGTGAGAGCCCTGGGCACCTGGGACCAGAAAAACGGAGCTGTTTCGAGGAAGTGCGCGGTTTCCCTAAAATACGCCACATGATGTGCAGCGACTTAATCAAATGGTCACGCGACATCTACGTTCAACACACCACGGGCGTGAGACAGTATGCCTGAATCTGGCATTATCGTGTGACTTTCAACTGTGATATTCACTTTGTTTTTTCATACTTACACAACTATTCATTTCTTAATTGTGGTATCTATTGTCTGTGATAAGATCCGCTGTTGTTTTTCATGTTTTTATATTAACAATTTCATCTTTTTCCATGTCAACTTTATATCTCACATACAACTTTTATCAGACTTTTGAGAGCTTTGAGCTCAAGCTAAACTTAAATAAGCATATATATATATATATATATATATATATATATATTAATTAAGTGATTGATATTTGGGTTATGCAGCAGGCCAATAAGTGTACTCTTTTACACGGATTCCAAGCTTTCGATAATATTTATTATCATCATCAGGGATGCTACAAAATAGGAAGACACATAGGAATATATAATAGAGAAAAACAAGACATTCATAACTTACAGTGTAAGTGAGGTTATGCGGCGATGATGTTAATATCATATATAAAGTTATATGAACAAAACGGTGTATACAACTCACAGGAATCAACTACAATCCACATTACATACGTTTACAATGTATTCTTATGTTGAGAATTATGAATCGTGTTTTACTTTGAAAGGGTTGTCAACTAGACATGTGAATGGATGAATTCTCAAATAGACTGTCACAACAGATATAGACCACTGGAATTAGTATTACCAAGTGAAATTTACAACGGCATGGAATATTTCCATATATAGATCCACACATACAATTTACAATAGAAAGAGAGAATGAATATAATAGCGTGCCTTTTCTAGATACGTTATTCATCAGATCACCAGACAATACCATACTCATCGATTGGTATAGAAAACCAATGAGCTCTGGCCGTTATATCAATTATTGGTCGTATCACAAACAGAGCATTAAGTCCAATCTAATCCAACAGTTGAAAACAAGAGTAATCCGGATATCTGATAGTTCCTTTCACAATAAGAATCTCAACATTATTTACAACCTATTCATACAGAATGCATATCCTGCTTCCTTCCTTAAGAATATTTTATATAATACTTCATCCATAGAAGACATAACCAATGCTCATCTCATTAATGCACCACTAATTCCACCAGTCAATATGCAAATTGCAGAACCCTCTCAAACATATTTTTATACCTCTTTACCTTTTATCAAAGATATCACATCTAGACTGTCCAGAACCTTCAAGTCTTTTTCAGAAAACATCAAAATAGCTAATACAAATGTTTTACCTCTTAGTAGAATTTTTTCAAAATTGAAAGACAAGACCCCATGCACCAGCTGTTCGGATGTAGTTTACTGTATACCGTGTCAACACTGTGATAAACAGTACATAGGACAAACGTCCAGACAGTTGAAGGACCGCATCACCGCACACAAAAGTGACAGTAGACTGCACCCGGAGATGTGCACTAAGTGAGCATGTCTATAAGGAAGGACATTGTATGGATTATAACTCAGTAAAAATTTTATCCAACGAAAGAAACACTACCAAGAGACTCTTTTTAGAGATGGTTCACATTTCACAGGCAGAAAATCCTCTAAATAAAAAAACAGATTTAAATCATTTGAGTGAGATTTACTCTTATTTAATTTTTGTAGACAATCCTAATGTGAGGGAGAATCAGCAGATTACCCCCATGAATGCTAATAACATAGTTTGATTTTTTCAATGCACATCATCCTATATTCACACATCTAAATTCTCAATAGTCAATAAACTTTTATTTGGATCTATATATGGAAATATTCCATGCCGTTGTAAATTTCACTTGGTAATACTAATTCCAGTGGTCTATATCTGTTGTGCAGTCTATTTGAGAATTCATCCATTCACATGTCTAGTTGACAACCCTTTCAAAGTAAAACACGATTCATAATTCTCAACATAAGAATACATTGTAAACGTATGTAATGTGGATTGTAGTTGATTCCTGTGAGTTGTATACACCGTTTTGTTCATATAACTTTATATATGATATTAACATCATCGCCGCATAACCTCACTTACACTGTAAGTTATGAATGTCTTGTTTTTCTCTATTATATATTCCTATGTGTCTTCCTATTTTGTAGCATCCCTGATGATGATAATAAATATTATCGAAAGCTTGGAATCCGTGTAAAAGAGTACACTTATTGGCCTGCTGCATAACCCAAATATCAATCACTTAATTCGTATTCAGTCAGCAAATAAAACTACAAATTCTATATATATATATATATATATATATATATATATATATATATATATAATATATATATATATATATATATATATATATATATATATATATATATATATACAGTGTACGGCTAAATTATGGAACACATTCGATATTTCGCAAGCAATGTACTTTTGACAAAAATCCTGAAAGAGGTCGATTTTTGTTTTTGAATGCCGATTTTCCAATGTATATTCTGTTGAGGTTTTGTCACTGGTTTTGACGTAGTGGCGTATTCGGTATTTTTTTTTAAATTGAAATAGATGTATTGTGATACTTCATCTGAAAGGTCTTTCAATACTGCATTCAATGATAATAAATAATTTGATTTGTTTGTACAGGGTAAACAAAAATTAATATTTTATTTCAGTGAGAGAATAACTCTATATCCAATAAAATACAACATTCAAATAAAATAATAATTTTTGTTCACCCTATATAAACAAATCAAATTACTCATCATTCAACAAATCCTTAGATAAAGGGCATTTTCCAAACGCCTGGAAAAAAGCATTCGTTGTTCCAGTTCATAAATCTGGACAAAAACAGTTACCTCAAAATTATAGACCAGTGTCCAAATTATGTATATTAGCAAAATTGTTTGAAAGTATTATCTTTGAATATCTTTATCATGATGTCATGCACATTTTGAATATACAACAACATGGATTTGTCAGAAAGCGCTCTGTCGAAACAAATTTATTCGAATATACTGAATATAGATTGAAAAGCTTGAATAGCCGAATTCAAGTGGATGCCGTTTATACCGACTTCAGCAAAGCTTTTGATAAGATCGATCATACATTGCTGGTACAAAAGCTGGCTGATGTCGGTGTGACCGGCTCCCTATTGAATTGGTTTCAATCTTACGTGAGTAATCGTAAACATGTTGTTTGTATTGGCAACTATCTCTCAAGATCAGTTAACATAACGTCGGGTGTACCTCAAGGTTCACATCTAGGTCCCCTACTATTTAACATTTATATAAATGACATTTCTGAATGTTTAAAATTTTCGTATTTTCTTATGTATGCTGATGATCTCAAAATATTTCATACAGTTTCACACTTGGAGGATTGTAGGCTAATTCAAGAGGACCTTGACCGATTTTTAGAGTACTGCAGCAATAATTCCCTTTTTCTGAATCTCAACAAATGCCATCAGATGACTTTCAGTAGAAATTCCAACTTGATAATCAATAATTACACCATGCAGGATCATAATCTCCACACCTGTAGTGAGGTGAAGGATTTGGGAATTATCTTCGATTCGAAAATGACCTTGTATCAACATATTTCTTACATCTCTAAGAAAGCGAATAAAATGCTAGGTTTTATTTTAAGAACAACTCATCCTTTCAGAGATTATAATACCTTGCGAACTCTTTTTATGTCATACGTAAATAGTCTGCTAGGCTTTGCCTCAACTATGTGGAACCCCCACTATATAATTTACATGAAACAAATAGAAAGTATCCAGAACAAATTCATTTACTATATCAACAGAAAATATTTCGATAATACGCCACAAAATTACTTCGTAAATCAAAAGCTCAATTTGATCAGTCTTGCTGACAGAAGAGCTATCACCGACATCAAATTTTCTTTCAAAATGATAAATGGTCTCATTCATTCCCCATCCATCAATAACTTGATTTATTATAATATTCCACAATATTCCACTCGCCATTATAATTTGTTCCATACATCTATACCAAACACAAATTATTATTTGAATTCCCCTTTACATCGATGCTTGAAAAGTTATAACTCCATTTCAAACATAATAGAGATTGATATTTTTTCTGACTCTTTAGCTACCTTTGTGAACAAACTTAAGAAACACTTTGTACCATCGTCTAATTGATATCCTCAATATTTTTTAAATACATATGAAATATTACTACTGTATTGTATTGAATAGCAATATGACATATTTAGTAAGTATATATGTGAATACTGTTTCTGGGTTCGTCCTGTTTGTATTCCTGATTGTGAAAATAAAATAAAATAAAAAAAATAATCATTGAATGCAGTATTGAAAGACGTTTCACATCAATATATTCATTTCAGCATGTGCTTATTTTTCGGGTTATTGGGATCCCGTGGGTTATAACAAGATTGTCAATCCTTAGTTGCTTCTTCTGCAGGCCAAATCATCTGTTGAGTTTTTTTCCAACGCGTTCGCGATGGATAACCAATTTTGAATTATGCAAATCATGAATTGATTCTCAGTCCTTCAATTGGTTCCCAGGTGCGAGAGACGCATATAAAAGTGGGCAATATTTTTTATGTTACTTTTGCAAGGACTGCATCCAAGAGAAAGTACCCACAAAACAGAGGACTCAATGCCGTCATTAGCTTTTTCAAAGATCAGAATGCCAAACCAGAAGAGATCGTAGAGGCTAGAACCCGCTTTCTCGTAGCTTCGTATGGTGGCAACATGGAAGAGGAAATCCGCTACCAACGTTTCGCAAAATCGACAATGAAAAGCAAAGTCCACTCAGCTTCTTGACAACCAACGAAAAAAAGTTCAATTCCATCTTCAGAAATTTGTTTCTGTGGAAAGGTATTCAATAAAGGAGTTCTCCGACTCAATAAATTGTCATATGTGTGAATATTCCAATGATCTTCGGAGTTGATTTTTATAATTTTTTTAGATTTGTAGACCTTTGTTCCATTTGGGATTGGCACTACTGAGTCCAGTTGGTCGAATGAAGCATATTTTTGCGAATCTGCTATACTTCATTTTCAGAAGCCAATTTGAGGAGTATTTAAGACAAAGTAGCCAGTTTGACTTCCCCCACTTCAACGCCCACCGAGTGCTCGGGAGTGTTCAGCAGTAATAGATGCAGGTGCTTGAAAAACATTGTTCTGATTTTTCTTCAGAATATCAAAATACCTCAGGCCTCAGACAGGAAAAGAAGCTGAAATACTGTAAATCACCAGGGATTCATATAACTTCATTCTACTCCCCAAAAATTCATTAAGTATTTAGCCATGAGAAAAATAACACTACCGATCACCTGTTCGGCCTCTGTGAATGTGGAGACAGTCATTTCACGAAACAGATCAGAATACCTAGGAAATTTTTTTTTTAATAATTTCCACATCCTTGTCTTTTATTGTGAAATTATAGTTGGAAGAATCACTAAAAACACTTTTTGAAAACACTTTTTGAAAACGCTTTTTTTCCGGAATATTTCAGCAGTTTATTATGTTTGGCATTTCTCTCCAAAAAGGCGAGTTTTCGGCTCAAATCTATTTTTGATTCTGCAAGTATGACAAGTACATCCGCGAGTAGCAGCATCAGTTCGTAACAAGGAAACCCCCAGTCCCATAGCACCATGATTTCGGAAAAAGTTTTCTATGTCTGCAATAAATATAGAAAATAAGATAGTGCTCAGTCGATACTTCATACTTTTTCGAAAAGTTACCATCTACCAAATCTATACTAACAGGGGACTTATAAACTTAATGAATTCAAATCCATTCTAATAAAAACACAGGACTTCAATATTTCAACGTTTGCAAATGTCACGTACCTCATTCACAATCACCAATGAGAACCTGCTGTCTGTATATGTTGCTCAAGTATTGTCATCCGACTGCGATTGATGTCCAGGTCTTCCGTGGTGGCCTCACTAGTGGTTGGCTATTAAAAGATTCACAGGGGCTCTTGGCTCTCGTCCTGTTCCAAAGAGTACAGCAGAAGAGAGATCACTTGTCCTATTCATGAATGAAATAGTAAAATTGTGTTGGAATCCTTGAGAATTGACATATATTCACGTTTCATTCATAAAATTCGGGATCTGGTTCAGTTCTGGTTTAGCCAATGAGCCAGAATTGCACGTTATGTGACAGACTGTGAAATGAAAACACGCTTCGGGTATTTTTCTATTCTTAAGATCAATAAAATAATTATGTTTTTGGGTAGAGTTAAATATATTGTCATTATCACTCAGAAAATGTATTCCGAGATTCCTTTGATTGATACCATTCACATGTTATAAATAATATATATATATATATATATATATATATATTTATATATATTTATGGTGATCACTGCATTCGTAATGCATCCGATGTGTTACCTCGTTGATAATCAGTATGCATATTCTATTGTTTATCATTATTGTCAATATTTATTTTGGAATATATTTATTTTGAAGCAGAATTAAAGCGTCTGTGAAGGTAATGAAAATCGTGGCATTGCAAAAAATCTTTTCATCCTCGAGCAGGAATCGAACCAGCGACATTTGGATCTATAGTCCATACGCTAACCATCTGAGATATCGAAGACAAAGTTTCCACTGCATTTCGAAGATACCGCTTTTTTCTAGAATTTTATATTGGATGTTGTAGGAATGGATTATGAAGGTGGGGGATCTCATGTACTATCAATGGCCATGAAGATCAATTTCACATTTTCCTACCCCGTGGATGACGGCTTCAGTCAAGGGTCAGGCGCTGATTTCCGACCACTGAACGAAGTTGCCAAATATAAATACGAAGGAGGAATGTAGCGTCTGTGAATATATATATATATATATATATACATATATATAAATATATTAATATATTTTCTTTAGTTTCTTGACCACATATATATTTTCTTTAATTTCTTGGAATAAAGGTCTGATTCAGTCGATTCATAGAATTTCTCTCAACTACCTTTCGACATGGTATTTGTCATCTTCAGGTTAAACTGAAATTGAAGATATGGAGTTTGAGACATATTTAACACAACACAATATTGAAATGTATGCACTAAAATAATTCTTTAACAACATATGGTTTGATATAAAAATCAATATAAAAATATCTGTAACATTTATAACAATATAAAAATATCTGTAACATTTATGAGTATTCACTTAGTGATTATATTATTTGAATTCTGCGTTCGCATCGTACGAACGTTATTGTAGGTGTGTAACTGCGAAGAAGTTATCGGGAATGGTTTGTTTATCTTTCATGCATTTTTACCCTTTTCATCACCAGATTGTTTATATTGAGTTCTATCTAGTATATGAGCCGGACTGTATTTTTTTGGCAGCATTTAAAGATTTTCATTATTATTACTATAAACAAAGTTAAAAAAGGTTGTTATAAATCTGGCTCAAGTCTTTGATATAATTTCTATTGTTAATGCTATTGTGGTCTTTTTTAATATGTATCATTTCAAGGAATATTCTTACTCTTGGATTCCTTTCTTTGGTCAAAATTTCAACGTTGTTAGTGTCAAACTTATGTTGATTTCCTTTTTTGTGTTTGGATAAGGCTGTAATGTCGGTTTTCGAGTATTTGTGGGATTGTACTCGTTTCTGCAAATATTGTTTTGTTTGACCTATATAGGTACTTTGACAGTCTTTACACGGTATTTTTATTTTTGGTATTTCTGGTTTTAATTTCGAATAAATGGTTTTTTTTGTGTTTTTCCATTGTTTTATTAATTGTATTCGATAGTTTGTCTATGTATGGTGAAGGTATGTATGTTGTTGTTTCTTTTACTTCATCATCATTTTTATTGTATATCGCATGTATTCGTTTTTCTATTGTTTTTTCTGCAAAGTGGTTGGGTAATAATTTTTCTTCCTTATATTCTTGATTATTTCTATATTATTTTTCCTGAATTTTGGGTGAGCAAGCTTTATAGCTCTGTCAGTTGAATTTTGAATAACATTTTTTTTGTAACTAAGGGGTGCGTTTGACAAATAGTTTGTGTAACGATTTGATGCATTTGGTTTAGTAAACCAGTTTGTGGAAATTTTTCCAGTATTGTCGTGTATTATTGTTGTGTCGATAAAGTTTATTTGTTTTTCTATTTCTTTTTCTATTATAAATTTCAGTCTGGGATGATATTTATGAAATTTTTCTAGAAATTCATCAACTTTGTCAGTAGGAACACAGGTTAAACAATCGTCTACATATCGTTTGAAGAATATTGGTTTGAAAGTTAGGATTTGATGATCTTTTCATCAACATAAACAGATTTGCTACTGTTGCAGCAATTGGAGATCCCATTGCAATTCCGAATATTTGTGAGTAGTATTCATTTTCCTATTGAAATTATGTTAAGGTTTAACATAGTTCAATTCCTTTCAAAAATTCTTCTAAGGTTAGTGTTGTGTGACTTTGTATTTCATGACATTTTTCTCTTATGATATCTACTGCTAATTTCGTATCTATATTTGTATATGAAGAAACTATATACAGAGAGATTATTATATGATTTTGTGGAACTGTTATATTGCGGACAAATACCACAAACTCCCAGGAGTTTTTTACATAGTAATCATTTTTTCCAATAACATTTGAAATAATATCTGAGAGAAATGTTGATGAATTGTAAGTGGCAGATTGAATATTGATGACAATAGGGCGAAGAGGAATTCCAGTTTTGTGTAATTTGGGCAACCCGTATATTGTTGGAGGTTAAGCGTTGTGTATATTGAGTTTGTTTGTGTGTTTGTTTGTTACCTGATCTATAAGTGTTGACGAGAACCAATTATTTACTAATTTACTAACTTTCCCTTGAAGTTTTTATGTGGGGTTGAATCTCTCTTTTTTATATGTGGTTTCGTCCATTAGCAAATTTCCTAGTTTTTATTTGTATTCAGATTTTTGCATAATTACTGTTTTATCAGTTTTATCAGCCCTGAGTATAAGTAATTCGGTATGTTCCTTCAAAAAATTTCAAGTCTTTTTTAAAAATTTGTTGAAGATATTTTTTGAATTTTTTGTTTGTTTTTCAAAACTGGTTTTGAAGTTGGTAATGATGTTATTGATTTTGTGTCCGATTTCATTCTGATTCTCGCTCGTTTGATAGGTAATTCCAGATTCTAAATTCGCAATTATCGATTCTGTAGGGATTTCTCTATTTTCGTAGTTGGAATTTTGATCAAGACTCAAGGTATATAAAATGTCTCCAGGAATATTTGTGTCAGTAAGGTTTTTTATCCAATTTTTATTAAGTTCTATTTTTTGAGAATATTTATTTTTTGTTTGCAAGTTTTCATTTTTTTAATGTTTTTCTTTCAGTATTTGGAAAAATCGTTCATAATATAGATGTTGATTTTCGAAAAAACTATTTAGTATATCAGGACAAACGTTTTGTGAAAATTTATATTTTATATGTTCAATGTTTTTATTTAAATTTGAAATGTTTCTGTAACATTCATTGATGCAAATTTGGATGAGTTTGATGTAGAAAATTCCTGAAATATGCTCATATTTTTGTTAAATTTTATGTTTGAATTTGAGTTTTTATTTATTTTTAAAAAATTATAATATATATATATATATATATATATATATATATATATATATATATATATATATATCTTAGATGGTCAGCGTATGGACTAGAGATCCAAAGGTCGCAGGTTCAATTCCTGCTCGAGGATGTTTTCTTTTCCTTGAAGATTTGTTTGCATTGCCACAATTTTCATATACTTTAATATTCATTTTGTTAATTATCAGTATACAATACACCGAAAAATCCTTTCACTAAGTGATGATATTGGAATAGATAAATATTGTAACGTAAATAAACTTAACTTGGTTTTACTGATTTATTTCACACTTAAATTTACAACTAATTCATATTACTAACTACGCCACTGTATCGCTCGACGTTATCGGCTGCTCAGACTGCCTCTCCCTCTTGAGGATTACCTATTTATCTCCGTTACAGAATTCTCGATGTTTCCAATTCTGGCGGTTGGCGAACAGCATGTTCCAGTTATTTCCAATATTGACCGTTGGTTTCCGCGGCAGCGCGACTGGATTGTTCTCGAATATCTCCGGGGATGACATCATCGTTGTCGATGGCAACGCGTGAGGCGACAGGTCCGGCCTAGGTTCGTTACAATATGTATCTGCTAGAAATTTCAACAAGGAACATATTTTGAGAGGTTCGACATACATGATGGATCCTCAATTATAAAACACGTTTGCTCATGATAGAAATCTGATGATGGAGCGGATAATGTTTTTATGAAGTGCTGTAAATTACATACAAATACTCAATTTAGCTTTCAAACCAATGAATGTACGGGAGTTGTGATCTTTCGCTTCCTGAAAAATCTTTATTCTAGTCTGAGGAAAGTGAGCGCTGCAGAGTTTTGTGATATCTCTACAGCTTCAGAGGACGAAGGTTCAATTGGTTCGAGTCCTATCTGAGTGATTTGGGTTCTTTCACTTCGTGAAAACTGATAGTCTCTCAACAGACAACATGACTATCTCATCGCAATAACCCAAATTACCTTCATAGTAAATTGACTCGTATATGTAGAAATAAATTTGTATCTTCTCTGAACTAGCTTTGCCCACTGAAACAATTTTTTTCAACTTGTAATTGTAATTTATCAAGTAACTGGAAAGTCAAATCTTTTTATTATTACTTCTATATTTATTTTTTATATCATATATATATTCTGTATAAAAATTTGCCCATGAGATGACAATCTTCGGAATATAAGTATATTTGATTTGGAGATGGAAACGGTTCGAAATTAACTAGCTAAAATCAAGATATCTTCATAGAATGAAAAGTTGACGACTTGTGAAATTCATGTGTTTATTAAAAAGTGATAATTATACTAGTAATAGCCTTATCGATCTTGTGGGTGGGCCTTGTTCTTCTGACCAACTGTTCAAGATCGTCCTCCTTCTCTGATTATCTCATTTAGGTGTTAATGAAAAGTGAAGGAGAAGTTGATTCAGATCATCCTTTTCTATCCTCACCTTTGTTAGTAGGTCTCACCTATTCCGAATAAGCCATTCTAATATAGCTGGACAAGATTCATCGATTCTTCAACAGTTATTATGATATCTAAAATGAACTCCCTGATTTTGTCCAGGTCAGAAGATTGTTAGAGAGGTATTAGTCTGGCAGAAATGGATAGTGAGTGGCTTGGTGATAGTTGGTATCAGAGAGATTAATGAAACAATGTCATCCATGACATTTTCCGATCCCCTCAATATTCAGTCACTCTCCTACCTTTCCTCCTCCCTTTGTGAAAGTTTCCATGATCCCAGAGAGGCCGTTTGAGAAGAAATCACTTCGGAAAAATCGCCAGGTATAGTTCTAGGAAAATTGAGCAGTCATCTGATTCCGATATTTGATAGAGAGATGTAAAGAGTGTAGTAAATTCCAAGAATTTCATCTCAATTTCGCGCCAACTGCTCTGTGCGGGATCTTGTCCGTAGGACTATAATCTGTGCCTGTTCTCCTCTCCGGCGCTCGGTCGGCTTTGGTTGCTTTTGCCAGTTTTCACTGGTTGGCTCCTAGCTGGTATCTCGTGGTTGTCCGTCTTCTCGCTGTGCTGCTATTGATTTCCTGGCGCTCTCTTGAAACCTCGTTTTCTTATCGCTGCGGTGTTATACCCACCTTCTGGGTAAGATATCGACTCGCGCTATGCATACCTACTGTACTGTCGTCGAACGCGAGGAATATTGCCGCAAGATATCCTCATTATTGACTGAGCTAAAATAGTCGATTCAACGATCGATTAACTTCCTTACAAAAGCACACTCGCTATGTGGTACTTCACAATTTCGATGGTTTCTTCAGTCGTTATTGGATCAAAGTGCTTGTCACTTATTAATGATCGTGTATCTCAAAAACATTCTTATGTTCCATCATCACTACGTGTTGAGACACTGGATATGTATATTCTTTGTTTCTCATGAATAGTTTCCCTATTGCAAATAATGATTGTCGTTTGTTCAGCCGATGTATCTCTTCCCCTGGTCTACACAAATTAGGTCATAGACACTTCAGTGGTGGTATGTAGTCCTTAGGATTTTTTTTGTTGAGTGAACTTTATCATTCGGTCTGTTGTAACCTATATGGGAATGCTCTGAAATAATATCAAGTAAAGAAAATACATTCATTTACAAAACAAATTTCCTTATAAAAAAACGTGAGGTGCTTGATATCAGTTATCTTGATATCATAACGGAAAGTAAGTGAAGAGTACCCCACTCTTTTTTACATAGAAGAACATTTTTGGGTCACTGACTTTATTCTTATATTTTCAACTTTACAGTATAAGCGTGTTTTATAGTTTTTTCAAACTATAATTATATTTTCAACTTTCTTGTGTATAGTACTTCAGAAAACTAAAAAATATTACGGGAGACAAACTCTTCTATTGATTCATCCACATAAGATGGAAATTTTGACGATTTTTTTGTGAATCTGCGCATTCGCCATATCTTTGTAATGTAAACAATTTTTTTCTGATGATCTCGGTGAGAATATCAGGTATTGCCATGAAATTATCGTATTGTCATTGGTTCTCAATACTCATGCGGTATTTCAAATGATTCGGGCATCTAAAAGTGGGTGAAAATGAATTTACATATGACGCTAATAAAGCGTGTATAGAAAGGCAATCTCTACTGATATTCCCAGGAGAGTTATTCACAAGCTGGGTAGTAGATTTTTCAAGCACCTTAACAGTATTCTTCATCCTTATGCATGGTTATTGTAGGGAAATTGGGACTTCTTTTACGGAAGATTCCTCAAATTCAACTGGAGCGACACTAGCTCGGTGGTTCGATTTGATCATTTCATTACAGAGTTCTGGTATGTAAAGAAAATAAAAATTCGTCACCCATCATCATGGCCAGCCAAAAATACAGGGACAACCGAGTTAATCACGGAAACTATGGTAGATACTCAAATATTAACTTATCGAAAAAAAAATCTACTACTGCGAAGTATGCTAGAAACTGAACTACTTGAAGTCAAAATGAATGAAATCAGGAATACTGAGAAATCAGATACTGGCACTGATAAATATGTGAATTATAAATATTTATTTTCTCTCATAAATTCTGGTAGAAACTTCAGAATAGTGATATGTTTGAGAATATGAACAAATGAACATAACCAGATTTGAATTCATCTGCGACTCAAAGATAAACTCTAGTCACAATAACCTCTTGGGAGTATTCATCTTGAAAAGGAAACATTCTCAATTCAATATTGAATAAATTGATTTTTATGTGAATGGAAAAATACATGACAAAAATGAAGTTATTTTATGTGAATATCTAACAGAAAACAATACTTTCCCGGCTGAATCCATGCTGGACATTGAACTACATAAGATGTTGTTCAATGTACAGCGTGGCTTTGGGCGGCGAAGTACCTACTTGTTTTTGTTTAGATATAGACAAAAAAATTATTAATTTTTATCTTGGATTCTTGGATTCACAGAAACTTTTTTATATTCAATTGAGGATGATTCCCATTTCAACTTCAAAATAGTGACAATGGCCTGGTCCGGAATGAATGGGATACAACCTGCTTCAAAAAAGTATTCACGTTGAAACCACTTGTTGAGATTTAGGACCTTCCTCTACCTCCTTCTTTCCAATGCTTAGGTCTAGAAAGGAAGTATAGCCTGGAGAAGGATGTTCCTGGTGTAACATTCTGAGAAAAGCCCTTCAAAAAACATGTTGCTGGTAGGTCTCCCAAAAAAAAACAATTATCAAAGTTGAACAATGCTCCTACATTCATTGTTGAATGAGCTTGCTGTAAACGTCTTCGACAAGGTTATTTTCTTATGCCTCATAGGCAAAGTGGATTCCACAGTGGAAAAATATATGAGTCTTCAGACTACGATAGTTGGATTTGTGAATTGTGAGTTCAATCCTGCGCAAACATCATTTCACCAAAAAAATTAAGAGTAAACAACTCCAACAAAAAGACCCAAACAATGTTTGATAGAATACCCGTCTTGATGATTGTTAAGGCATCGCATATTTTTTCTCAGTTCGAGGTAGATACTGTCATGTTTTCTTGTATGTATACAATATGTAAATCGAACATTGAGAAGGTTCAATGTAGAGGTAATCGAATCAAAACTATGTTGATTGGTATAATGCATCATTCTTTTTGGGTAAAAATATATTGTAATTGCCACACATATGAACCTGATCAACAGGCATGGAAGCGTTACATTTCATATCGTTGAAAGTGTAATATGATTTTCTTCTGCACCACAATATTCTATAAAATTCATCAGACTCTGGTAGTCTACAACAGAACAAATAAATAAATACCTGAATCAGATTGTTCTCGACTCTGTCATACTTGAAATTTCGAAATTACAACACCGAAAAAAAATAATTGTAAACATCTTCATGGTTGTAAAGTGAACTGAATAACTTTTTAAATAATGTAAATTTCATTATTGTGATAGCCAATGCCATCAGTTCGGACCCTTCAATCACTTTCCTTTCAGCAAGTGTGGGTAAGGAACTGAGTTTATGTCCAAAATATATTCTTTTGATCGCATAAAGATTCCAACACGCCTATTGAATATGTGCCATTTGACTTCCTCGTGATTTTTTTTATATGAATCGATTGAGTATCCTCATTCTGTTTCAATCGAGTCATTATACATATCACTATTTAAGGAATTTCCGTTTCAGTAATCTTCATTGAGTCATTGAGACTATTTTTTACGAATGGTTTTCCTCGAGCATTCCTATGAAAGGACCACCTAGTATGCTGATTTTCACGACTTACCTCAAGCGTAAATGGCAATGTCAAGAGAGGTTGGTGATAACATGACAAAGATTTCGAGTAATATACGATGACGAAAGAGTAATGAAATTTCCTTGTTTAGTGTTAAAGCGCTTTGGGGAAGACAAATACCCCATCTTGAGTGTGCCATTAGATGAATCCTTGGAGGTGTAGATCGAAACCGGAGAAAATGGATTGTGATGAGCGAAGTAAATATTGAGGAAGTGTGGATATCAGAGTAGGGCATTATCCGTATCCGTTTCACCCTGTGAGCGATAGAAAATAGCTCAATATGTTTGTTCAGAGGATTTTAGTAGAAAAAATGTTAACTAGGAATCACATCGACAAGCTATATGCTTCATATAATCAAGATCAAACTTCACCCAAGGTATATTCGTGTTGAATATATTTCGCATTCAGTTATCGATATCACTCAAATACTAGATACATGTTTGTAGTATATTGCAGTTGTTAGTTGTTTGTTTTTTTCATACAAGAAAATATTACTTAATGAATCGATTTGCAAGAAAATGAATAGCACGTGTTAAGGAGAAAAACAAATCTCTAAAATAGAGTTCTTCCTATTCTAAGAATCAACTATCGGTTCTTGTTGCAATTGAGGACGGCTTTTGCAAATTAATTTTTCCTGCAAACAGAGAGATTGTAGAATTTTGAAAAATTGTAGAATCTTTAGTCAATCTCGCTGTATTACAAATGTATTCGAGAAAACTTTGCTCTCAAGACTACCGCGATGGATGTTTGTCTAATGGAATATAATTCAGAATGAGTGCAATTCCTGTTGTATTTTTACCAATTATAGATGACCTCTGTATCTGTTAGGTACGTAATAATGTTTTCTTGTGAACAGACATATATAATATAGTTCATATAATAATAGTAATAAGTTAATTTACATAGGAAGAAGAATATTTTCAGTAGTAGTTCATCTAATAAATAAACCTAAGGTGATCCACCAAATGCAGAGCCTGTGTGTGGGATATGTTTGACATGTAGGAAATAGTATTGTAATAAAAACATAATAATAAAAAATAAAATAAAATGACGGTACCTAAAGCAGGGTAAATAATAAGAGAAAAACATGACAGGTTTCATTGAAATTAACATTGACAAATTGATACATGTAGTGTCTATTTCATAAAATTGATTTTAACAAAGTGATACATGTACTTTTATAAAATCAATTTGATAAAATAGACATCACTGTATTACTTTGTTAAAAATCAATTTAAATGGCTAAATATAATTTAAAAAAAACATTTGGAATTATCAATTTCCATACTTGGAGAAGTGGCTGTATGGAGGACGATTTCACCCAATCAGATGGGTGCTTTGTGAGCTATTCAAAATGTTAGTAAATTGTCGCTCTTGGTAATGAAAGTACGCATTTTCAGCTTATTTTGAAAGTGTGCGCACTGTGGATGTTCTGTATTTCGACAGGAAGGAATTGGAAAAATTTTGTCCGAGAAAAGGAAAACATCTTTGACTCTCGTTTGTTTTGGTGTTGTGTTGTGTTATACTGGTGATCAGGGTTTTTAGATTCGATTTGAACTGATGTTACCACGTAGAAACAATAATTGTCATGGATCCAGTAGGCCAGCTTCACTGAATAATCGACCTGAAGGGTAGGTGAAATCTTTGGAAAATAATGTCGAAAGGTTTCTGACAGTTATAATTTTCAATGTAGCTCTTGCCGACCCTTCCCCAAACTTGTGTTCCGTAGGTGAGATGTGGTTCCACTAGGGATTAGTAACGAGTTTTCATCGATAATCTATACATTGGGTGTTTAAATTCATAGATTGGAAATTGTATTTTTTGTTATAATTAAGTCAATTTGCTTGTCCCATTTGTGGGGGTATTCGTTTTGTCTATGTGTATGGACTGGAAAAAGTTTTCTGAAATTTATCGTCGGCAACCTATAGCTGAAGAATCCTTGAATATGGCGTATATCTCTTCTTCATTTTTCAGAGACTGCCACTTATCATGGTTATAAACATGTGCCTCTTTATCCGCGTAAGTGATAAGTTTTTTCAGTGTGCCTTTTGGAGAGATCGTTCAGGTATATTTCGAAAAGAAGCAGACCAAGAACTGTTGCTTGGGGTACACCGTATTTTATTACTTCCAGTTCACTCCTTTCCGATTTCATCTGAACAAAACTGAAGTCTGTCGAATAGGTAGCTCTCAAATAGTTTCTTATACCAATATTTTCCAAGCATGAGCAGGGTATGACTCACTGTGTCAAATGCTTACGAAAGATGTATAAAGGACACAGGAGGCTTTTTCTTCATCGGGGAAGCGTTGTACATTTCTGATGAGAGAAAGATTTTTATAATTCCAATGCATTGAAAAGAGGATCAATGGAGATATCACTATTGATTTATTGATTCAAAAACATCATTTCTATTTCGTATGAACCTCAAAATATATGATGATGGAAGTTCTGAATTTCTTCAAACTCACCTAATATTCCTATATAATCCAACTGGAATCGAAAGGAAAAAGTATAAGCAAACTGGTTTCCTTCCATTCGATTCAACTCTGAAAATACAAACGTCTACTCACCCCCTTAAACGAGAGAACACATGGATGTAGACAGTACTCACTTGGGGGGTTCAATTTGGTGATACAAAATTCCAATAAAATCGATAATAGAATCAGAAAATTATTAATCATAAGAAACTCAGGCAGAATTGAGGAAGTAACTATGGGTCGGTTTTTACCATCAAGATGATTTGAGGTGATATGAAATCAATAACCGTGAATCTTAACAACAAAAGTCGTCCGAGAATGAATGGATAAAAACATAAACAAGATTTATGTGAAGAAGTGAGAATTTAAACATTTTGGAAATCACCTGAATAACTGAATAATACTAGCTTGGAAGAAATATGCCAATCAAATAATAGAAAAAAATTAAAACACTACAAAACGCCTCTGAAAAACTGTAACAAAAAAAAAAAGATTAACACTATAACTTTCTAATGAAAATAACTAACTGAACCCCTCAGATTTTGATTATACTGGAAAAATAGTAGAAATTACTATGTATGTATTCTTAACCAATGAGAATGACGACAATATTCGATCCGGAGCGTCAGAGAAACAGTGAATGAAATCAAACACACACTGACCCATTCAATAAATCGATGTTTGATGGAGGGTATTTCCCAAAAATTCGGAAATCAGGACTAATCAAACCACTACATAAAATGGAGATGAAAATTTAATGGTGAATTATAGGCTAGTATCCCTCATCTCTAACGTATGTGAAATCGTGTGAAAGATATGGAGAAAAGGTATCTCAAACAAACAATTTTATTTCGAGAATGAAAATAGACGAAAGATACAATACTCGCTTCATCATCCTATATTTATGATGCATTAGATAGAAAAGGCTATTATATTCATATTCCCGATCGTTCAAAAGCATTCGACATTTTTGCCACAATGAACTATTAAAAAATAATCCATATATTGGCTGAGATAAAATATTTATAGGCTCACAGAAGTTATTCGACTGATAGAAAACAGAGTGTAAGCATCGATGTATCAACCAATCAATAAAAAATGTTTTGTATGGAGTCCCACAACGAAATGGAAGCACGGGTAAACATTCTGAGCTCACAGACGATAAAAAATCAAATACATAGCCGTAACTAGAGAATCTTGAAGATATATTTTTGAAAATAGGAAATGGTTCAGAGAAAATGAAATACGACTCAATTTGAATGAAACTAGATACTTACGTTTCTGTTCTCAGACAAATGGACTACTACAAAAATGGGACCTCTAGGATAGAAAGAGAGTTATGAAATATATCGGTATCATAAAAAGATCAAGCAATTGAGATGGAACCCGCTAATTGAAAATGAAGTTGAGGAGAGGGAATAATATTATAATAAGATACGTTTATTTGGGCAAAATTTACAATTGAAAAATTAAAAATATAAGAAAGATCATGCCTAATAAACGGGAAAAAAGGCGGAAAAGCCATCGGCTCTCCGTGTAGTTGAATAGTACCCACATATGAAATATAAATAAATACCACAAAGGTGGTGTGGTATGTGAACTAATTATGTCATAAATTACTATGATAATTGCTGACACTAGACATTATAAAAAACAAGGAGATATGTCCAAGGAATATGACTCATTCTTGAGGAATATGGGTCTTTTCCCTCCAACCTGATCTTGGCGCGTTTCTGTCAAACTCGGAGTTGCCTCGGCGCCACCTTTTTTATAGTGCAGAAACCACTCTGCCCCGGCAGTCTCAGTGAAGAAAGCAGACACTCCATGGGTCAGTATAGTATTGACTCACAACGAGGCCAGAAGGGCAGGCTTAATTGCCCTTGACTGGGTTTCCGAACCTGGGTGCGACTGCGCAATAATCTGTCTCTACTAAAGCTCTGAATTAAGGAACTGAAATGGTCAGTTTCAAGTCAATCATAATCAGTTTATTTCATACTTTGATCTATCTACTATGTCGGCTGTCGGCAACCCTCAATGACTACATAAGCCGGACAAACAACTATACTATAGAAGTGGGAGGGACGGCAGACTCAAAATGTGAGGTAAGCTCACGCTGGGAGAAGGTATAGCCAGTGGTATAAAAGCTTATTACGAACGCGATGCAAAGAGGCATTCGCAATGAGAAAACATCCTAGCGGGTTACAACATACAAGCTCACGAGCAGCCATATATATATATATATATATATATATATATATATATATATATATATATATATATATTATATTTTTTACATCAGCGGGCGAGCAGTTTGAAACCGTGCATGTAGGGTTGCCCTTTATTCCTTCTGGGTGCCCTAATTCCTGAGTCCTGCTAGTCTAACATCGCTTTATCCCTTCTCCTTTCTACATGCGGTTTGCGGGGTCTGACCTACGCGACTGGTGGTGAGGTAATTTGCTTAGGGTACCCAACTTACAGCTCCACCCTCGGCGACTACACGTGATATTTCGGTAAGTAACCTACGCAGCTGTCAGTGTGGTGAGGTTCAGGTGCCTTGCTACCCATGACATCTCTTACCTCAGCTATTTACCCACTCGCGACGCTACTTAATGCTCGACACTATTTTCACAAACACACGCACCCGTTTCCTCGCTTATCTCCCAAAGCTTAGCTCACCGGTGCTTGGAATTTGAACACCCAGAAAGTTTATTGTCTCTCTCGTGGCGTTTACTTCCGCCTTGAGGAACGTTACCAATTCTTCAACTGTGCTCTGAAGCGCACCTTGGCCGATTTCCTCCTGTACTTCATGAAAATGCGTGGACCGATCGCGAGCGACTTTTCTCAGTATCTTGTACCTTATACTCCCCAACGTATAGTTACCAAACTTCCGGCTATCCTCGGCGCTCTCGGGTAGTCGTGGCTCGGGCTTCTACTCTGCGTGGTGGACTGCTCCTGTTGCTCAGGTACAACTCACTTTCTCTAGGTTTATTGAGTTTCACTTTCAGAACAGTTCGAAAATCGTTCTTGAACTGCGCAGAAGTAGCGCACTCATTTCGAATCCTAGGACTGTTTGGAACGGTTCACGATTCGTGAAAACACGAAGGCGCAGCGATCCAATGAATAGGGACAGCACAAGAAGAGAGAGAGAGAGAGAGAGAGAGAGAAGAGAACAAGAGATAATAACAATATCATAACCCTATTGTAATAGTAGAAAAACCAACAAATATTTTTTTAATCCCTATAAAAATTTTTGGTGGAAGTGAATACATTATAATAGTCCCTATAACAGGGATCTAATTTTTATTCAGATTCCAGTATGAACGAATTCATCTGATTCCAAAAGTAAAAAATTGTCCCAGGATGGAGATAAATATTTCAATAGGGAAAAACTCCTTGAGATGTACAAATTTCCAAAAAAGAGAGGTACCTTCGAAATGGAATCTATGAAGAAATTATGGGAATTGTTTGGAAGTGAAATGTCTAATCAATATAAAATCACAATTCTTCCAATGAATATGAAAATCGTTGAAAGTATAAGAGAGGACATACAGAAAGGTTGTTACAACAACGCAAACAGGCGAGGAAAAATGAAAAGCTTTGAATTTGCAACGAAATGGACGAAATTTTTAAAGAAAGAAAAATATCCGACAAGCAGTATCTATCAAGTGATGCAATTTTCAGGAAACTCCACCAGAACCTTCAAGTTCTACTGGTTCCCTCAATTCAATTCCCGAAAATGAGAAACAATTAAACATTGATGAGTCCTCTAGTTTCTCATTGTTACGAAATGCCCCAGATAGATGCTTCGAAAAACCAACAAGATCCAAGTGAAACGTTAGCGTGTTTCTGGCTGCACATACCAGAAACATAATAAC